>JAKOOJ010000007.1:34795986-35335986 GCA_022577455.1 Arizona elegans | reverse complement strand
ATACCATCATTTGATCTTTATATGCAATCCACATTCATTCATCAGCCATGCATCCTTGTCTCCCTTTTTTTGTAATACCACATACACTTTTTAAATAATGCATTTACACAGCATTCAATTTCTTAAGCTACATTTGCCATTATACACGATGGGGTTGTAAATCATGACATCATGTGATCATATTGTTTAGCTATAACAAACCTGGCAGTCCCTACTGCTGAGCTGACTTGTTAAGTGAGGATTTCATGTGACTGTAAACTTGAGACTTTCTACCAGTTTTCAACAAGCAAAGTCAATAGCGAAACCAGTGGAAAATTGTATGTGCCGGGAAGCTTGCAATCAGGCCAGCGGGTGGGTGGGTACTATCGAGTGTGCCTGGGTGGGAGACGGGTATTGTAGTATGATGTAAATGTGAGCAGGTGGTGCTTAGCATGGGAGGGGCTGCTGTAGCATGGTCTGTGTGTAGCTGGGCAAGCATGTGCTATAGAGTGTAGACAGATGTAGTTAATGGGAGCAACTTGAGATCTTCCCTGCTGGCTTCCCCACTGATTTTGTTTGGGAGAAGTCATCAGAAAAAGTCACAAAATGATGATCATGTGATCATGAGACTCATAAATGCAAGTCAGTTGCCAAGCGCCCAAATTGTGATCATATGACTGCACGGGTGCTGAACTTTGGGGACTGATCATAAATGCCATTTGTTCAGCATCACTGCAAATTCAAATAGTTGCTGAAAAAGTGGTTGTTAATTGAGAACTATCAAGAGCCATGGTGGAGCAGTGGTTAGAATGTAGTATTACAGGCTAACTCTACTCACATTGCCAAGAGTTCTTTCCATCCTCAAGATTGACTCAGCCTTCCATCCTCCCAAGGTCAGTAAAATCAGGACCCAGATTGTTGGGGGAAATATGCTGACTCTGTAAACTGCTTAGAGAGGGCTTTGTAAAGCACCATGAAGCAGTAGATAAGTCTATTGCTATTCTGTAATGACTTTTTATTCAGGGTGTCAATTTTTACTTCCTTTTGTCATTTACTTTCACTCTAATTTATTTTACCTTTCTTCTGTATCACTAAATACACCATAAACCATCAAAAAATGGCTCATCCCTCATGTTTCATCATGGACAGTAATTTATTAATTCCTCTTTCATATATATATATCAATAGATATAGCTAAAACATGTATATAAAATAATCATCCTGATTCATTATTTGGCCTCTGCATAACTGAAACAAACACTTTTTTGATCTCAACATTCATTCATATTATGTAACATAATGACTTTATCTTGGTTCACATTCATTCAGTTTTGCATTCTCCTCCCCAATTCATCCGTGGATTTTCTATTCTCATAATTCATTGGCAACTAAAACCTACCTATGGATTGCTAACAGGTTTAATCAATTTTTATTATCGTCACAGACAAAAACATTAAAACAATAATAGTAGTAAAAAATAAAAGACAGAATACTATATTGTAATTGGTGGCAGATTAACAGTCAGCAGTTAAGTTTGCCTAATTTTACATACAGCATAGCAGAATTTGGCCACATTCAGAAAAACTACTTCATACTGCTCTGATAACAGTAGTTGATTTTAAAAAAGATCAGTATTTCCCGGATATTTTATTAGGTAAGATGTTATAAATTGAGCCCGTGAAACCTTCTAAAAGATGCAGTGTAGCAGCATGTGAGCTATAGTTTCAATGGCTGTTAATAGTTTTGTATGCACTCACAACAATCTAGATTATATTAATTTCTACTTTTGAAATATATTTTGGATATTTCTTTAAAAATGAAACCTACATTTCCATTTCTAGGCATGTATTAGTCAACTCTTTTCAGTGTGCAGATATTTTTTTTCTTATTTTTAGTCATTAACACAAGGTATTTATCATTTGATCCTCTTGTATTTCAAGTTACAATATTCCATATACCAGGGGTCTGCAACCGTAAACACTCAAAGAGCCATTTGGACCCATTTCCCACAGAAAAGAAATCACCAGGAGCCACAAAACCTGGGTAGGCATGGCCAACTCGACTTCACTCACTCCCACTCAGTCACATAATCCCCAGCCACACCTACCCAGTCAGTCATTAGGACAGAGAACAGGTTGTTAAATTATTTGCAACGCCCAGCCCCACCTCACCCCTCCCCTCCCAGCGACTTCTTGTCACACCCGGCCTTGCCTAGCCACTCGCCTCAAAGGCCCAACGTATTTATAGTTCTGTAAAAATGTTCACCTTTCTCTCTCTCTGTCTCTCCCTTGCTTTCTCTCTTTTCCTCCCTCTCTTTCTCTGTCTCTTGTTTCTCTCTCCCTCCCGTCTCTCACTTTCCCTCCCTCTATCTCCCCCCTCTTTCTCTCTTTCTCTCCCTCCCTCTTTCTCTTTCTCTGTCTCGTCTCTCTCTCTTTCCATCCCTCCCTCTCTGTCTCTTTCTCTCTTTCCCTCCCTCTCTTTCTTTTCCCCTTCTCTATTTCTATTTCTCTCTCTCTTCCTGTCCCCTGGGGGGGAAGGAAGCACCTGAACTGGTCCTGGGAGGTGGGAGTCTGACGTGCGGAGGCCAACGAGCCCAGGAGCACTGCGCCGACCGTCAGCTGGTCAGCAGAGAGCCAAAGACCAGCTAGCCAGCAGGGAGGCGGGGCTTCCACTAAGGCGGAATACTGTTTTGCGCAAAGGCAAGTGCAGGGGTGCTTCGCTCCCGCACTGAGGCTTTGGCCATCGCCACCGCTGCGACAGTTCTTTCATCCCTCCATCACAATACAGAGCCGCAGCAGAGGGATGAAAGAGCCGCATGTGATTCCGGAGTTGCTGGTTGCCGACACCTGCCATATACCATAGTTGTCAACAGATGGACTCATTAATGTCGACCAATTATGGTTTTGGTTTGGTCATATACATTTTTCACATTTTTTTATTAAGACAGAGAAAATAGCACATATGATTTTTGAACTTAGTTGCCTTGTGGTACAGGCAGCATTTCCTGCTAATGGCTGGGTCAGTACAGTACTAGTAAGTTTTGGCCCATTTAGGGCAGAATGCCTCAAACTAAGCACAAACTAAGCACACTCACTTTTTTTTTTTTTTTTTGCAAGCCAGGATGTCTAATCTAGAAAACATCTTGGACACCAAACCCAGTTGCCTACATCCCACCAACATGGTACTGATACACTAAACGACACACATTCAACATTATAATATTTTCATTTAAATCCAAATGGGTTGGATTTAAATCACTAAAACCAAAATAGAATCTATAGGAGGATGAATTTATCTAAATGCTGCAGCACAGGGGCAAAACCTGGGATAATTAAGTGTAGATTTTCAACAAGGAAAAACATTTTATGGCTAACTAATCATTCACAGTTACTATGATTTACCACACTTTGCACTCACATTACCTTAAATTAATTGACCTTCATATGCCTACTTTTACGATGCATAACTGGGTTTTTTTCTTGTACAGGTAGTCCTTGACTTACAACAGTTCTTTTAATGACCGTTCAAAGTTACAACAGCACTGAAAAAAGTGAATTATAACAGTTTTTCACACTTATGACCATTGCAGCATCGCCAGTCATGTGATCAAAATTCAGATGCTTGACAAGTGACTCATATTTATGACAGCTGCAGTGTCCAGGGATCATGTGATCACCTTTTGCAAACTTCTGACAAGTAAAGTCAATGGGGAAACCAGATTCACTTAACAACCGTGTTATTAACTTAACAACTACTGTGATTCACTTAACAACCGTGGCAAGAAAGGTCATAAAGAGGCAAAACTCACTTAACAAATGTCTCACTTAGCAACAAAAATTTTGGGCTCAGTTGTGGTCATAAGCTAAGATCTACCTACCTGTACTAAGTTTTTTTAAGAAAAAGTATTAAATATTGAAAGAAAGCTATATGGAGACAAACAATTTATTATGGTCTCATTATTACCAGAACATTAAAGAGCACCGCAGAGAAAAATATTGCATTCAAGATCAGGCAGTAAAGAAGGAAATGAGGAAATCTCATCTCAAGCATCTTCTAAAATGATGCCAATGAATCCAATTCTGAATATGCAGACATGCACTTTTGCTGGGTGGAATAATAGTAGATAATTGAAAAAGTATTTGAAAATACCCATTTACATACAAAAAAAATATAAATAAATGAGGGGAAGGGGGAGAATAGAAGGAGCAAACATGCACTAAAACCTACACCAAAATCCAAATAACCTTTATTAAATTGACATGACTCTTTTCCAACCTCTTTTTACACAGCCATGAAAGAGAAAATGAGCAGGAAGTTTAAATGTCAGGAAAGAAAGAAAGAAAGAAAGAAAGAAAGAAAGAAAGAAAGAAAGAAAGAAAGAAAGAAAGAAAGAAAGAAAGAAAGAAAGAAAGAAAGAAAGAAAGAAGGAGGGAAATTCCAAGCTGGTACAATGTATTTAGTAATATTTAGGATTACATTTGTCATCTCTGAAAATTTGCAGTATTCCATTAGAGACAATCTACTCACCTGCGACCACATTCTGAATATTTACCAATATTTTTTAATATTAAGGCAGCTGTTAATCGGATGTGTTTAGTAATTGGTCCCTCTTTTTCATCCTAAGTCAGAAAAGAAAACAAGTTTTTAGTATCAATATCACAACTATTTCTTTCCAGTATATCTTCCATACTCATCCTACTTACTGTGAAATCTCTGAAAACAAGGTTTCGTGATCCTCGCCTTAAAGCCATGAGGGCAGCACTAGGGTGATTGACAATAGCCTTCTGTGCTCTGGGAGTAGAAGAAGAACCCCCAGCAGTTGGTGGCCTGAATAGATTTACAAATAAAAATAATTACACAGGGTTTCTGGCACAAGTATTGTTTCCTTCTGTTAAACTGATGCTTGGTGCTAACAGGTTCCAATTATCTTATTCCTCAAGAGAAGGTAGTTTTGTTCATATCTTAACTAATAAAATAATAATATATTAGAGAAATTGCCATTTACTTTGTAAGATGTTTTGTCAGCATTATTATTATATTGCATTTTAAAATTTCTGTTGATCTATCCATTTAAATAACAACTGTCCCCCAAGTGCAACAACAACCCCTCCTTCAAATGCTATGGGTAGAGCAATGTTTTCCAAGAATTGAAAGCCTTTGGAATAAGGAACAATGGTAGTTTTCTTGCAATAATTCCTATTATACTTTTAAACAATTTAAAATATTATTCTTTTGGGAGGAAAGATTATGCAGATTTAAATATTTAATTTTGCATTGGCAGCACATCTAGAACTTGTTATTTGATCCCACAAATCTAAAAATGTATTTGCCTTCACTGAAATAAGACAAAAGCTTCAGAAGTTTTCAAAAAAAACTAACTTTGCATAAATATTAGACAGTTATGAGAGGATGAAGTATGTAAAATTTCATGTCAGTGCAGAGAAATCAATGCAGAGATTAATTAATCTTCTGATATCGTTTGTTGAAGCCACTTCAACAGCTTTCTTAAAGTTTTCACTACAATTTTAAACTCATTTTATCACCTAATCCTTGATACTGATAAGTGATACTGTCTAATATACTAAATCATATCAAGATACTCATCAATATAGCCAAAATGGGATGAAGGAGGAATACTATTACAATTTTACTAGACTACTACTACTACTAAACTGCTAGTTAGTAGTAATACTACTAACAAGGAAGACAGATATGTCCACTGAATAACTTTTCTCAATTAATAGTCTACCAGAAAAAGAAAGTGATAAAGAAACGAAGACTAAATTAAATTAGTTGAGCTGAAAAAATATTTTAAATACTGAAATGTAAGAACTACAATTCTATACTTGTAAAAGGAAAGAAATAATTGGGGAGAAGAGAAATAAAAAACTGAATAAACTGAGAAGGTCCAGTGACAATGGAATAAAGACGTTGAACACTGGATTTTTTAATTTGAAATTTCTTTCCATTAAAATAAATTGGTTCAGCTTTTTTGCTATCTAGCTAATACAGAATTAGGTAGATAATTGAAAAAGTAAAAAGTGTTTTTATATAATACATACATCTTAACTGCCAAATATGATAGTGATGCTATATGCTTAACTGCCAAACATGATGATGATCCAGCTTTGGAAATTTTTTATCAGTAAATAAATGTACAAGTGTAATGCTTGTGCTCAATTCTTTAGTTGATTTCTTTTTATCTACTTTTAGGACTTGTGTGGAGAATAGATAATATTTTATCGTATTTATGCAGAAATATTAAACATTAAAAAGCGTTTATAGGTAAATTATTCGATTATCACATCGCTTTATTTTCTCTGAAATAGCTACAACTCTTTGTTTCAGCTTTTTCAACAATGAGTGCAATTTCTTTATTTTCCAAGTTGTATCTTGCTGTCAAGCTAATCTGATTTTTTTATTCTTCAGGTTTCCTAGCCTCAAATTCTTCAAATTACTTAAAATCAATCAAATTTTATTTATTTTTAACTCCAGGCAGATTTTTCACTTTGGTTTTCCCTTATTAATTGCTTTATTATTTCCAATTTTCAAGCCCAATTCTTCAGTAGTAACATAAGCTGCTGCATACATTAGCTGGTTTGTTTAAGTAATGTTTCTGTTGGAATAGTCTGGACAGCTTCATTCACATTCTTCAATAATTTAGCCAAACTTCTCTTACTACCTTGACTCAGTTTTGGCAATCGAAATCTTTCCATGTTTTCTACCTGAATCTTAATCTTCTCACTTAATTCGGCTTTAGCTGTTGGTTCTTCAAGATCTAATCCAGCTCTTGCTTCTTGTTCCTCATCTACTTCTCTGATTTCCTTCCTTTTCTCCACTACTTGTTGCTCCACTTCTAAATTATCTCTTTAATCAGTTATACCTGAGCCTTGATATTGCACTGCTCTGCTTGCAATCTCTTGTAATTCTGCATTAGTGAAGAACTTGTGCTTCAAAATAACACGCCTCAGGTCCATAAGTCTTTGTTAATTGATTTCCATATCCAGGTGATTTTTCTTCCAAATCTTGAACATGCGCTGCTTATTGTTGTTGTCGATTGCACAGTCAGCCAGAAGTTCAGACTGGGTTTGGCATTTTTGTCTACCTATTAAGTTCTTACTAAGGACCTGGGATAGGCAGATCTGGATGTTTGATGGTGTTAATAGATATTGCGCAGGGTGGAAGCTTTTCTGAGTAAAGTCACCTTTTGCAATTAATTGATGGCGAATTTGTCAATGCCAATGGTGTTCAAGTGGTGCTCTAACTGTTTTGGGATTGCATTCCACCCAAAGCACCCATTACTATTGGTATTATCTTTGCTTGTTTTTGCCACAGTCGTTCTATTTCTATTTGTAGGTCTTTGTATTTTGTTATCTTCTCCAGTTCTTTCTTTTCTGTTCTGCTGTCTCCAGGCACTGTCACAATCACTATGGAGACTTCTTTTGTCTTTCTTATTGACAATTGTTAGGTCTGGGGTGTTATGTGGCAGGTCCCTGTCTGTTTGAATCCTAAAGTCCCAGAGCAATTTATTGTTGCTACTTTATCATGCTGCTGCTTGTAGTCAGTCTGTGCGATCTTCTTGCAGAACCTTACCAGGTGGGCCACTGTTTCTTCAGCTTCTTTTCATAGGTGGCATGTACTATCTGTTGCCGTCTTCTCAATTCTGGCTTTGTATGCATTTGTCCTTAAGGCTTGGTCTTGTGCAGCCAGAATTAGTCCCTTGGACTCTTTCTTCAACTTTCCTGCTCTTAGCCATTGCCAGGTCTTATTATTATCTGCTTTCCCTGCTATTTTTAAAAATGTATTGGCTGTGTGGTGCTTTGTCTTCCCACACCTCCAATTTGTTTTTCATTTGGTCTTTCTTGTAGGCCACTTTAGTTTCTCCAGTAGTCAGTTACCCTTCCTGGCGTACTAACTTCAGTGCATCTTCTTCATTGTCCTTCAGATATTCTTCCAAAGTCCTTTTTTCTTCTTCAATCATCTGATGTACTTACAACATTCCACACCCACCTATTTGCCTTGGTAGGTAGAGTCTGTCATTGTCGCTGCGAGGATGAAAAGCATAATTCATTGTCATTATTTTTCTGCTCTTCCTACCCATTGCATTTAGTTCTGCTTGAGTCCAGTCCACTATTCCTTCTGTGTATCTAATGATTGGAATTGCCCAGGTTTTGATTGCCTTGATGGTATTTCCTCCATTGAGTTTAGACTCTATTTAGTTTGGACTCCATTGAGATCTTCTTCACTCTCTTGATGTATTCACCTCTAATCATTTTCTTGACTTCAGTATTCTTGAAGGATACCCAGGTATTTGTAATAATATCTTCATGCAGACTCTGGGGCATCTTGATTCCTTCAGTTTTCAACATTTTTCCCTGTCTGATAGTAAGTGTGGCACATTTGTCCAATCCAAATTCCAATATCTCCAATATCTTGGCTATATATGTGGAGTGTTGAGCAGCGATTCTGTTTCAGATGGTGTTTCTCCGTACAGCTTCAGATTGTCCATGTAAAGGAGGTGGGACAGTCTGGCAGATGATGATGATAATTACTATTAGTATTATTGTTGTTGTTGCTATTCACATTAAAAAACCATAAAAGGCAGCTAAAAATATTTATTTTTATTTTTATTTATTTTTATTTGATTTATATGCCGCCCTTCTCCGGAGACTCAGGGCGGCTTACAATGTGTTAAGCAATAGCCTTCATACTTTTGTATATTTATACAAAGTCAGCTTATTGCCCCCACAAACTGGGTCCTCATTTAACCTACCTTAGAAAGGATGGAAGGCGGAGTCAACTTTGAGCCTGGTAAGATTCGAACCTGCAGAAATTGCAGGCAGCTGTGTTAATTACAGGGTGCATTAAACCACTGTACTACCAAGGCTCCTATATATAATATAGGCAAATGGATGTTAACAATAATGGAACTATTATAATATCCGCTAGTTCTGTGGGATCCCCAGGCTTGATGGCAAAACCAAATCTTAAAGGACATTTGGAAAATATGAGCAGCCTAAACTCGGGGGAGGATATTCTACAACATGGGTGCCATAGACAAGAAGGCCCATTGCTTAGTTCAAAATGAGAGAACTTGCAGCGTACCTTCTCTACTAGATCTGGTGGGACAGAACTGGGTAAAGTTTGATCCCTCTAATAACTTGGTCCCATGTATGGCTTTAAAGGTCAAGGCTAGCACATTGAATTGGATCTAGAAATAAATTACCAATGCATCTTGCAGAGCAGAGGTGTAACGTGTATTCTACAAGGAACACACATAACTGCCTACATCATTCCATTTTGAAGTTTCTGGGTGGTCTTGAAGGGCAGTCCCACATACAATAGCCCAACTGGGATATGACTAGGGCATGAGTGACCATGAGGAGGGCCCCTCGATCTAGGAATGGGAGCAATTGGCATACAATATGAAGTTGTGCAAAGGGCCTTCTAGTTACGACTGCTACCTACTCCACGAATCCAGAGGGACACTAGATTGAGAACAGAATCTGTTAGAGGTAATATAACCCCATTCAGATGATAAAGTCCCAGAACTGGATGGTTCTTAAACCTAAAACTACTCCATATTGAAGTCTGTTGTTTCCCATCCAGACCCTCACAGCCTCCAGACACTGGGATAAAGCTTCCACAGTATTGCTTAATTCACCATATGTGAAAATCATCCAGTATTGTGGGATCCAGCAATGCTTTCTCAAAGAGGTGGCAAACCAGAACCCCCAAGACATAAAGGAACCTTCTCACTCAAGAATTCACCACCGTTAGAATCCACTCGCATGCCATTCCCAGCTTAGGGACATGGATTTAAAGACCAAATGGCTGAGCTCACAGTCCTAAGGACCCATCAGCACCAACAGATCCAAATATTTTCCAGATTACCAAACAAGACTTTACCTCAGAAATTTATTTGGAATTTCAACAAAGACAGTATCCAACTGTGAGTGAATTCAAGTGACTTTTACAGCTACAAAGTTGGCTTTAACCCATGTATAGCCAAATTAGTCCTCAGTAGAGTACCAGCTATGCCTAGACTTCTCTTGCTTCAAATCCCTATTTAAACTATGGGAAGTGATGGGGTCCACAAGAGGTAAGAGATCACATACAGTAGGTGCAATCAGATCTGGAGCTTCAGATGCCACCCTGTTCCAAGTGATGATCAAGCCGTCGGATGTAATGTTTAGCAGACCAGCAAGAACTCCAAAACTCCCTCCAAAACTCATCTGAGTCTATTAATTTGCCAGAGGCAAACCAATCTATGTATGTTCTGTAGAGGTAGTCCTCAACTTACAACAGTTCATTTAGTGATTGTTCAAAGTTACAACAGCACTGAAAAAAGTGACTTATGACCATTTTTTAGTTACAACTTTTGTAACACCCCCACGATCATGTGATCAAAATTCAGATGTTTGGCAACTGGTTCATACTTTTGATCATTGTGTACCAAGGTCATGTGATCACCTTATGCAACCTTCTGACAAACAAAGTCCATTGGGAAGCCAGATTCACTTAACAACCCGGTTACTAATTTAACAACTCACTTAACAAATGTCTCACTTCACAACAGAAATTTTGGGCTCAATTGTGGTTGTAAGTCGAGGACTACCTGTACTGAAGGAAACTCGACTGGAAGATGAACAAGTTTTAAAACTGGAAGAAAAAGTATTAATAACTATACTATGCTGACGACACTATTCAACAGTTGCAAATACAAATGATCTGCAAATTCTATTAATGAAATTCAAGAAGCACAGAGAAAAACAGAACATTAAATATAAAGAAAGCCAAAATTAGTATATGGCATCAGGTATAACTATCAGTGTTAGAACTGAAAATTAAGATATGAAGTGGTGGATAGCTTCTACTTTTTTAGGATTGACTATCAATAATGGGACTGGGAGTCATATTAGCACCTGCAGTGTAGCAATAAAGGTTATAGAAAGACACTCAGACACCATGTTGTGTCTACACCTACAAAAATAAGATTGTGCATATAATGGTCTTTTTTTGACATCCTATGGAAGTAAAAATATGGATTTTGAAAAAAGAGGATATAAAAAGTATTGATGCTTTTGAATTTTTGGATTTGAGAATACCTATACTATAGATAACTAGGCAAACAAATAAATGAATTATAGAACAAATTAATCCAGAATTTTTTATTTAAGCAACAATGCTCATAGCTCAAATTATCATATTTTGGACATATAATGTGAAGTTCTAGCTTTCTTGAGAAGTGAGTGGTGCTGGGAGAGAAGAAGGAAGAAAAAAGAAGAAAACAAACAGCAGCAAGATGGATGGACTTGATTGCAATACTGCTAAGTATAACACTGAAAGTACTGAAGAGCCAATTTGGGGATAGATCATTGTGGAGAAGGTGTATTTATGTGGTTACTAAGAGTCAACACCAATTTGATGGCATATAATTATAATATATGTCTGTATTCATGTTTGCACATCATTTGTGAGCCACCAATTCCACATGGATATATACAGATTGATAAGCAATTCATCACCCATTAAGCACTTTAATTTTCTGTCAGACCTACTTTGGAACCTTTAATTAGACTTTTAACTTAACTGATCATATCTTGCTTTAATGTGGCATATTTTCACAAAATTCATCATAAAATATATGACCTGCAATTATTTCCTTATTGAACATAATGAAATATATTTCTGAGTATTAAGATTGTGCTATTTATTATTAAGGGAGTTTACACATCTTACTTTGTGGAAGGTTTTGAACTTCCTACTTGTCCATGTTCATCTTGCTTTAATCCCGCAAGGAGAGCATCTCGTGAGCAATGCTTATCCTGTTTGAGAAAGAGAAAGTAGCATTATTACATCATACTGGAATTAATTAAATCTGACTGGTGAATTTGTATAACCACTAGGGATTATACACATCCAAATGAATGAGTGAAGACTGTACCTGAATGGACAGCATCACAGGAGATTCTGTATACTGTCCAATCAATATGGATAATCAGCAACATAAATCAAAGACAGTGAATTTTTAAAAGTCATTTTGTACATTAGGTTAATAATACACATAGCTTTGTTATTTTACTGAAAAATGAAAATAATAGGCGTTAGATGATTTTGGAAAACAATCTTCTAGCTAATTGCAGAATACTTGAAAATCCTGCATTTACTGGAAATGTTTGATATGTTATGTCACTATTAGCAGTTTAAAAAACTTAGATACAACTATATTTTAATCTCATATCAGAAGGAACTGACTGTCCAATTGTACACAGTTGTAGATCTCAATAAAGTCAAAGGAGACTACTCTCAGGTAAGTGGGATTACATTCATATTCATTTAAATATGAATTTAATAGCATTCATATCGTCAGCACAAGCTTTTATTAATAATAAATTATCAACTGTAATTAGACTCTATTCTTATAAAGTATTAACCATTTAATATTTTTTTAGTATTTTAAAAATCTTGTTCTTGTTTTGATTCTCTATACAGTATTTGTACCAGATACCAATAGAAAGTAAATACTGGTATCATTTTCCTCTCTAATAGCCTAAAAATTCAAAATGAAAATCTCATTCCAGAGTCTTTCACTAGTGTACAAAACATATGTACATAATTCTTACATAATACTGTGTTTTACAATGATCCTGTCTTATTTTCTCCTTCAAAATACTATATGACTGATAGAATTGACCGAGAAATTCAATACTTCCTTTTATTACTCAATTCATTCCTTTTGACATTGTTCCTAAACAGCAATTACCATGGACCAGTAGGCTACTTTTAGTTTAGTACAAACTCTTTCTAGATATTTATCGAGACTCGGATGTTTGTTATTCCTATTTCTAAAAATAAGAAACCCAATAAAATTTTATACCAAATATCTGGCTCTTCTTCAGCACTCCAGAAATTTCTAAAACACACTTTTTTATTTATATAAAAATTGTCTATAAAACCCTAGAAAAGGAATGGAAAATTTCTACCTGTAGGTGGGTAATGAAGGAAAACCTTTGTCTCTGGAAAGGTTCACAGCCCTCCCACAAACACTGTCCAGGATAGACATCTTTTCCTCCATGCTCAGTTGCAGCATGGTAGAAAACTTGGGATGGTGTCTGAAACCACCTGGAAAATGGAAAGGATTTTAATTTTGCAGAAAACAGTGTCTTCTTTTGCAATCAATTTTTTATCTAGTTATTACTTATAAATCATCAAAAACAAAAGTTATTTAAAAGTGGCAAACTAAAATTATTCAAGGGTTCTATTTACATTTTCAAGAGCTACCTGCACAAGATTTCTATAAAGGAAAAGGCAGCCGTTACACAAATATATAAATAAATGGAAATGAAATATTTTATATATTTTTATTAGGTAGTAGCTTATAAAGACTTCCCATATCACCATGACAGTATTAAAAGCTTGTAGCACTGTTGGGGGAAGCTTCATCCAGACCTCCGCCTGGGCTGGACCTTTCTGAGTGTACAGAGGAGGTGGAGAGCCTGGGAGACTCATCAAGACCCAGGTGGTCCATTGGAGTTGGAAAGAAGGAAGACTGGGAAGGAAGAACCAAAGGGGTTACCATCACCCAAGGTAGCCAAGGCAAGAAAGGCAACCAGAGCTGAAAGAGCTTGAGAATGAGGTAGAGGCAGGCAGAGAACCCGACCATGCTAACTTAATGAAGCAAGACATGCAGTTCATGATGAATGCCTTCCAAACCCTGAAGGCATGTGAGGCACATGCCACAGCTGCTACCAGCGAGTCCCAGCAAATCCAAGAGGAGAAAGATGGGGAATGAGCCCCGGCACTAGATACCAGAGTGGGTGTTTCAGAAACCCTGGCTGCTGCCTCAACCACTGCAGCTGCCCAAGTGGGAACTGTCCAAGCAAAGCAAAGCAAGGACCCAGAAGGCCCCATCCCTTGGTGTGAAGTTTGATGGAGACTCCCAGCGTTGGGATTCTTCCTGGCCCATATTGACATACATGCAAGAATATGGGCAGGAGATCCCTACTGAGGATGCCAGGATGAGAATCATCATCCTGGCACTGGAAGGGGCTGCAGCCCACTGGATGGTGACCCTCCACAACATGAATGGACCAGAGCTAAGAAACTTATGATGGTGCATTGTTAGCAGTTCAAAGACCTCCAGATGATCGCAAAGTGAGGGACCACATCAAAACCCTGCATCAAAGTCACAGAGTGGTGGTGGAGTACACTGAGGAATTCCGTGACCTGGCATGCCAACTTAACGACTGGCCGGAGGATAACCTCATCAGTTGTTTCAACGATTGGCTGAACGATGACCTGTACAACACCTGCGTCTTGAGGAAAGCCCGTGCCACCCTTCATGACAGGTACATCCTGGTCAAAGAGGTGGAGATTGATCAAGCATGCAACAACTACCACTCGACCTGACCATGGAAGAAATTATCCCTGGAGCAGAGAGAAGTGGTGAAACAACAAAACCTGCAAGCATGCTCCAGGGCACCTGGGAAAAGCCACCAAGGCCCTGCAGCGGGCCAGGGAAACAGCACTGACGGGAGTGGAGGTCAAGTTCACCCGATCACCAAAACAAGATGAGGGAACTCCAGCCCCACCAGCTGACAGTCACAGGCTGACTGACACTGATGACCCCCTGGTAAGTGGCCCGGTCACACCAGTGACACTTCCCATAGAGCTACATTTCCAAGCCTCAGGTTTAAAAGCCACATTTGCAGGCTCTGCTAGACTCAGGCTGCACCAGATGCCTGGTTAACCCAACCCTGGTTGAAAAATTGAGGTGGCTGAAAGTACCCATCACATTTTGCCAACTAGATGGATCGGCAGCAGGAAGCATCCCAGCGACATTTGTTACCGAATCTATAGAAATGCGGATGGGGGCTCACATAGAAACATTAAGCATCATAGTGGCCCCAGGGATGGAACGGCCCCTGGTATTGGGGCTGGAGTAGCTGAAGAAGTAGAATCCTTACGTTAACTGGAGAAGGAGGCTGCTAAAAATCCAAACGAGTCGGCCTCCCAGAGTGCAAGTTGGAATCTGGAAGGCAGCCTCCCCATGGTGGGAGATTGGGGCAGTAGTGCTGGGATGAGAAAAGGACCTCCCCACTATCCCCAAAGAGTACCGGAACCTAGTAGAGGTGTTAAGGGAAAAGATGAACTTGTCCCTCACCCTTGATAGATTGTGCTATAGAAATCCTTCCAATGGCTAAATTGTCTAAACCAAAACTGTATTCAATGACCCCTAGGGAGTTGTTCATTGACAAAAACCTTGCCCGTGGATTCATTCAACTGGTCCGACCCTAGGTGGCAGCTCCTGTCCTGTTCTGTGAAAAGGACAGGATGCTTTGTCTATGCATGGATTATAGGGGTTAAACACTGTTTGTGTAAAAAACATCTACCCGTGCCCCCGATGAAAACATGCTAGCTGATTTGGCCAAGGGCAAAATATTCACCAAACTGGACCTATGAGAAGTCTACTATTGTGTGAGAATTAGGGAGTGGGATGAGTGGAAGACCGCATTCAACTGCTCTTTGGGATGCTTCCAATTTAAAGTCCTCCCATTCGGCCTCCAGGGCACCCCAGCAGTGTTTATGCAGTTAATAAATGAGTCTTACACCAGCACCTGTATAAGAGAGTACTGGTGTAGCTAGACAACATTTTAATCTACACCAAAACAGGCGGAACATGTGAAACTAGTGAGGGCTGTAGGTTATAGAGAAAGAAAACTGTAGGCCACCAAACTGTATGCCAAACTTTACAAGTTTGAATATCACCAGAGAATGATAAGACTATTTAAGTTATTGCAACTCACATGAAGGCATTGAAATGGACCCTCCAAAAGTCAAAGCGGTGCCTGAACCAGAAAGCAACTACCATGTTTCTCCAAAAATAAGACCTAATTTTATTTTCTTTTGGGCTTGAAAATAAGCACTCGGGCTTATTTTCAGGGAGATCTTACATTTTTGACATGCAGAAGGCGGCGAGTGCAGGGACTGACAGGAGTGGGAGCGCAGCTGCCACTGGTCCCACCCTCTGCTTGCATGCGGCTGCAACGACCCAAGCTTTTGGCATGCCTTGGCCTCCACCCACCCTGCCTACTGACCCAGTTGCTGCAGGGACATTTCTCGGCTGTAGCGGGCACTATGGCTGCCCATGCTGCTGCTGGCCTTGCAGCGGCTCTTTGCCTTCCTGGCAGGGCGGGTGGAGGCAGGGGCATGCCGAGAGCTTGGCCCTGATTGAGGCTGCGGGTAAGCAGACAGTGGGATGGAGAGGAGGGGGCTGGCGATAGTTGTCCAAACATTTTTCACCCAGAGAGAGTCTGCCTCTTTCCTCTTGTTAGAAATGAAAAGTAGCTTGGATCAGATCACCCTGGGCGGGTGTGGCCATGGCGGGCGTTTAACACAGGCTCAATATGCATTCTTCCCTTTCTTTCCACAGTTCTTTACTATAACCATTTTCCTATCTTTTCTACCAGATATTACAGGCAAACATTTATTACTTATTCTTCATATTCCACTAAATGTTTTATTTCTAAATTTTTACCCTACGGTTTAATACTAAATTGCTTTTCCAGGCAGAAAAGCTATTTATATTATTGTGTTGTGGTCCGCCAGCGGCCTGCGGAGCTGGCAGCAGAGTTGGACAGTGAGGAGGTTGGGGAGGAACATGGGCCAGTCCTGGAGTCTGGGGAAGGCTCGGATGAGGGCTCTGCGCCAGAGGCAGAGAGGGGGCCAGGGCCACCTGGGAGTTATGTGTTGCCTCTGGAGCCTCCAGAGTCGGACATCAGTGAGGCAGAGGAACAGGGGGAGCATGTTCCCAGTGCGTGCATGTGCAGAGCTGCCAGAAGGCAAGAACAGTTAAGACAAAAGGGACAACTCGGGAATAGGGCTTGGAGATGATTGGCCCCTCCCATAAAACATAAAGGAGGAGCAAAGGCACGTGAGCCTTTGCAGGAAGCAACTTTGTTCGTTCTGGTCAGTTTAAATTCTGAAGCTCCGTTTTGACTCTGCTCTGTGTGGCCTTGCAAAATTAATTGCCAATTAGGTCTTTGGCAGTGTGTCAAGGGAGATAAAGGTGGATGCTTATCAGCTTTATCCTGAAGGGCTGTGGCAGACTTCTGTCGGACTCTTTACAAACTATTTGTGACTCATTGTCAGCCTCCGCCTTTACTGCTTTGGCTGCCACAGTAACAGGAGGGGGGAGAGCTAGGTAGCATGGGGGGGGGGGAGAAGCGTGCTGGAGGAATCAAAAGCGATACTTAAGCTACCGGACTGTATCTTTGAAGCTGCTATCGGGTCAACGGTCAGGGCATTCCTGATTGATGACGCTGCCAGACGTGTGCTTCCACCTGACCCCTGGGAGACCTTTGGATTGGATGATTTACGGTGGATAGTGGGAAGGGATGCTTTCTATATGCAATTTTCGCGCTTTTTGCCTCAGATTCTGCTTTTCCTTGGTTGCGATCACTTCATTTTCTAGTAAAAGTACCTTTCTCTATAAACAATGGAGTTTGGGTCATTCTTTCCTGGACTTTGAAGGAAGCACACCTGACACTCATTACAGTTTGTGGATGAACAGAATTCCCAGCCATTGAAATAAAAAGCCTTGGTAGTACAGTGGTCTAAAGCACCCTGTTATTAAGACCAGCTGCCTGCAATTACTGCAGGTTCGAATCTCGCCAGGCTCAAGGTTGACTCAGCTTTCCATCCTTTCTAAGGTAGGTAAATTGAGGACCCAGTTGTGGGGGCAATAAAATGACTTTGTATAAATATACAAAAGGATGAAGGCTATTGCTTAGCGCATTGTAAGCCGCCCTGAGTCTCCGGAGAAGGGCGGCATATAAATCAAATTTAAAAAAAAAGAGGGTTTTGGGGTCTAATCGTGTGCTTTTTACTGTCTCAGAAAGCCTACATCAGAACACTATTGTATTTTTATTATTCAACTAATAATAAAAATAAAATAGCATAAATAATATGATAATACAAGATCTAAGAGCAGAGGTAAATTTCCAGGACAGTAATTAGAAATGGCTGTCAATTATAGAGAATAGAATATAGAATACAAAATACAGAATAGATTGTTGATTGTAGATTAAATGGACCTACAGTATGTAAAATCTGGCATTAAACTGTATTATTAACATAGGATGTTGCTTGTTTTCTATTCAGATCAGGCACTTATTTGAGGCCACATAATTGCAATCCAGTCCAAGACAGTCCCCCTGCAGCATTATCCCAGCCTAAAATGGGCCGCATGGAGGCCCTGGGTGGCCCTGCTGTGACCCGTTTTTGGCCTCCACTGCCTCCTGCAGTAATCTCCTGGCAGAAAACACGTGCGGCACCCCATGGCCCATTTTGGCCAGCAGAGACACAGCAGGCAGGTCCTTTCCAGGCCGGGCCTGTGGGCCAGATTTAAGCATCCTACGGGCCAGATCTGGCCCGTGGGCTTTGAGTTTGACACCCCTGGCCTAGAGCAAGCTCATTAGCCTTTTGTCCCCTCCTCATTTTGGAAACACCTTTCCACGTTCCCCATCCTCCTTGACTCCAAGGAGAAAAAAGGGGTCAAAGCTTTTTCCCCCCCATTTGATCCAGGCTTCTCCTGGGCGGGCTCCAGATTCCCCCCTAAGGAGGGGAGACAGCTTGCTCTTCCTGGTCTCTTTAGTTCGGCCCCAAATCTGAGGCTGAAAAGAGGGCGGACAGAGGGGTCTCCCTCTGGAGACTGCTGGCTCCTTTCAAACTTTTCCCATCACACTCTCTTATCTTGCTACTGGTATAAGCAACTAGCAGTAGGAAGAAAACAGAAGGGGCTGCAGGAGCGCCTACACCAACACACACACATTTTTGTATTTTCTACCCTTATGCACCATAGATCAGTCCCAGGTTCTCACACCCTCACAGCGGGCTTCAGATGAGCCCCTTTGCCCACCCTCCCCGCAACAAGTGGCAAACAAGTGTGTGTGCAAGTCTATAGCTCCCGTTTCATTCATAGGCTTCCCCGGAAGCACAGATGCTTAAGGAGAGGCAGGCAGCAAAATTGGAGAATGAGAGGGGCACCCAGATGTGAGTGGCAAGCAGAATTCACACGAGGCATCTTCTCACTGCACTGAAAATATGCAACGATTGCTGTATCTTTCACCAGCCGGGTTGTGTATCTATTTGCTGACAACCTTCAAATTGCACTTTTCTCGCACGGGAAGAGGTCCGTTACACAAACACACACACACACACACACACACACACACAGTGCTTATACTTAATGAAAAATGAAAAGATATGCACAAGAATCAAGAGGCTTTCTCTCTCTTCACCCACCCCCAGCACTCAGCAGTACGCTGCTACATGTAGATCGGAACAGGGCTTTTTTCCCCACTCCCTTCTGCAAAGGAGACACAACACATGCTAAACATTCAATTGCTATATCCCACTGCAATCGAACCTGGTGCTTCCTTCCCAAGCCATTATTCTCTCTCCCGAGGGATCCCCTTAAACAAAATAGAGTGAGTGGTGGGATGGATTATTTCTGTCTGCCCCTCTCATCTGACATCCTAAATCTTTGTTGCGGCACCCTTTTTCATCCCTTCCCCGGCATTCCTGGGGAAGTGTCAAGAATTCCCTGGCCCTGGCTCACCAGCAGTGGGGCAGAATGCCGCTAATCACTCATCCCCACCCTGGTTTATCAATCTGTGGGTGACTGTTGATTGCCCTCTTTATTTCCTGGCTACTTCGGTCTCCTTCTTGCCTCCTTTCGTTCCCAAAGCCCTTCAAGAATTGGGGGGGGGAGAAAGAACCCGGGTGGGGAAGGCGTCCCGCAAACGGTGAAGGCACCCTCTTCATTCGCTTGCTCTTTTGTTCCTCTTTCACTCTCACACTTAGGGTTTTAGGAAAGATGCCCCCCATGACCCACCCACTTCTTGACCACTTCAGAGTTATCTGGCACTTTCCCCAGATTACTTCCACTTCCTTTGCTTGATGTTTTGGGAGTGATTTGCTCCGTTCCCAAGCATCCCATAGACAAAAGGAGACTTACGTGGTGCGTTGGGCACACCTAACCTGAATGCATTTCCTTGAGAGAGGCAAGGTGCCCTCTGAAGTATGGACTGACCACAAGAATTTAAGAGGCACTAAAAACCCGGGGGACTTCTGGTGGCACCGCAGGCGCCGAGGACGCTCTTTTCTTGAGCGCCAGCCCCACGACCTCGTAAAGCCGCTAGAACAGCACAAATAATCTGTCTAGTGGCTTGAAAACTTTCTCCCCGGGAAAAGGGGAGGAAGAGAGTAGATGAGCGTAGGTAGAGCTCCCCAAGGAGCCCCAGGAACAATTCTGGGGCTCGAAGGGTGAGAGCTCCCTGGAAGCCCGACAGAGCTATGGGACGTTTCTGCTTCAAGCAGAAGACGCCGCGACCACCCCTGCAAACAACGCTTGGAATAAACATCATTTGGAAGCAGGCTGAGCAAACTCAGGAGAGATTAGATCTGCAAGTACTGAACTTTAACTCCAAATGTGTATTACTTCCTTCTGACTTATTAAGGGAGAAAGTGAAACCAAGATGGCGATTGAGCTTTAATGGGGCATGAAAGCGAAAGTTAAAAAGGAAACTTTCTTTTAGTATTGGCAGCCCCTGTTCAAAATTAGAGATTTGTGGTTTTTTTTTTTTTTTTAAGAAAAGGAGACGATCAAAGATTACAGCAGTGATTTTCAAAAAAAGAATTGATATTATTTAAAGACTGATTTCTGGATTTGGTGGATCTATTGTTCTGGCAGCTGATTAAATTTAAATTGGAAACTAAAAATGGCTTCAAAACAAATTAAGGCTATTGTCCCCAAAAGTGCTGGGACTTTGCCAGCTCAAACGTCCAGATTGCAATCTCTCTCTGTTCCAACAGAACCAACAATATTAACATTTGAAATGTTGCAGGAAGCCCTCAAAACACAAGCCTCTGTTACAGAAAAAAAAATTGCTTCAATGTTTCAGGAGCAAACTCGAGAAGCTGCTGAAGAAATAGCTCAGGTCAAAGAGACTATTCAAAAACGAAACCAAGAAATTAGAGAAGATATTATTATGGCAGTACAAGGATTGGCAGGACACATTGAAGCAATAGATGAAAAAGTGGAAGAAATTAAGCAGTCTAATGAGAACTTGGAAAATAAAATGGGGGAGGTCCAGGACAAGATGGAAAGAGGCTGATGTGATAATGATACAATATAGAGACATGGAATTTGCTCTGAGAATAAGAGGCCTCAAGGAAAATAAGGAAGAGAATTTCAGAGAGATCTTTTCAGAAGCATTTGCACAGATAATGGAAGATCAAAAAGCAAATTTTGAATGGCAAATTGACAAAATTTATTGTGTCAATTCATGGGTGGCCAGACAGAAACATCTACCAAGAGACATTGTAGTTTATTTTACAACAAGGAGATTACGCAATGAAATCCTACAAGTCACTTCTAAAAATAAACTTCAAGTGCAGGGGCAGGAGGTTTAAACACTGAAAGAAATTCCCCCCAAAATGTTGAGAGCCAGAAAGGATTATGCCTTTCTGGTGGAAGAACTGAAATACCGTCAGATACAGTACAGATGGGAAGTTCCAGCTGGTCTAGTGGTGAATTATTCAGGAGAAAGATACCGTCTCAATTCAGTGTGGAAGGCAAGAGATTTCTATACCAATGTATTAAAGGATGGATGCCCTTAGTCCCAGGAAGCTAGAAGGAAGACGGAAATAGAGAGGGCAAGAAAGGGGGAGAAAGAATTGTTGGCACAGGCCCAAAAGGGTGATTTGATTATTCAAGAAGAATTAATACAATTTTCGACTACTGTCCAAGCTTTGGAGATAGAAGAACCTAAGGATTAAAGACAGACTCGAGCGGCAGCCAAGCGTCAAGAAGAATTAAGAGAGCAGCAACTTCAAATGATTCAAGATACTACAAAAACAGTAGCAGTGGGAGGAGCAAGGCCAAAAAGTAAAATGCATGGAGATTTCCAGCAGATGCTCCAAGTGCTTCAGAGAGCCAAGAATGGCAACTAGATTTTTGACCTGGAATGTTAATGGCCTAAATTTACCACAAAAGAGGAGAAAAATATTTCATTATTTGAAACAGTTTAAAAATGATGTAATTTGTTTACAAGAGACTCATATCAGAAGTAAAGATCAAAAATACTTAATAAATCCAAGGTTAGGTATACATTTTGTTGCATCTGCTCCTGAGAAGAAGAATGGTATAGTTATATACCTAAAAAAAGACTTAATTGCCAAATTAATTGAAGGAGATGATCAAGGAAGATTTATAGCAATTGAACTTTTAATAAAAGGAGAAAAAATACTTTTAATTGGAGTCTACGCACCGAACCAACAACAGGAAAAAAATTATAAGCTTTTACATTCCAAGTTATTACAATGGGACTATAAATCATGTATTTTGTTGGGTGATTGGAATGGAGTTTTGGACACTAAAAAAGATAAGAAGGGGCTCTTGCAGAATATTTCAACCCATGCCAGATTGCCAAAATCGTTTTGTGAAATGATGGAGGATATGGAACTGAGAGATATCTGGCGAGAGAGAAACCCCGAAGAAAAAGACTTTACCTTTTTTTCTGATAGACATCAATCTTTCTCAAGGATTGATTTTATATTAATTACAAATTATTTCTTTTCCAGAGTGAAGAAGACGAAGATTTGTCCAAGAGTTTTAACGGATCATAGTCCAGTCTGGATGGAATTAGAGTATGGAAGGGGTCTTGGAGGTTAAATGAAAATCTGTTCAGATATGAGGAAAATGTAAAAGAATGTAAAAAATTTATGAAAGCATTTTTTATTATAAATATGCATAAGGGTACATCTATGGAAATGGTTTGGGATGCAAGCGAAGCATATATGAGAGGCATTTTGATATATTTAAATAATAAATATAGATGCAAACAGGGAAAAATGGAAGGACTTAGAAGAGGAAATCAGAAAAAAAGAACAAGCTTTGATATTGAATCCAGCAGATAAGAAAATAAAAGAGGCAATTAATTTATTGCGAGGGAATTTAATATGTTAATGGCAGATCAGGTCGCAACTAATTTGCAATATGCTAAACATAATACTTTTTGTAATGCTAATAAACCAGGGAGGTGGTTAGCATATTTGTTAAGGAAAAAACAAAAGTCACGGACCATAGAGAAAATAGAATATAAAGGTAAAGAGGTTTATCAGCAAAATATGATTAAAAAAGCATTTTTAGAATTTTATATAAGGTTGTATGCTGGTGATAAAATTCAAGGTACAGATATAGATAGATACCTACAGAAAGAGTATATTCCTACAATTGTTGTAATGATTGTTAAAACTTTTTTTTTTTAAAAAAAGAGGCACTAAAAATCCCACAGAGGCTATCTTCTAATCAGGTGCAATGAGTGCAATACTTTAACTGCTTCAATTTCACATTACGCTACCTCCCGGGGGTGAAAGCTTCCTGGCTGATGCTTTATCCCAAATACATCAACACAATTGCCCTAAAGCAGAAATAGTCAAAACATCCAGTGAACTGGGTGCCCAAGTCACCTCCCGAGCACAAACAAAAGAAAAAATGATAAATTTGTCTAAGGGGTGACAGCCGCACTTAAAACCACCCTGAAGAATGACAAATGCTTTCAAGATCATGGGAATCTTTGTTCATTCCAGGACGGACTAGCCTGAGTGGGAACTAAACTATATGCAATGGAGAGAAAGAGGCCAATGGTCTTGGGGAAAAGCCATGACTCCAAGGCCACTGGACATTTTGGCTTTGTAAAAACTTTGCATCTAATTAAGAGACAGTTTTGGTGTCTGTCTCTGAAAAAAGACATTGAAACCTATGTGGCAAGTTGCCCTGTCTGCGCCTCAGCCAAAGACTGCAAGGGGAAACCTCAGGACTCCTCAGAGCCTTCAGCACCCTGGAGAGAGATCTCCATAGATTTTATTGTTGAACTTCTAGAAAGTTCATTGAAAACAGTTATATGGGTGGCAACTGATTTATTTTCTAAGGAAGTACATTTTGTACCCTGTCAGAAGATTCCTTCAGCATGGGGTTTGGTCATACTATGTTTGCACCATTTCTACAGACCACATGGAGCACCCCAACGTATCATCTCAGACAGAGGGTTGCAATTCACCTCTAAGTTTTGGAGGGCATTTCCTAACCTACTTGGAACTGATCAGGGGCTTAGCTCAAGTCATCACCCCCAAACTAATGGGGGGAGTGGATGTGCGAATTCAGTATTGGAACAATATCTCAGGTGTTATATCAATTATCAGCAAGATAACTGGATGCATTTGTTGCCTTTTAATGAAGTGGCATATAATAATTCTGTGCAAAGTAGTACAGAATTCACTCCTTTTAGAGTGGCTACTGGACAGAACTTCAATCCTATGCCTGAATTGCCCCTCAATGACATCCCAGTTGAATCACTGAAAGAGTGGGTCTCCCAACTGCGAAATACATGGTCAGTGAAGAAGATTCTGGCAGATGCACGTGAAGTTTATAAGAAGCAAGCCAACAAGAAGCATGAGAAACCCCAGTTGTTTAAGATTGGTGACCTTTCCACTCACTTCCTTCAGTCTCTCTAACCATCAAAGAAAATGGGACTCAAATTTGTGGGGTCCTTCCAATCAAACACGTTATTAACCCCATAACTCAGTGGTGCAGCGGACTAAAGTGCTGTTAAGTGCTAGCACTTAGCTGCCAGCTGCCTGCTATTAGTGCAAGTTCGAATCTCATCAGGCTCAAGGTTGACTCAGCCTTCCATCCTTTCGAGGTAGGTAAATTGAGGACCCAGATTGTGGGGGCAATAAGCCAACTTTGTATAGAATAATACCGCTTGGGGGGGCTGAAAGCCCTAATAAGCAGGTATATACAAAAAAGTATGCAGGCTATTGCTATAATGCATTGTAGCATTAGTAATGCATTAGTCTATGGAGAAGGGCAGCATATAAATTGGACTAATAAATAAATAAATAAATAAATAAACTATAGAATTAGACTTGCCATTTGACAAGTTCACCCTGTGTTTCGCTGCAGCTTATTGAACCTCCCCCGCTCTGCCTGTTTCTCTCTCTCTCTTTCCCTCCCTCCCTCTCTCCCCCCTGAGGGGGGGAAGAAACCCCTGAACTAGTGCTGGGTGGTGGGAATCTGATGTCCATAGGTTGATGAGTCCAGGAGCAGCGTGCCCATGCTCAGCTGGCTGGCGGGGAGGTGGGGCATCTCAATAGAGAGAGCTCTGCAGGAAAAGCAACTGACATCCGGGAGGCCAGAACGAGCTGAGACGATGCAAGGTTGCATTGTGGCTCCGCGTTGTAATGAGCTTCAGGAGGAGGGGAACCCATCTCCCCCATTGTGAAGCGCGAGAGTGAAAAAGTTAATTCAATCAATTCCAACTTCATGAGAAGTTGGAATTGATTGAGTGAATTTTTTTTTAGTCCCACAAACAATGGAGCTAGGTTGGGGCAATGCCACCTCTGGTACACATGCCATCAGTTCTCCACTGTGGGCATAGGGGAACCTTCAGTACTTGGTGGGCTGGAAAGATTTCCCAACAGCTGAAAATGAATGAGTTGACCCTCACCATGTTAGAGCCCCTAAACCCGTCAAACACTTCCATAATCAGTATCCTGACAAACCCAAATGACATTTCTCTTGTTTTATGTTTTGTCTTTCTCCATTTGTTTTGTTTTATTCTCCAGGACTAACGTCACTGTTCAGAGGAGCAGCTTGTCAGGTCCACCATGATGTCCTGCTGTTCTGTTGGAAGTGGGCGGGGGGGGGGGGGGAAGGCTTGCTGGCATTTCACATGCTTTTGCTTTAACTGCTTGGGAATTAGGAAGGGGGATTGTCTTCAGAGATGGATCAGATTCCCTCCCAGCCTGTTTCAGTTTGGTTTCAAGGCCATTGTGCCCTGAGGGAGAACTGTTATATGCCTAGCACCTCAGCATTCTCAAAACAACCCTGTGGCATCACATTAGCTGCCCATGGACTGGTCAGGGGGTTGGGTTTGGGGAAACATAAGGTTTGCTTTGTGCTCTACATGGGACTTTTCAGATTCCACCTTGCTTCCTGCATTCACTTTCTCTCAATAAAAGTTCTTTTGATTCAACTTAATGGGTTCAAGAGTCTTACTTTCCTGAGGGACCAGCTGGGGCAGGTCCTTACACTAATTATGCAAAGAGAAGTTTGAATGGGAGAAGAAAACTTGTTTAACTAGAGGCATGCAAGGGAAAATATATCCATTTCTCTGGACTCTGAGATACTGCTCCATTACCTGAAATATAAATATTGGGGGGGGGGGGAATCCACTATCTGATTTATATTATTCTTTAATACCTACTCTGAGAAATAGAGCAAATGTCACTTTTGGAAGACAATTTTCTTTTGGCTTCTAAACTGCCACATATTTTAGCTGGGGAAGTTGGGAGGGGGTTGTTGTTGAAGCGGTAGAAAGTTAGTCATAACAACATTCCGTACTCAAGGACTTTTGCCTGACTTTTGCCTGCGTCTGATGGAGACTGCCTGAAGATTATATTCGGTGGAGTGTGAAGAGTTGATTGGACAAGTGATGAACTTGTGGATGTGGGGCAGGGCTGTGAATTCTTAGCTGGGTGGGGGAAATCTGGAAGCTTTCAGATTCGGGTTTTCCCAGATGTGCCAACATGACATCTCTAATAAATTGGAACTTTGAGGAACCTCAGGCCTCAGAGCTTTATTTTGTTGGGGTTTTCCTTGGAACCTTGACATTAACCTGAATCCCCTAAATAACTAAGCAGCACCCCGAAAGGGGGCTGAATGGGGTGCTGAGCCCAGCACCAACCTAAAGCTTGGGTGGTGCGAAGACTCAGCGAAAATGGAAGGGAGAGAGAAGATTGCAGAGGGAGCCATAGGAGCATATACCAGAAGGCTTATCAAGACCCGGTATTCTCCTTCTGAAGGCGTGGTACGAGCCCTTGAAGCTGCAGAGATGATGCAAAGCCTAGGGAGATGGATTCTGGGAAAAGTTGCCAGCCTGATCCAACTCCAGAGATGGGACCAAAAGAACGATCGCCTGGATGTTGTACTGTATCCAGCCTTCGTCAACCTGCCTTCATGCTACCCCCTGCGGAATATATCCCCCCAGGTTGGGGATTCTATCCCGGCCAGGGGTGGGTCCAGTGCCAGTGGACGCCAGCACCTGCTGCTCCCTCTCTTACGGGATCACCATGGGCCCTATTTGCCCCAACAATCCCAGCACTGCCGTGGGGTCTGATCCAGCAGCCAGCAGTGCCACAGGTTCCAGTTCAGCCACCGCCATTCATCCCGCTTCCAGTCGCTGTGGCGATTCCGCCAGCAAGGGCCCCGCCACCACGGTTTACAGCGACGTTTGATGGTAAGCCTACCAAACTGGCCTATTTCCTCAGCCAAGTATGGGCTCATATAGATCAGTATGGAAAGCAATACGAAACAGATCGCAACTTGGTATCTGCGATCTAGGAGGGGATGAATGAGGGAGATGCTGTTGACTGGATAGCCCAGCTGCATAATGAGGGGATTGCTGAATTAAATGATGTGGAAGGTTCTGTAGAGCTGCTCCGGGCCAGATTCGAAGACCGAGACTGAATCAACGAGAGTGAAGCCAAGATAAAGGCGATGAGTCAAGGAAATCGACCCATAAAGGACTTCATATGGGACTTTAGACGGGTCACGGGGAATCTTGGACATTGGCCGGACAGAATACTTCTGCATTATTTTAAAGAAGCCATTGATCAAGAAGTCAGAACCGCCTGTGGAATCCGGGGGGTGCCAGAGCGACTGCAAGACTGGCATACCATGTCAATAGCTCTTGATAGAGAAGTTCACCCACGCCACAACCCCTCAGCTGAGAGACCCCCAGGGAGAACTTTGGCTAGACATCCTCTGACAAACCCCACTGAAACCCCTCCTGCTCAATCTACAGGGGTAATCAAGTGCTACTGTTGCAGACAAGTGGATCATCGAGCTGTGGAGTGTCTGGCACCTGCGCCAATTCCACAACCACACCCCACCACATCAGCCTGAGTCAGAAGGGACCCACGAAAGCCCCCGGATGCCAGCAGAATTGCCCGGCAGGCAATTGAGACTTCCCCTCCCCCTGGAGAGAACAAAGAGACCTCGACCAAAGACTTGCCGCCTGGGCCGGTCAACAGTAGCAGCGGCGAGGACGACCCGATGGTAAGTGGGACCATCCATCCCTTTATAGTCAAAGTCAAGCTGACAGTGTCAGAGACAGGGTGCATGGAAAGGTAGCAGCAATAATAGACACCGGCTGCACCCGTTGTTTAATTAGCTCCCCCATGGTTGAGCAGCTAGGCATAAAGACACACCTCTTAAGCCGGTCCAATATGCTTTCAGCAAGTAGATGGGATCTTAATAGGTGGCACCCCTTCTACACGGGTCACGGAGCTTGTCAGATTGGAACTAGGGATCCACACAGAACTCATTCAATTCATGGTAGCCCCAAAAATGGCAGAGTCAATCATCCTGGGACTTCCCTGGCTAGACAAATGGGCCCCTACAATCCACTGGGAGGATGGCTACCGAAAAGTCATGATAGAGGTGGGGCCTTTGCTGGCCATCACTCCTGAAGCCGAACCCACTGAGACGAACCCTCAGGACCCCACCAATGAGAGGGGGCCATGATGGCCAGCGAAGTGTTACCTGGGACTCCCCAGGTTCCCAAGGAATACAGGGACCTGGCTGAAGCAATCAGTGAGGAGGAATGCAACATCCTTCCCCCTCATTGCCACACTGACTGTGCAATTGAGATCGAGCCCGGGGCCAAACTCCCTAAACCAAAGATGTACTCAATGACCCCAAAAGAGATGGCTGAGCTGAGGAAGTACATCGATACTAACCTAGCCTGAGGGTTCATCCAACCTGCAAAATCCAGAGTAGCTGCCCTGGTGCTGTTTAAGGAAAAGAAAGATGGGGGGATGAGGCTGTGCATGGATTTTCCTGGAATTAATGCAGTATGCGTGGAAAACACCTACCCCCTTCCCCTCATGAAAGACCTACTGAACTGCCTTTTAAAAGGCAAAGTGTTTACTAAACTTGACTTGAGAGAAGCCTACTACAGGGTGCACATAAAGGAAGGGTATGAGTGGAAGACTGCTTTCAACTGCCCATTAGGTAGCTTCCAATTCAAAGTCATGCCCTTTGGTCTCCAAGGAGCCCTTGCTGTATTCATGCAATTGATTAACAAAGTGCTGCATGAACATTTATATAAGGGGGTTATAGTCTCCTTGGATGACATCCTCATATTCAGTGAGACATTAGAAGAACATGTGAAACTAGTCCGACAAATACTAAAGAAACTATTAGCTGAAAAACTTTATGCGAAGCTGTCCAAATGTGAGTTTCACAAAACTTCTCTGGACTACCTGGGCTACCGAGTGTCAAACGAAGGCATATAGATGGATCCCAGGAAAGTGCGAGCTGTACTTGACTGGGAGGCCCCTCACACCAGGAAACAGCTGCAAAGTTTCCTGGGGTTTGCTAACTTCTACCGGCAATTCATCCCAGCCTTCGCGGAAGTGGCCCTGTCGCTTACCAAACTGCTAAAGACAGAACCTTCTCCCGTAAAACCGCGGCCAAAACAGCCATTAGCCTGGACGCTAAGCTGTCAAAAAGCATTTGAAAAATTGAAACGGCTGTTTGCAGAGGAGCCCATCCTTCAGCACCCGGACCCAGATAGGCAGTTCATTGTCCAGCCTGATGCCAGTGGCGTTGCAGTGTCAACGTGCTCCTCCAGGAAGATCCCCACGGGCGGCTGCTTCCTTGCATGTATGTGTCCAAAAAATTCACGGATATCAAGCGGAGATGGGCAGTACGGGAGAAGGAAGCCTTTGCTGTTCGTTGGGCTCTTCTATCATGGCGGCACTTCCTAGAGGGAGCCAAGATCCCCTTTGAGGTATGGTCAGACCACAAAAACCTCGAAACCTTAATTCCCCACAATGGCTCTCCCCCAAACAAGTATTCTGGGCACAGTACTTCAAGCGGTTTGATTTCAAGCTGAAATACATCCAGGGAGGAAGAACCTGCTTGAAGATGCCCTCTCAAGGAAACCCCAATATGACAGCCAGAGGGAGGATGTCATCCATGCCATCATCCTAGACACGCAGAGTGCCGTGCAAGTCACTACTCAGAGTCAGGCCAGCAGGCGGACTGATCCCATCGATGGGAAGCTAACTGCCAACTTGAAGGCAGCACTATCTACTGATCCATGGCTAGCCGACAATCAAGACACTTTGACGACCCGTGATGGACTAGCTTGGAAAGGTTTGAAAATGTACATCCCCAGCAGCATGAGATTCCTGGTGCTCCAGCATAGCCATGATTCTCGATTGGCTGTTCACTTTGGATTTCTAAAGACCCTTCATCTGATTAGATGGCAGTTTTGGTGGTCAAAGATGAAAGCTGATGTTGAGGACTATGTAAAAAGTTGTGCCACATGTGCCAGCAATAAGACAAGACCGGGGAAGTCTCCCGGTTTGCTTCAACAGGTAGCTGAGCCCAGCCGCCCGTGGGAATAAATAGCTATGGACTTTATAGTAGAGCTCCCGGAAAGTGGCCTAAATACTGTAATATGGACTGTGATAGACCAGTTCTCCAAACAGGTCCAATTTTATTCCTTGTTCTGGATTCCCTCAGCTAAGAGATTAGCCAAGATGTTTGTCAAACAGATCTACCAGTTGCATGGAGTTCCGCGATGGGTGATCTCCAATCGAGTTCAGTTCACTGCTAAGTTCTGGAGGGAGTTCCTGAGGTCCATTGGGTCATCTCAGGGGCTTAGCTCGGCTTTCCATCTGAGTACGAACGGAGCCGCAGAACATGCTAATGCCATGGTGGAACAGTACATCAGATGTTATGTAGATTACCAGCAAAATAATTGGGCTGACTTTTGCAGAAGTGGTTTACAATAATGTGGTGCATAGTAGTACAGGACTGACGCCTTTTCAGATTACTAGTGGCATGGAATTCATCCCTATGCCAGAACTGCTGAGAGAACAGTCTTCTTCCATGACTCTGAATGAATGGATGGAGTCATTAAAGAAAGGCTGGGAGAATACCAAAAAAAGCCCTGAATGAAGCTGCCGAAGCATACAAAAAGCAAGCACACAAACACCGATCTCTCCAACCTCCCTTTTGGGTGGGGGATCGCGTGTATCTTTCCACCAAATACTTACGTCTGAGGTTGAAGAGTAAGAAGTTAAGACCAAAATATTTAGGTCCCTTCTCTATAGTGAAAGTGATTAACCTGGTTAAAATATATCCCTGCCCCCTTTCCTTTGTCCCAAAGATAGGCATGCCAGCCTTTCTGCAGGTCGTACCCTTCCAATTTCAGAATTCTTTTATTTCCTAATGTAGCCCAATCTCTTAACCACACTAGGTTAGCGGCTTTGTGGTATATCTCCCACACTGGGAGCCCAAATCCACCTCTATTCCTTTTTTCCTGCAATGTTTGAAATGCAATCCTCAGCTTTTTCCCTCCTCAAATGAATTTCCTTACCGCCCTGTTCAAATCTAAAAAGTATTTTTTTTCTATGTGAACTGGCGTAGTTTGTAATAAATATATCAATTTGGGGAGGATGCTCATCTTAATGGTAGCTATCCTACCTAGCAGTGATATTTGTAACTTCCCCCACCGTTCCAAATCCTGCTTAATTTTTGCTAGTAGTGGTGCATAATTGTCCTCCTTCAAGGTTGAACATCTAGCCGTAATCCAAATACCTAAATATTTTATCTTTTTAACTATTTGAATGCCCAAATTATCTTCTAATATTTTCTGTTCTCTTGCTGGGATATTTTTGGTTAACATTTTAGCTTTGGTCTTATTCAATTTAAATCCAGATAACTTCCCATATTCGTCTAGCTCTTCCAATACTTTTATTCCCGTTGTTAACGGTTCCTCCATGATCAATGCCATGTCATCGGCAAACGCTTGGATTTTAAATGTTTCATTCCTAATTTCCAATTCTCTTATCTCATTATTCTGTCTGATTTTCCTTAACAGAACCTCCAGGGCCAATATAAATAAAAATGGTGAGAGCGGGCAGCCTTGTCTTACTCCCTTGCCAATCTGGAAGGCTTTGGTCATGTCTCCATTTAATATAATATTTGCTCTCTGCTTATCATAAATTGTTGTAATCGCGTTCCCGAAATTTTCCCCAAAATTCATCCTTTTGATTTGCTGAATCATAAATCTCCAATTTAAGTTGTTGAACGCCTTCTGGGCGTCAAGGAAGACCAATGCCATTTGTTTCTCAGAATGTGTTTTGTAATATTCCAAAACATCTATCACAACCCTCAAATTACTTCTAATCTGCCTTCCCGGAAGGAATCCGTTTTGATCAGAGTGGATCCAATTATTCAATATTATCTTCATCCTTCCCGCGATTATTGCCATAAATATTTTGTAGTCTGTATTAAGTAGGGAGATTGGCCTATAATTTTTTATTTGTTTCGGATCGGTACCTTCTTTTAATACCAATGTGATGTATGCCTCCCTCCACGAATCCGGAATCTTGGAACCTTGTAGGGCCTCATTGTATATTGCCAACAGTTTTGATACAAGTATTTCTTCCAATTCTCGATTTTTGTATAGTTCTCCTGGGAGACCATCTCGGCCTGGTGATTTATTCTTTAATTTGGATATTACCCCCTTTAATTCCTCCATTGTAATCTCTCTATTGAACATTTCCCTTTCTTCCTCTTTTATCTGTGGGAGCTTCTCCTTTGCCAGATATTGATTAATATTATCCATTGGAGCTTCCTCCTCCCTGTTCAAGGTCTCATAATATTGTCTAGCAAATTCGAGTTTTTCGTCCTCTTTGTCTATCTTTCCTTCCAGATTCTCCAGGTGATCTATAATCTCCTTTTCCTTCTCCTTTTTTAATTTATACGACAGCCACCTCCCTGGCTTGTTTGCATTTTCAAAATAGTACTGTTTAGATTGTTTAATTTTAGATGCCAATTCTTCCTGTTCCAATAAATTTAATTTTGTCATCCAATTTTCTTTTTTCGCACCGCCACTAGGGTCTCGTTGTAGTCTCTTTTGATGGGCCATCAAATCTTTCTGTACCTTCCTTTTTTCTTTGTTCCTATAAATATTATGCGATATTACTAGCCCTCTTAAATAGGCCTTCATTGTATCCCAGACACACGTTTGAGAGATCTCTTGGCTTTCATTTTCCAGAAAGAACAATTTTAGGTCTCCCTGAAGTTTTTTAATGTACTCTTTATCTCTAAGGATTGGGGTATTTAACCTCCATCTCTTCTCCTTAACCCTATGTAAGCTCTTCCACCTTATCTCTAGTGGATTGTGATCAGCCCATATATTTGGGGTGATTTCCACTGAGTGGATTTCCAACCCCAAACTCCTACTGACCCAGATCATGTCAATCCTTGACCAGGATTTCTGAGGGTTTGAGTAACAGGTAAATTGTTTTTCGTTCGGGTGTAATACGCGCCATAGATCTACTAAAGTATGCTCGTCGACTAGGTCGAAGAAAGCTTTTGGGAGCCTATCCCTCTTCTTCTTTTTCACTATTTCACTCCTATAATCTTTATCTGGATTTACTACCCCGTTGAAGTCCCCAACTATGCAAATATTCCTATATTCCAATTCACTTATTTTGTTATCCAATTTCTTATAAAATTCTCCCAAATTCCTATTTGGCGCATAGATGGCTACTACTAAAATTGGGATACTTCCCCTCATAATTTCAATAGCCAATATTCTCCCTTTGTCGTCTGAGTATTTGAGTTCAAATTAGAGATGTATTAATGAGGACTTGGAAGGAAATTAGACACATACACTATACAAAAATCCCAAAATGGACCTCCACAATGGAGGCAATGATTTATCCAAATACGTTAAGCATGGAGAAAATGTTTACTTACCAAGATATCTTAGATAATAGCGGCAACCTTAAAACAAATGAGATTTTAAAGGAGCAAGGGATCCACATTGATTGGTGGCCCTACCTACAAATTAAATCGCGATATAGGAAGGATAAGCAAGAAGGTGGTATAGAAATGGGGACCAATAGCTTCGATAAGGTATGGATGGGTGGTGAGAATAAATTACTAGCTAAATTATATTCGTACTTGCTTGAATACGATAGGGAAGGAGAAATACTTAAAGATCAGATGATTGCTTGGGGGAAAAATATTGGACCGAAGATAAATCTAGATGGTTGGGAAGAAGTGTGGAATAATAATCTTAAACTGACAAGGGCAGTAACATATAAGGAGAATCAGTATAAAATGCTGTATAGGTGGCATTTAGCGCCATCTAGGATTGCAAAAATATATCCGAACGCAAGCCCAAAGTGTTGGAAGTGCGGCCATGGTCAAGGTACCTTCTACCATATGTGGTGGATGTATCCTGAAGCAAGGAAATTTTGGAAAACAATACAAAAATGGATTCAAGAAGTAATAGAGGAGGATATCAATTTGATGCCAGAAATCTATCTCCTGGGAGTACTGAAATGGGCATATGGGAAGAAGAAGAAATACTTAATTATTCACATCATCACAGCTGCTAGATTGTCTTATGCAAAACATTGGAAAGAGAAAGGATGTCCAACCAAGGAACAGATAGTTAACAAAATATTGGAATGCGCAGAAATGTGCAGACTAACACATGTGCTAAATGAAAAGGAGGATTCAGAATTTTACACGGTATGGGATCTGTGGTACAGGTGGTTGGAAAATAAACGCAAAAGTTAATTACTAAGGGGGACAATGCTTAACTGTTAATTTAACCTATATATTATTGTAAAACTATAATTCATAACGTAACAATTTACACATATTTTATGTTTTAATTGTAAAATATCTATGTAATCTATTAGACACCACTTTTATAAGCATATAGCATGATTACACGTTGCCAAACCAAAAATGTTGAATTATAATGCATTGTTTATTCAATAAAATTCAATTAAAAAAAAAAAAAAGAAAGTGATTAACCCGGTGACTGTACAGTTAAATCTGCCCAGGATAGGAAAATTCATCCTGTTTTCCATTGCAGCCTGTTAAAGCCTCCTGTGGGATCTAAATTGAGACTTCAACCTGCTGCTCCCCCAAAGCCGATTGTGGTGTAGGGTGAGACTCATTATGAGGTGTAGATGATTTTGGACTCTAGATTGCAGAGGGGACGTTTGCAATATTTGGTTCATTGGAAGGGATACTCCTTGTCTGAAGCCATGTGGGTGAAGAGTTGGGATGTTCAGGCAGACACTTTAGTTAGGCAATTTCATGATAAATTTCCCGATAAGCCTAAGGGTCCTCCTGGGGGGTGGGAGAGGGGGTTAATGTGCTAATTTTGTTAACCCGACTTCAGTCTTGTCCCAGGATGCATTCTTTTCCTGAAGGGGCGAAGCCTGTCAGTTTTGGAAGACAATTTTCTTTTTGCTTCTAAACTGCCACATATTTTAGCTGGGGAAGTTGGGAGGGGATTGTTGTTGGAGCGGTAGAAAGTTAGTCATAACAACATTCCGTACTCAAGGACTTTTGCTTGCATCTGATGGAGACTGCTTGAAGATTGTATCCAGTGGAGTGTGAAGAGTTGATTGGATAAGTGATGAACTTGTGGGTGTGGGGCAGGGCTTTCACACTTTCAGATTCGGGTTTTCCCAGATGTGCCAACATGACATCTCTAATAAATTGGAACTCTGAGGAACCTCAGGCCTCAGAGCTTTATTTTGTTGGGGGTGTTCCCTGGAACCCTGACAGCAAAATATGGAGGGATCCAATCATACAGAATTGGGTTGTGTGCTAAAGAGATGTCTGAGGACCAGTGATACCCAAATAATTATATGATTATCTGCAAACATTTAAATATATGTATGTATAATGTATTCATTTATTTGGAAAGGAAAAACTCATGTCGTCTATGAAAAGTTTAACATTATTCCAAAGTTTCTGAAACAGTAACAAGAAGAGTTTAAATGTACGGCAGTTGAAAAATGTAATGGTAGTTTCTGCACAGCTTCTCTGGATTCTTAAGTAAGATTCCAAATACTCACAGCCAAACACTGGAAATACAAGTACGAAACAAGAGATATTCAAAGAAATTGTACAAAGGGTATTACTTACTTTTAAGGAAAAACTATGAATATCTGGATGCTATGTGGTGGTGATATGTAAAGGGTGCTTTTCAGCAAAATACTACCAAATATTTCAGTGATAGAGAACTAAAAAGGAGAAATAGTGGCTCTATAAAGATTTGCTATTTCAGCTAATGGACAGGAACAATTCAATACTGTTTATAGTCTATTGGCCAACTTGACATAATTTTTGGTTTTAGACAATAAACAAAGTAAGATGGCCAACTGCCTACAAAATTGTATGTTGCAGAGATAATGAGAATATTTGAATTCCCACATTAGGTGGTTGCTATGCTTTCAGATGTGGGTCTGATTCCTGCATGAAAAAACAACCAAAAAACTCCCTGAAAAATCCAGCATTTATATAAAGTACAGCCAGTGCTTCAAAGCATTTCAAACTGATGCAGTCAGCAAAAACAATCACATAAACATATCATATAAAACTAATCTTTAGCAAGGATTATGGAAACACTCACTTTTTACAGGATTGCCAAAGACACATGAAATTTTGACCAGGTTTTTTCATTTGTTCTGCATGTGGACTTGATACAGTATATATAGAAGGTGGCAAACTGACAGGTGGACCTTGAACTTGCATTGTTGGTACCGGTATTACGGATGTGCTCTGTGAGAAAATGTTTAAAAAATAAGGATTATTTATATTTTTTTATTTATTAATTTTTTATTTATTAATATAACAAATATATAACAAATTATATAATTTGTTATTATATATATATATATATATATATATTATAACAAAATATATAACAAATATAACAAATTCATACTTTTCCCAACATCCAGTGATTTTGCTTTAAAATTTAAATGTCTTACAATTTCATATATGTAAACCACTAATTATTAAAGAGCTCCATATCACAATTAGCTTTCCATGGTTTTATTTTAACAAGAAGTAGATTGTAAACACTGTCTTTACAGAGTAAAAGATAAATAAAAGTAGAGGTCTGTGTGCTATTTACAGATTTGCTCAATAGACTATCTATATCTGCTCTATTTTTACTCAACACAGAATTAGACACAGTTTTAAGGAAGATTTCCAGATGGCAACTATTTTTTATGGGAAAAAAAGCAACTGGACAATTTAAAACATACTGCTTAATTTTAACAGTATTTTTCACACTAAGCAATTTAAAGCAAAGCTACTGCATTGGTTTTGGTTCCATTCAATGCCTGTTAGATATGTTTTAAGAAACCTGAGTTAGCAGCTCTTAAGAACATGCTACATCATTATTTGACATCAATACGCATGCTATTAAACCCATTAATTATGTGTGTGTATGTACAGGTGTATACGCATACACAAAAACACATACACTGCTGACAATCCCCTGTAGTGGAAAAACCACATAAAATACTTCTTGAAGCACTTCAGCTGGCTGATAAAGAGTACATAAAAATAGCACATCAATGAAAATGTTAAGCTAAAACCCTTTTTCTCTTATTTATGTAACTTTCCAAAGTTTTCTTCATTTACTAATGACAAGTTTCTAACATGGCAGCAATCCCCAACCCCACTTGTCTTACATGGTAACAATCTCTGCATTATCAACACATTCATATTGTCACAAAAAAATTCCTAAAGCAGTATATCAAATGCTAATTAATATAATAATACAACACAACACAACATAATATAATTTGTAAACCTCTTGCACTAAACTGCTATAATTTAGTATGAAAGCTTGGCTAGCTATCAATAGATTATTGAAGGTATCCCAGTATGAATTATGGTCTTCAGAAAGAACATTCAATTTACAGACCTGATCATTATGTTTATGGGCTTCATAGCTTTATATACAGAACAGTACTTAAAATTCTTGCAACTATGTATTTGCTTTCTGCCACTAAGCTCAACCAAATCAAGTTGAAACAGCCAATGAGTTGGAGCTTCCTGGATGTTGCCAATTTGCTTTACAAATCAACTATATCTGCACAATATGAGAAAAGTCTTACTAGCACTTCCTTGTTCTCTGGATACTACTTGAAAGTATAGTTAAAATAGGAGCCAAGTAACCAATAGTAATAATGACTTTATTACTTCCTGAAACTTAGAAACCAGCTAGTCCTCAATTTATGACAATTGAGTCCAATGTCTATTGCTAAGACAGTTAAGTGAATTTTGCCCCATTTTTACCACCTTTCTTGCCATGGTTGTTAAGTGAATCATTGCAGTTGTTAATAACATGCTTGTTAAATAAATCTGGTTTCCCCACTGACTTTGCTTGTCAGGTGGTGGTAAAAGTTGGATCGCATGACTCCCAGGACACTGTAACAGTCAAAAATGCATATCAGTTGCCAAGCAACTGGATACTACTTGAAAGTATAGTTAAAATAGGAGCCAAGTAACCAATAGTAATAATGACTTTATTATTTCCTGAAACTTAGAAACCAGCTAGTCCTCAATTTATGACAATTGAGTCCAATGTCTATTGCTAAGACAGTTAAGTGAATTTTGCCCCATTTTTACCACCTTTCTTGCCATGGTTGTTAAGTGAATCATTGCAGTTGTTAATAACATGCTTGTTAAATAAATCTGGTTTCCCCACTGACTTTGCTTGTCAGGTGGTGGTAAAAGTTGGATCGCATGACTCCCAGGACACTGTAACAGTCAAAAATGCATATCAGTTGCCAAGCAACTGGATACTACTTGAAAGTATAGTTAAAATAGGAGCCAAGTAACCAATAGTAATAATGACTTTATTATTTCCTGAAACTTAGAAACCAGCTAGTCCTCAATTTATGACAATTGAGTCCAATGTCTATTGCTAAGACTGTTAAGTGAATTTTGCCCCATTTTTACCACCTTTCTTGCCATGGTTGTTAAGTGAATCATTGCAGTTGTTAATAACATGCTTGTTAAATAAATCTGGTTTCCCCACTGACTTTGCTTGTCAGGTGGTGGCAAAAGTTGGATCACATGACTCCCAGGACACTGTAACAGTCAAAAATGCATATCAGTTGCCAAGCATCTAAAATTTGATCATGTGTGACCATGGGGATGCTGTAACAGTTGTAACTGTGAAAAACAACCATATGTCACTTTTTTCAGTGCTATTGTAACTTTGAACGGTCACTAAATAAGGATGTAAGTGGAGGTCTACCTGTACTTCTCTGAAATTTTACTCATTTATAAAGTATGCAAATCTGTGGAAACTTCTTTTCTTAATCTTAAGTAAACAGATTTTAAAGTAAATCTATTGAGTAAAAATCTTTAAGCAGAAAATGATAAAAACAAGCATTCAGTAATGCACATCAGAATAACTTCAGTCAGCCTCTGTAAGGAAAACCATTTTAGAGAATGTACATTTAAAATTTGAAGGCTAGATAGAGAACTGATTTTCACAGATGTGGGAGGGGTACCATGTCAGATGAAGGGAGATGATTTCCCCCAGTTCAACTTTATGCAGGAGAACAGTACTTGCAAATAGGAACTTTTGTTTAAAATTGCTGTCCCTATTCCTATCTTCAGCTTTCTGTAACAAATACTCTAACTATTGTTTTTTACCCCCTAAAATTCAAAAGGAAAACCCAGAACTAAATTTAAGGTAATAATGTAAAAAATGGGCAACAATTGAAAAAGACTTATTCAACTTTTATTCTACTCATACATCTCATTAAGAGATTCTTTCTTCAAATATTAATGTTTTAAGAAGCTCAAATGGAAAGAAGTCATGCAGATTTCCTCCATCCTGACTTGTACTCATCTCTGCATGTTCTAGGGCTGATAAAAAGTAAAGGTAAAGGTTCCCCTCGTACATATGTGCTTGTCATTCCCGACTCTAAGGGGCGGTGCTCATCTCTGTTTCAAAGTCAAAGAGCCAGTGCTGTCCGAAGACTTCTCTGTGGTCATGTGGCTAGCATGAGTCAATGCCAAAGGTGCACAGACCCGTTACCTTCTCACAAAAGGTGGTCCCTATTTTTCTACTTGCATTTTTAATGTGCTTTCGAACTGCTAGGTTGGTAGAAGCTGGGACAAGTAATGGGAGCTCACCCCTTTACGCGGCACTAGCAACCTTTAGAGGTCTCAAATCAGGCCTCTCATCTATTGATGCCTCCAGTTGTCTCAAAAGAGCCTGGATAGCTCTGCAGACAAAAGCACTGTAATTTAACACCAGCTGTCTGCAATTAAAGTAAGTTCGAATCTCGCCAGGCTCAAGGTTGACTCAGCCTTCCATCCTTTCTAAAGTAGGTAAATTGAGGACCCAGTTTGTGGGGGCAATAAGCTGACTTTGTATAAAATATACAAAAGTATGAAGGCTATTGCTTAATGCACTGTAAGCCGCCCTGAGTCTCCAGAGAAGGGCGGCATATAAATCAAATTTAAAAAAAATGTTAGCTTTGTCCATGTTACCTTTAGTGCCTGTCTGCCTCATTCCCCCTGAGACTAGCATTCATCTGGGACACCCTGAGACGCTTTCTTCATTTCAGATTCTTCTAAACTGACCACCACAATTACCATTTAATAGGCCAATTCACTTACTATGTATTTTAATTAGAGTGTATGCAAGGTTGTAACAGGATGGATAACTTCAAGTGAGAAAATGATGGCATATTAAGTAGATGGAGATGACAAAAGGCATTCCTAGCCATTAAAGCTACTTATTTATCTATCAGCACGAATATACACAGAATTCTACCAAGTAAAATAATTTCAGCCATGAGGACAAACCTAAGTTCCTAGCTGGTATTCACAAAGAAGTTCTGCAGAACTGTGAGTTTATATCAGAGACAGTTTTTTCCCTCAGGTACTGACTTTGAGAAAGTATATTAGAAGATACCTGCTCATACTGGATGGGAATATATCAAATACTGGTGTGAACCACAACACAAATATAGTTACTTGAAAATAGATAACCCATGCACATAAACAGAGACATCTTATCCTTTTTTCTCATACACATATACCTTTTTTCATTCATTCGCCCTGTTATGGGATCCTTGGTGTTCTCTGAGCTTAGTTGTTTTCTTGCAGACTTTTCATTACCCAACTAGATAATAACATGAAGGTCTGATGAATTGTCAATTAACTCTAGAAATTTACATCATCACTTCTGTTTGACCTTTCTTCCACACTGTTCTTGAAAAATGTCAAACGAATAATAAGTATTTGGTATCCAACAAGAAACAAGATATCTGTCTGGTATCTTTCATGATGAAAGCCAAGTTGAAAAATTAATTCAGTTTTAACATTCAGAAATGCCTGTTTTTTTTATTTTTTACAAATAAAATTGTAAGCTAATCATACTGTTCTAAATGTACTTTGAATCCAAAGATAACCAAATGAAAAAAAATTGACAGATAACTGGCCAAATGCCTTCCCAATTCTTAACTTTAAGCTAGTTATGTCCCTTTATAGGCAGCTATATGCAACCAAACCTATACTACAAAGGAACAGTTTTGTGAAATTTCTTCCATTTACTTATTTTAAAAATCAAGACAATTATCAGTTCCCAGAATCATTTTATATTCTTCTTGGTTGTCCTAGTGAAAGTTTAGCTCTTGGCTTCTCTGTCAGGGCATCAATTAATCCCATGTTTGGCTCTGGGACTAATGACCCTGGTTTAGAGGAGATGGATCGTGGCTTATTCCAAGTTGCAATATTCTGATAAAGAAAACGTGAAGAAAGGTTTCTAATAAAACTCATTTATTTGTTATAAAGAAAATAAACCACCTCACTAACTAAGAAAAAGTTAATTGTTACATTTTGGCAAGCGAGATCTCCTGCCGGTCCAGCCAGACCTCTGGCAAGAGAACAAAGGAAGGAATGTGTGAAGCAAGTGAAGGAATGCGGACATGCGTAGTAAAATACTGATAAGGAACTTGGCAAACTACAGTAAGTCTATTAGTCCAAAAATAATGAAGCTCAGCTGGGAAATAAAATAACGCAGTGACATTCCCCTTCTTTTGCCAGTTGAGCGAATATCAGTACATCATCAAATAAGGCACATCTTCTCACGCAGATACTCGTGTTGAGCTGCTGGGAGTGGTTTGTTGAGCATATCAGCAATTTGATCATGTGTAGATACATATTGCATTTTAACAAAACCTTTTTTCACTAAATGTTTTATGTTTTGGTAACGAATGTCAATGTATCTGGACCTAGAACCTGTGAAATGAGATTCAGAAATATAAACCACCGATTCATTGTCTTCCATCACGGTGATCGGTCGGATCGGGTGTGTCCAGATATCTGTGACTAAAGCATCAAACCAAGTTAGAGAATTACATGCATCTGAAACACAAGCATATTCAGCTTCAGTAGATGAACAAGAAACAAAATTCTGTTTACGTACTTGCCAATAAACAGGACATCCATTTAAGAACATCATATAACCTGAAGTACTTTTACGTGATTTCTTATCACTTGCCCAATCAGAATCTGCATAACAACATAATTCTGCATAATCAGTATGTGTTGGTTCTAACAATAACTTCAAATGTTTAGTGTATTTTAGGTATCTCAATAATTTCTTAATGCATGTCCAATGAAACTGTTTTGCCTTACCTACGTGTCGTGATAAGAGATTAACACTAAGTGCAATGTCGGGTCTGGTCCAACTACTAATGTATAACAGTGACCCAATGACTGAACGATAAAGTGTTTGATCCTCGAACTCAGGACTTTCTTCTTGTGTCAAGTTGTGAAAATCTGTTTGCATGGGTGTCTTTGTTGTGTTAGCATCTTTCATGTTGCAATGATGCAAAATTTGTTCAATTTTATCTTCTTGTGAAAGACTAAACCCCTTCTGTGTTTTTTCAATCTGAACACCTAAATAAGTGCTAATATGACCTAATGATTTCAATGTGAAGTATCTCTGCAAAGCTTTGGCAAAAATTTCACTCATTTGCTTATTTGGACCAATATAAACAATATCATCAACATAAACAAGAACTATCTCATATGCATTGTTAGATCTTTTCGTGAACACGCACTCATCAGTTTCGGACTTAATAAAGCCCATTGAATTTAGTTTGTCAATAAGACATAAGTACCACATTAAACCAGATTGTTTCAGACCATAAAGACTTTTGTTTAGGAACCAGGTATCCCCTTCTTGCTGTCGGAATCCTGGAGGACTTCTCATGTAGATCTCTTCATCTAGGTCTGCATGTAGATAAGCCGTGTCAACATCAAACTGGAAAACTTCTAAACCAAGGATAGTTGCAGTTGCTAAAGCAATTTTTACACTCTCAGTTCTGACTGTCGGTGAGTAAGTATTTGTGTAGTCCTCAGGATAACGTTGAGCGAAACCCTGAGCTACAAGTCTGGCTTTGTACAATGACTCACCATTTGGTTTCTTTTTGATTCTGTAGACCCATCGAGTGCCAATGACCTTTTTGTTTGCTGGAGGTTTTGCAGGTGTAAATACTTTTAAGTTTCTTTAGACTGTCCATTTCAACCTGCATTGCTTCATACCATTTGTCTTGCTCTGAATCAGGGAGCTGCTTGATTTGCGTGAAATTATCAGGTGGAAGTGTAACATTGCAAATCAAAGGCAAGGATGCTTTTGTCAGTTGCCAAGAATATCGTTGTGGAGGGATCCCTTTTGTGACCCTCTTGGAACGTCTCGGAACAACTGTCCAGTCTTCTTCTACTTCGTCCTCGTCCTCACTTTCGTCGCTAGCGTCAGCATCCGCGGCTTGCGAAGACGGAACATCGGGTTGAGAAGAATCAGTAGAACCTTGATCATCAATCTGCGTAGCATCAGCAGTATCATCTCTAGGAAAATAAACTCCAGGATCATTGGAATGAATCCTGGACCAGTCAATATCTTCCTCAAAATTAGCAGATTGGGAAATCACAATTGCATGTTTAGAGTCAATAAATTTGCTCCATTTTGAGTTATCATCAATACCCATAAATCTCAGTCTCTTTGCTGCTGGACTTCCTTTTCTTCTTTAAGCTAAGGGAATGTTCACCATAGCATATGAACCAAAAATATGGATGTTTTTAAGATCGGGCTTGTAGCCATACAACATGAAGAAAGGAGTCTGATTTGTTACACTGCTCCAAGTACGGTTGACAATGTAATTTGCATACTTGATAGCTTCACCCCAGTATATCATATCAAGGTTGGCGTCTTCTAGGAGACAACGCATCATGGTTTGCAGTACCCCTTGTCTTCGTTCTGCGACTCCATTATGAGCCGGTGTGTAAGGGGCCGAAGTCTGATGAATAATTCCATTGTTACGCATCCAGTCCTGGAAACGCTGAGACATGAATTCGGCACCACGATCACTCTGGATTCTGGTGATGCGAACTTGGTGTTGGGTAGAAACAAGGGTTGCAAAGTCTTTAAAGATCTGAAAAGTCTCTGATTTTTCTTTCATAGGATATACATATCCATATCTAGAGTAATTATCAACAATTGTTAGGAAATATTTTCTACCACCAAATGATGGCGGGAATGGACCAACTATGTCAATGTGAACCAAATCAAAAATGCGTGTTGACAGGCGTGTAGCGCGTTTGGGAATGACTGCTGCTTTGGATTTGGCCTTTTTGCATACAGCACAATCCAAAAACACCTTACACCCCTTTAGATCCAAACCTTTTGCGAACTCCGGCATCTTCCTAAGAACACGGAAACTGGCATGCCCCAATCTTCTATGCCATTTATGGATACACCTGGAATGCAAAGGTTTACCTGTTAGTGAATTCTCAACATTAACATTTTTATGCGGAACCTCAGGCTTGCTCTGAGCAACCTGTTTACCAATTCTATTTTTGTTGGCTTTAGGAGCCTTAGGGGTAGCAACAGGATCTCTCTCTGGAGCATCTCTCTCTGGGCCTGGGCCTTCCCTTTTTGGAGTTTGCATACTTGCCTGTGTTTGTGGTTTAGGCTTTGGCTTTAAGTAATAAACACCACCAATTAATATGGTTTCAGCAACAATATCTCCATCTTTAACTATGTAACTTGCTTTTTCAAGGTGGTGAACTTGGAACTTTAACATTCTAGACAAGTGACACTGACTAAGCAAATTACTGGTTGCTGTTGGTATGTAATAAACATCAGGAATGAATGCATCGAGCTCTTCAACATAAACAGTTCCTTTTCCTTTGACCTGACAAGGATGATTTGAAAAAGAATAAAGTTCACGTAGTTCTGGTTCAGGCTCATGCATTTCTGTGAAGAGTTCCTTTCTGTAGGTAACATGCAATGCTTCACCACTGTCCAAAGTCCACAGGAGTCGTCTGTCATACTCTGGTTGAGGTTGTGGATCATTGGTTAAAGCCAATGTGGCGAGTGGAGTTTGTGGATCACGCCGGGGACCACGACGACCTTGTCTTCCGCCTCTGCCTCTGCCTCTGGAATCTGTTCCTCTGGGCTGGTATGTGACGGGAGCTGGAACTCGTTGGGGACAATCCCGGGTGGCATGTCCCACACGGTTGCAGGTGTTGCATCTTGGCATCCTTGGAGCGTAGGTCCTTCCTCGGAAGGGGCGCCTAGCTGGAGCTCTTGATGCGGGTGGTCCTCTCAAGTGTGGCGTGGCCAACATGAATGCCTCTTCTTCAATTAAAAGTCTACAGACATTGTCCACTGTGCGTTGAGCAATTGGGACTTGGTTAATTTTTGTAACAGCATCTTTCCATTCATAGTTCAAAGAGTTAATAATGATGCTGATCATTTGAATATCTTCAATGTTATGGCCTCTTTCTCTCAATTCTGTTCTCAGACCTTTCAGTTTGGTCAAATGTCCTCCAATTTGTTCACCGGGTTTCAATCTCGAACCGTGGAGTTCAGACATGAGTAAACATGAAGATTCAATTGAGATAGGCCTGTAGCAGTTTTCCAATTCAGCCCAAATTTGTCGGGCTGTTGTATTTGGTGGAAAAGTGACCTGCAGTTCAGTATCCATGGACATCAATAATGTTGTACGAGCTCTTATCTCTAGATCTCGTATTGCAAAATCCCATGGTTGTGCAGGAGGGTTAAATACCATACAGTGCGTGCCTTCTCTAAGAAGCAATAGTGTAATCTCACTGACCCAGGCTTTGTAATTGTGTCCTGACATTTTTAGTTTTGACTCACCAGTTAGTGGAGAGACAGAAAATTCCTGGTAAGGAGCCTGCACTTGGTATGCTGGCTGTGCTGGCAGAAATGCCTGTGGTATTTGCTGTGCCTGTTGTGGACCTAAAAATGGTCTTGGTTATGCCATTGGAGGTGGGCCAGGAGGTGGCCCTATTTGCACTTGTGGCTGGGGCACATATGCAGGCATTTGTAGCTGCTGTGGCTGATGCACTGGAATCTGCTGTATTCCAGTTGCCATTTGTGCTTGATCTACAATATTGCCATGACCTGCTGGAGATGCAGTCATTTGCCTTTGTTCATAAAGCGTGCCTGTGTTCCATCTAAAAAGGCACCATCACCACCAGGGGGTGTTGGAGTTTGAGCCCGTGGAGACACTTGTGGCATTTCAGCTTCCTGTAGTAAATTACTTTTGCCAGCAGATGGTGCTGCACCTTTAGCTTCGGGCAGTTTTTCACTTACAAGGAATGATTGCGTGGCAGGTTTATATGTAACTTGATCAGGGAGACTTTCATGTGACGTATGCAGGGCCCTCTGTCTTAATTGGCCTGACACAAAATCCACCAGGGGGAGTGCCTTTGGCTCCGAGGAAGAAGACAATATGGCGCTTTTTGAAAATCTTAAGTTATCTCCCTTGTCTTGCTCAAGCATAGATATAGCCATTTTTGCCTGGGATAGCTGCTGTTCATAGAGTTTTATACGGTCACGATAGGCTTTCATAGCCAGCTCATCCAGGGTGAGCTTAGAGCTTCGAGGAGAATAATGAATTGTTTCTCTCTCTGCGTGGGAGGAATTTTGCTCAGCAGTTTGCTTTAGCCTTGCACCGAGCGTTACAAATTCAGAAGGTTCTGGGGAGACAGGTTGAGAGCTGGCATAATCAGAAGAAGACGTCACTGACCTCAGTTCCAGTACGTTATCTTCAAAAACAGCTTCTGTCTTATCTCCCTCCATTTCTGTTCCCACGGCTTCTTGTTCCAGGCGTGTGGCTGAAGTAAGGGGCTGGAAATCTGAAAATCTCCTGTCTGCCACCTCTTCGTTGGAAAGATCAATCAAATCATTTACGAAGAGTGGTCTTAGTTTCATTTTGCCTTTTTTCTTCTGTTTCGGCATCTCAGCAATATAATTAGTGTACCTCAGTAGCTAAAAACTAATTGCCTATGCGCTCTTATCAGAAATAACAAAACAAGGAAAAAAGCCATAAATCAACCGTCCAAGTGCTACCAGATGTCAGGGCATCAATTAATCCCATGTTTGGCTCTGGGACTAATGACCCTGGTTTAGAGGAGATGGATCGTGGCTTATTCCAAGTTGCAATATTCTGATAAAGAAAACGCGAAGAAAGGTTTCTAATAAAACTCATTTATTTGTTATAAAGAAAATAAAACACCTCACTAACTAAGAAAAAGTTAATTGTTACATTTTGGCAAGCAAGATCTCCTGCCGGTCCAGCCGGACCTCTGGGAAGAGAACAAAGGAAGGAATGTGTGAAGCAAGTGAAGGAATGCGGACATGCGTAGTAAAATACTGATAAGGAACTTGGCAAACTACAGTAAATCTATTAGTCCAAAAATAATGAAGCTCAGCTGGGAAATAGTTATTACGCAGTGACATTCTCATCTTGAAAAAGAGGTCAAGTAGAACAAAGGAAAGGTTCATACAAAGATCTTGAAGGTAGCTTATAGATAGAAATTAGCCATAATATTAACAACGAACATGAAGAGATTCATGATAACTTATATCCAACTGGAACATAATATTAAATGATTTTACAGCTTCTGAGTTACTATAAATAGAACATTTACAAATCATATATAACTAAGATTAAATACTATTTGTAATTTACATATTTAACTGTTTAACAGATTTAACTGTTTAACAGATTTAAAGCCTACTTTACAAAATATCACTCATGAAATAATTACAATTTAAAGATCCCTAGACAAATTTTAAACATCTATCTATCTATCCATCCATCCATCCATCCATGATAAAATAGCATCAGGGAACAAAATTTTGTTAACGTTTTGGTTTAAAACTAAACTTGATCAAATGATTGCTGGGATAAATACGATAAGTATTTCCCACCAAGACCTATTTACCATTTCAGATAGAGAATTTCAAGCATGTGAAGACAACCACTTGACATTTCTGGACATGTTTCAACATACGACAGTAATCCAGTCTGTAAATAATCAGTCATACACTACTGAGGCAAAGTCCGATTCACTTTTTCTACACAAGGCTGTATTTACCTCAAATTATCTTGAGGCAAGATGGGAGGCCTATAAATTTTATAAATAAATAAATAATAAATTGGTGACCTAACAAAAGCTGATAAAAAAACAGATTTTGTGTAGAGCTCACTTTATCCGCTTCACCAGATTATGCAGCAAGTTCAGAATATCTCACAAAATTTAAAGGAATGAGTCCACAGAATCAGTTGTACATTGTCATCAGAATGAACGAAATTCCCTACCCATGAAACTGCAACCTTGTGTGGAACATGTGTCAGATTGTTTTCCTATATTAATTTCTTGACTACTACCTGGAAACTATTCAGAATTTCCACTACTTTAGAGAATAAAAATTAGACAAACTAATGCACTAATTAGAAATTATCAATATTGTCATGAGGCAGGTTTTAGAATAAAAACTGACTACAGAACACAAATGTACAGTAACCAATAAGTTATACAATGTGGAAAAAGAATGAAATGGATTACATTAGGAATGGATACCACTTTTACAAATGCATTCTTCAAATTCTGCATTATGTTTTTTTCTTACTTATTGTACTCAAATACCCCAAAATGTTTCTGCACAAAGAGTATCATGTAAGATACATGATGCTCTTTGTGCAGAAACATTTTGGGATATTTGAGTACAATAAGTCTTCACATTAAACTCTTACAGATGTATTAATTTATAAGTTTTTCAACATATTTTATCCTGCAAATAATGTTTTCCTTGAATAAGGAAATTTTAATAGGCATACTATAAATGTTATAGAAGGATTACAGTGAATATAGAAAGTCTACACACCGGTTAAAATGCCAGATTTTGGAGATGTAAAAAGACCAGGATAAATCACTTCAGAATTCTTTCCACCTTTAACATAACATATAAGCTGTTCAGCAATTCAATTGAAAAACAAACTGATTTTTTAACAGGGAATATACTAATATATTTTTTTTAGAAAATGAGGTGGAAACAAACTCCTAACAAATAAAGTAAATGAAAGCTGAGTTTTTAAAAGTCATTCCAATAATTATTACAGATTCTAATCAGAACTTTAAACTTGTCTGGAAGCTTCAATCTAAACAATGACCAATGAATGCTTGTAAACCTCTAGAACTATCTGTAACTCTGTACTACTGTGACCTGCAACATGACCCAAGTTTCATTGATCAAAAGATTCAAGAAACCATGCACTGAATAATATCTTAATTCGACACACTGAGGCAACAACCTGTCTCTTTGCTGAACAAAGCATGTCAAGTTTTAATAATTGGTGGCAGCTTTTTAACAATATGATTTCGACCAAATGTTTCCTGTACATCTCAATCAATACCACACATCAGCTTGGCCTATTTCCCCTACAGAAGTGTTATAATAGCTTCATTATATGCAAGGACTGTCTTGAATGAATTGCTCACTTCAACATTTCAAATGATTAAGGGCTTCAACTTAGCTATTCTAAAATGTAAAATTCTGCTTGTCATTGTGATTTACTACTGTTTTATGGCATGAAATTTAAGCTTGAGCTCACTGACAGATAACTTTACATTCTCCTACAAAATTGTTGTTGTAATTCAGAACCCACTGTTCCACTATGATTGTGAACTATCTAGGTCCTATTTATTTATTTATTTATTTATTTATTTATTTATTAAATTTATATACCGCCCTATTCCTAAGGGACTCAGGGCGGTGAACAGCGAACGATAAAAATACATTTAATACAAACGTTAATAAAAAAAAAAACCAATTAAAATATACTAAACACTGTGGTCCTAGATAATTCAAGACATCCCAGTTTAAAATAAAATCAAAAAGCAATATAAAGGGAAAGTTAGGCCAGGCCGGCCTGCTGAAACAGGAATGTTTTGAGGGCACGGCGGAAAGTGCGCAGATCCGGAATCTTCTGTATCTCTGGGGGGAGCTCATTCCAGATGGTGGGTGCCATCACAAAAAAGGCTCTCCCCCTGGGGGCCGCCAGTTGACATTGTTTGGCTGACAGCACCCTGAGAAGCCCCTCTCTATGGGAGCGTACTGGGTGGTGAGAGGCTATTGGTGGCAGAAGGCGGTCTCGTAAGTACCCCGGTCCTAAGCCATGGAGCGCTCTAAAGGTGGTAACTAAGACCTTGAAGCGCACCCGGAAGACCACAGGGAGCCAGTGCAGCTCGCGCAGGAGGGGAGCCACATGGGAGCGCCATGCTGCTCCCATAACTACCCACGCGGCCGCATTCTGGACCAGCTGGAGCCTCCGGGTGCTCCTCAAGGGGAGCCCCATGTAGAGAGCATTACAGTAGTCCAGGCGTGAAGTGACGAGGGCATGAGTGACCGTATTTAACGAGTCCCGATCCAGAAAGGGACACAACTGGCGAATCAGGCAAACCTGATAAAAAGACCTCCCGGCGACAGCCGTCAAGTGTTCTTCTAAAGACAGTCGTGAGTCCAAGAGGACGCCTAAGTTGCGAACCCTCTCCGTGGGGGGCAATGACTCATCCCCAATAGTCAGTGATGGCACCAATTGACTATATCGGAACGTCGGAAACCACAGCCACTCGGTCTTGGATGGGTTGAGCCTGAGTCTGTTCCTCCCCATCCAGATCCGTACAGCCTCCAGGCACTGGGACATCACTTTAAGGGCATCATTGGGGTCGTCCGGGGTGGAGATGTATAGCTGAGTATCATCAGCATACTGATGATACTTCACCCCAAAACCACGGATGATCTCACCCAGCGGCTTCACATAAATGTTGAACAGAAGGGGTGAGAGAACCGACCCCTGTGGCACCCCACATACAAGGGGCCTCGGGGTCGACCTCTGCCCCCGTCAACACAGACTGCGACCGATCAGAGAAAAGGAGGAGAACCACCGCAACACGGTGCCCCCCACCCCTAACTCTTCCAACCGGTGCAGCATGATACCATGGTCGATGGTATCAAAAGCTGCTGAGAGGTCTAATAGGACCAGGGTAGAGGAGCAACCCCTGTTCCGGGCCCTCCAGAGATCATCTACCAATGCGACCAATGCCGTTTCCGTGCTGTATCCAGTCCTGAAGCCCGACTGGAACAGATCTAAGCCGATTCATCCAAGTACTGAGGAAGCTGTCACGCTACCACACTCTCAACAACCTTCGCAACGAAGCGAAGGTTGGAGACTGGACGGTAATTAGCCAACACTGCTGGGTCCAGGGAAGGCTTCTTGAGGAGAGGCCTCACCACCGCCTCCTTCAAGGCGGCAGGGAAGACACCCTCTCTCAAGGAAGCATTTATAATCCCCTGGAGCCAGCCTCATGTAACCTCCCGAGAGGCCAGCACCAGCCAGGAGGGACACGGGTCCAATAAACATGTGGCCGCGCTCAGTCTGCCCAGTATCTTGTCCACGTTTTCCGGAGTCACAGAATCAAACTCTTCCCAGATAATATTCTCAAGACTTGCCTCCATCCTCCCTCCCGAACCTACCCAGTCAGAGTCCAAATTTTCCCGAATCTGAGCGATTTTGTCATACAGATATTGTACAAAGTCCTCGGCTCTACCCTCCAAGGGGTCCTCCCGCGCTTCCTGGTGGAGCAGGGAGCGGGTCACCCTAAACAGGGAGGCCGGGCGATTATCTGATGATGCAATAAGAGCGGAAAAATAGTTACACTTTGCCGCTTTTATTGCCACCAGGTAGGTCTTAATATGAGACCTTACTAGTGTTTGGTCAGATTCAGAACGGCTGGCCCTCCAACTGCTCTCCAGGCGTCTTTTCCGGCGTTTCATCTCCCTCAGCTCCTCGGTGAACCAGGGAGCCAGGTGAGATCGACGCCGGGTCAGAGGCCGCAAAGGCACGACCCGGTCCAAAGCTCCAGTGGCCGCCCTATCCGAGGCAGCCACTAGATCTTCAGTCGAGCCGTGTGCCAGAGCCTCAGGAAATGGCCCAAGCTCCGTCTGGAACCTATCTGGGTCCATCAGGCGCCTGGGGCAGAACCACCTCATCGGTTCCGCCTCCCTGCGGCGGGGTGTGGCGGTTCGAAGGTCAAAGCGAAGGAGGGAGTGATCTGACCATGACAAGGGCTCGATCGCTATATCCCCTATCTCGAGACCACTCAGCCACTGACCAGAGACAAAAACCAGGTCCAGCGTGTTTCCCCCTGTGTGAGTAGGGCCATGAACTAATTGGGTCAGGTCCATGGCCGTCATGGAAGCCATGAACTCCTGAGCCACCTCAGACGCCTCACCGACGGATGGCAGCTGATTGATATGATTGAAAGGCAGCTCCATGATACTCCCAGTTTCACAATATGAAATTCTTTTGTTGGAATGTGGTGTTTTATTTTCTCCAAGCACATTTCTTGTCAATACTAAAGACTTCCACTTTTATATGTGTTCTTTGAACATGGTTCCAATAGATTGCTGGATCATTCAGACGATCTTTAGCAAATATGACAGGCAGCATGTAGTTTCTGGAAAGCAGTAGTTTCCTACTTGGCATTATCCCATGCACACTATTTTTGTTCAGTATTTTCCATTTGATGGACTCATGAATATTGAAATCATTGTCTGCATTTTCTTTGCAATTCTTTCTGTCCTTCTGGACTATTTTATACCTTATTCTTGGGATAAATTCTGTTGAAAGACATTCTTGGAAAGAGTAACAATGTTGTTGAAGGAGGCCATGGTTATTAGCAATGTTTCTACCGTCTTCCCAGTTTTATAACCATTGACAATGCCTTTTCTGAGGTGAGGTCTACAAAGATTTATTTTGACTAAAGTAGAATTCACTTCCATAAGCATTTTGAACAGCAGATTCAAATTGTTGCAACCAAGTTACTGTTTTTAATAGGGATTATTTTCTCAAAACTGCACTTGTCATCTCATTAATTAGGATATCTGATTCAATTTATCCTGTTAAGAGACCTGAATAATCTGTCCTAGACCTTTACATAACTCTACAATAAATACATTATTAGCTGTATATTTAAAAAGACATGCCACACATTTGTTTTGGACATTGTTTAACCAGAATCTCTTCAATTAATCAGTCTTAGATGAAATCCTGAGCACATTGTACTACAGGATTACTTATAGTTCTAAACAGTTCACAAACTTTTACTTCTATAAGACAAATTGAAAACTTCTGCTACTGAGACGGTCTATTACTTATTTCACTGTTACTTGACAGACTATTACATTTTACGTTCATCAACTTGCTTAAAATCAGGAGGTTATATGAATGAAAGATGGAAAGTAGAATTTTGTTTTGCACAAAACAATCCTGTTGAACTATTTATAGCACTTCATTTTCCACTGAAGCTGAGAAGTCAATGGAAGAAGAGTTTAACAATTTACAGACAGTAGAAGTAATGATATTGACTGACAGCTCTTGAAAATATAGTTAGATTCTTTTCCACCTGTGGTTTTTCTGCTTCACAGTGGTAAATAATAGGCTGCACTGATTTTCTTGAGACAGAAAATCTTTATATGATTTTTATCAGACAATTGTGTAAGTGATTTGAGGCAAATGAACATTAGATATAACATCACATCATTTCTACATCCTTCATTTCAGTTGTGATGTAAGGTTCATAATTTAAAAATAAATTTACAAAAAGATACGAACTAACACATATTCTTTCTTCCAGTATGGCTCATGAACATTTATCTGAGTTTATCCTTCCAAAATTGCCTGTTATTTAAAGAAAGCCTTTTAAAAGAAAAAAAAAATGGTTTACTAGATACTGAAATGTTTAATGAAATTATAGCATAAGTAATAAAACTGTATCTAGACATTTTCTCCAAATCTACTTCTTGGAGGTTGTACTGAGTTGATCAGCTGAGATGAGCACAGCTTACACTAAGAATTTCTTTTTTTAATATCTAAAATGTGCAACCACAAGTAAGAGCATCTGCGGAGATTTTAGCCATTGAAAATATCTTCAAACATTTGGAATTTAAAAAAGATACCTTAGGCAATTAGCACCTTTATTTTGAAAAAGAAATAATTATTATTTATATTCTACCATTGTTTTAACTCTGTACATAATTTCTTAAAGATGAAGATGGAAGGCCTCAGGATAAAATAAATGGAGTGTTAGTCCTGTGTCTACAAGCAGTTTCTCTTTGTTTTACCACATTTTTTGAACTCCCAGATCCATAGGTAATTTCTCCATAGACCCCCAACCACACATTTACTCTCTCACACAGGAAATTACCAGCCGTTTTTTCCCCCTCAGTAACTACTGTTTTCTGGATATGTTCCTCTGCATATCATTTTCCTTCACATTTTCTATAGAGTTGGGGGTAGATGAAAGAAAGCATTTTATAACATCATAAATATTCATTTAAAAGAAAAGAGTTTTAGATTCTCTCCAGGAAATCAGTTTTCAATCAACTTAAAGAATAATTTAACTAAAACCACTCTATTGGCAATTTCTGTTTCCATTCCAAAAAGTTAGAAAATCAATCAATTTGGAGAATTAATAAAAAAATCTGAAGAAATTTCTCATTGTATAACAATCCTTTTCGCGTCTCAAATTATTATATGCAGCAAAGGTTATTCACAATCATACAAAAAAGAATGTTAGATGCAGTAAAAGTAAATAAGGAAATCACTAACAAGCAATCTTTAATAGTGTTTGAAATTGAAAGCAACTGTAAATAGTGTTTGGTCCTAAGATTATCTAGCTTTTAGTTCAGGGTGATCTCCTCTCTCACAAATAATTATCAGATTCTGGGCTTGATGAGTAGAGGATCTGTGTCATAACAGAATGTTCTTATTTTACACAATTATTTTCTATGCTGAAGAAACATTTAACACTGACTTTCCTACAGAAAAGTTGTATACACCTGTCACAAAACTCCTAATTTTAGAGTTTTCTGAGATCCTAGTGTATATCAGAGAGACCATCAATTTATGCAAGCAAAGAATTCACATGTAACCTACTTTCTTTGATATTGTGCATTTTAGGATGTTAGGAAGAAATGTGCAAGCTGCCTTTCATAATGATAATTAATTAAAATCAAAGCAATTGAAATTGTTGGTTTGAATAATTAAATTAGAATTAAATAAACAATAGATTGCTGTATATTATTTTTCCCTTTTTTGGTTCCAGAATAAGAGTTAAATATTAATTGGCTACTGTAACAAATAAAAGTGAAGTATTTGTAATTGTATATTATAAAATCTAGGTTCTAAAATCTCATTCCACATTCATTATAGAATTGTATTTGCTTAGAATTTTAAGTGATAGAATTTCTATTTGAGATTTTTTTATACAGAAACATGTACTATGCAGGTACTGGCTGCAAAGCCTAAAAGAATTTGCTGTAGAAAGAGCTGGTATTCAGACAATTTTTAAAGAAATCTCATGGTTCTTGCAGCACAATGTTCAGAAATAAACCTGCTATTTAATAATATCTTAGCAAATGTATCTTGCTTGGAATGATCAGTTTATTTTTAATATAGTTAAAGTTAATGTATTTCAACCACTTAACATAGTAGTTTAGAAGACTACTAAGACTAGGAACCATGAAGAAATCAATACTGATAGGTTCCCATTTTCTTACTTTCTGATATTTCTTTGTACATTTCAAATCCTAAATTATATGGTAAATTACTTTTCTTACTAATAATACAAATTTGGTCATGAATCCTGTAATTACACAACTTACAGAAACAAAATATCCAAACCTTGAAAGGACATTATGATTGTTCATGATAACATCAATAAAATATATTGGTCCATAATATAAAGGAATTCTTGTCAAATTCCACTTAAATCACTGATATTCAAAAAGCAAGATAGTGCCCAAATCCCTGCAATTAAAATCACCGGGATGCTGACAGACTAAAAACAGGTCCATTGGAAAATCTTTCCCTTTGATCACCTTTGCAGCATCTAGTTGTGTGGCATCCAAATTATCTTGTTCTATTGGAGAAATTTCACTATTTCCTATATGGTTGGAACAACTAAACATTTTTTACCAGTAAATTTTAAACCAATAAATGTGCTTATTAGTTTAACAATATATTTCAACTGCGTTAATCTGAAAAGTTCCTGGCCAGTTTTTAAGAACTATAAAAACAAGCATGAAACAAAAGGAACAAAAAGGCACAAAATAAGCCTAATAATAATGGGTTATGCAGCGTAATTCAAAACCAAATATATAGTGGAATAATATGACACATCAGTTTGGAAAGGGCAGTTGATGTTCCAAAGCTTGAGGATAATCATAGACCTTTCCAAGATTTCACCTGTACCTGATATTTGGTTGGATGAGCAGTCATTCTGATGAGGTGGTGCCCAATATAATCTGGTATTAAACCATCTGTATTTATTGGAGACAAGCAGCACTTCGAATTGAGCCCAGAAACCTGACAACCAGTGCAGCAAGCTTAATATTGATATTTTTATATAGTGGTGGGGAGGTCTTGCCAGGAATCTGCCTTCCACATTCTGGGTGAACTGCAGCCAAGTGGTACTTGAGAAGTGAGTTACTGTCACCTGATCATTCTAGTTCAGTTCATTCATTGCATTTCAATGGTTACATGGCCTAAACATTGATATTTGAATATAGATCTTTTTAACATATATTTTATTATGTTTTACTAATCTAGGTGAAATGTTAATATATGGTTCATGTATGATATGCAATACACTAAATAAATCTAGTTCAGATAGGGTTATAACTGAAGCATCAGCCAAGTTGAGCAAAAAGTCCTCTGATCATGCTGTTTAAGCAGGACCCTCTGATTTATGAAGGCTTCTCACACCAGACAAGTACAATCTCATCAGATGTAACTACTAGACCAACATTTCAGATTGTCCAATCATTTATTAACGAATTATATATTTGTCATGCTGTGGTTTCATCTCTGCATAGATGGTCATACAGCATGGATTTCTAATCCATGTTCAGATAACTGTTCAAGACTTCCACCTTGCCAGTTCAGCTGAGGGTAATATATAATGGCCTGTCATCTGTATACAACAGCTTTTCATGTAGAAATGAAATAGGTCTTATGGCAACCCACACTAGAGAAACCAAGGGATGATGCTCTAATGATCAGTTAGAATGTTCCATCTAGGTAGAAGCTGAATCACCATAAAAACTATCCCAAATTTCAATCCTTGTAGGGCAGTTTACAGGATATAATGGTCAACAATATCAACATTGCAGAAAGGTCTAAAATGATTGAAGACTATTCAGAAGTGTGAGCAATGTTACTTTCACCCCAGGCCCATACCTGATTAGAAGAGAGCCACATAATGCATTTCTTCTAGGATCTCTGTGGCTGATTTGCAACCACCCTCTATGGAGGTTCAGATTGAATGAATCATGCACAGCCAGACTGAGAACAAAAGGTTTTTTAGGCAATTATAAAGAAACAAAGAAATACTATTATAATATGTCCAAAGTGTATATGCAAGTGGACTCCTTATCCTGACTGATGCTTAGTTATATTTTTCTTGGACAGTGATTTGGGCAGGCCTTAGGCTCTTGAGAATAAAGAACAATGGTCTGCTTCCTTTGTGCAACTTTCTTTTTCTTTTGTGAAAGTTTATATTTTTTGTAAGGATAAATACAAATAGTTAATTTAATAATATGGGATTCCTTCTGTTGTGAAGCAAGGAAAACTGCTTTGAATCCCAATTTTAAAAATCACAAACATATCTAGAATAATTAGATAAATTTAGATAATTAGAATGTGTATCTTAAAAGGGCAAAAAGGAGTCAGCTATGTTATTAAGTCTGAGTCTTCTCCTACCATTGTTGATGCAGTATTAACATCTTTTGTCACATATATGAAGTAACATTGTTAACAAGATACAGTAATAAGAATATACTTTCAAAACTAATGAACAGATCTAGTGATGAAAATAATACATCTCATTAATTAAATACTTCAATGTTATCTACTGAAACTTGTAAGACTGAAACAATCTCTGCAGAAATTCAAAATTCAACAGCTGTTTACATGTTTCTTGATATGTTTTTACATACAATACTGCATAACGCATATGTTAAGTATACATGATGTATATAAAAGACAGCTACTGCAAATGAAGGCAATAAGATGCAAAAGACAGCTTGAAATCCAAAAGGAAGAGGAACTCAGGAACACAAACATTTAAAACCGTAAAATGTAGGAAAACATCTCAGCTTTTGAAATAAGACATTGAAGAAATAAAAGTAAAAACAATTTGTCTATGCCTAATCAAATTATATCCTAACTTATTTATTTCTATAAATACAAACTATTGTCTAGAAAATGATGAGCAATAATAGACTGGTAGGATTTACAAAATAGTTCTCATTTTAAAGCTGTTGAACAAAATATTGTTAGCACTGAACCTTTATATCCCCACATATATACACATATGTGATAATTAAATTTAGTAGCTAGAAAATGAAGACTGCCAAGGACCTACCTGTGTGACCATGTTTTGTATGTATGGTGTTGCATGCTGTTGCTGTTGTTGTTGCTGTTGTTGCTTTTGCTGAACAGCACTTTCTATTGCTACTTTTGCTACAGTACTTGGATCGGCTCCAGCTGGCACAGCTACCATAGTTGCACTACAGCCAGCTTTGTTAGGGTCACTTATTGTAACAATTCTAACTCCTACTTTATTGGGGATTCCTGGAACAGTTTCCCTGTCATTATCCTCTGCTGGCCTCTTTACAGTTTTGCATTCTGCCGTGCCATTAGTTGACCGTACTTCAGATGACAGAATAGCTGGGGATCCACGAAGTCCTGAGTGTGGAACTGCTATGATCTGATGCCCCTGTATAACAGAGGCTGTTGTCTGTGGTGAGACTACTACACTTGGGCGTTGGTGAGGCACATCTGAATTCAAACTTGAAATTAGAGGTCCATTAGGTACATCAGGGTTGGTACTACTAGGTTGCTGGGTTAAGAGTTTTGAAACCTCTTGTGTACTGCTTACAACAGGCACCGTCCCCAAAGCTAAAACAGGTCCATTGGAAAATCTTTCCCCTTGATCACCTTTGGCAGCATCTAGTTGTGTGGCATCCAAATTATCTTGTTCTATTGGAGAAATTTCACCATTTCCTATATGGTTGGAAGTTTTGTGATTTGGAATGTTTTTACTTAAATGGGAACCGTCGCCCTTTTCAAAGTCACAGATTCCATTAAGGAGGGGCTTCCTCAAATCACTTTTAAGTTCCTGCGTGTCTGGTTGTTCAAAGTTCTGTTTTCCAAGAGCTCCATTTTCATCCATGACTAATGATGATCCATTACTGACTTGTGAGAACTGATTGGCCTCATTTTGAGGTTTCCCTGAGTTAGCTGGAGGTAGATTGGAGTCATGCTTTCTTCCATTTAGAAGACTTCCCACTTGTGTTTCATTTTCCTTTACCTCGCCATTGCTGGTGTTTGAAGCTCCTCTTCTGCAAGAAGGGTTTTCCATTACTTCAATTTTGCGCTCATGAATATGTAAACCTGTTGCCTCCTTTGCTTCTTCTTCCTTTTGGCAAATTATTTTATCTCCTTTGAATGGAGGAGCAGTAGCAGAACATGACTGTCCAGCTAGAGGTGCCTGGTTAGGTGGAAGTGCTTTCACCTGAAGCCCAACTGCTGCTTGTGTCCCACTCATTGCTATTCCAGCTGGAGCAATTATTTGAGTTGCATTTCCCTGACTTGTATTTGCTGTAGCGAAACTAGTATTTGGCACAACTGTTATAGTAACCTGATTGCCAGAAGTCCCTTGAAAAATAGTTGCTGGGCTGTTTGAAATCAACTGGCCTGGCAATATTTGTAAATTGGAAATAGGAACAGTTTGTACTGTACCTTGGGATTGAATTGCACTCTGGACCAACTGAACATTTTGCTGCCCAACTAGTAATGGCTGAGCAGAAGACTGCCCTTGAACTCCAAAACTCGTTGCTTGGTTATTAGCCATCTGATAAACCACTTGAGGGCTGGGAGCTCTTGCACTGTTTGAAGGAGGAATTTGTGGTGCTGGGAGAATAAGTTTGCCACCAGGAGTAGAAGGGCCTCGTTTAGGAAGCAAGAGTTGTTTTATCAGACTGGATTCATTAGCAGGTGGCTGACCCACCCCAGGACTATTTTGTTGTGGCTGAACTTGCATCTGGACTTGCTGCTGGACTTGCAGCTGCGTCTGGGACGATGCTGGTGAATGCTGTTGCTGCTGTTGTTGACGCTTTACAGAAAGCATCTGACTGACAGTAGGAGGGGGTCCTTGTGACTGAGAGGTGAGAGATGGAGATGATATGACTGTGGGGACTTGGTTGTTTGAAATTGGTCCAGGTGATGGTGAGGAAGTTGGAGTTAAGTTTGGCTGTGCACCCAACTGAACAGTTTGGCCAGCTGGGATTGAAGCTGGATTAGTAAGAACAATTTGGTGAATGGCTGGTGCGTATGTTGGACCTTGCTGAGTTGATTGGCTTACAATCACTACACTTTGCTGAGGTGGTGGTGGTTGCTGCTGAGACTGCTGCACTGGTTGCTGTGCCACTGCTGCTGGGACTTGCTGAGAAGGTTTTGGTGCAATATTCTGAAACCCTACTCTTGATGTTGGTGGATTCTGGACACCAGCAATTGTAACCACCTGCCCAGTTGCAACTTGGAAATTCTGAACTGTAGTAGCAGAAACTATATTAGATGTTGATGTTGTAACATACTGCTGAGGTGCTATAATAACAGCATCTTGCTGCTGGTTACCACCTGTGGATTGCTGAGTTGATGTTTGTACTGGTTGTGATGATGTGGTTATAAGCTGCTGAGCCTGGGAAACTGTTGAAGTGCATGCTGGTATGTTCTGTACTCTGCCAAATATATGACCTTGAGGTACAGCTTGTTGTATTACTGTAACAGGAGTGCCTGAGGATATTTGTCCTGGTACCACTGCATGTAGAGATGACTGTTGAATTACAGGTTGATGAAGTAAAGTCTGGGAGCTGACAACAGTAACAGAGGGTTGTGGTCCTGCATTACTAGGATTTTGATTTGAAGATTGTGCTCCACCTCCTACAGCAATAGTAACAGGAACGGCAGACTGCGGAACTGCGTTCTGTATCACTGTGGTCTTCAATACATCACAAGAAATTGGAGCTTTATTCTGTATGACAGTCATAGGAGCATTCTGTTGATGGTGACTATGAACTAAAGGGTTTTGTGGTATCCTGGAAATAGTCTGTACCATTGTAGATGCACCTTGAATTGGAAAAGACATCTGTGTTGCAGCTATAGTTGAAGATTGATTATTAATAGGATTCCTCTGAAAATGGTTTCCTATACTTGATGATCCATGTGGGAGTCCTGTTGATAAAGGGGAACAAATCTAAGTGCTAATGCTGAAATCAGTAGGAATTAACATTTATAAATTAAGCTTTGAATACTTCCTGAATTGGCATTCACCATGAATTTTATGTATCTCAGTGGTAATGGAGCAAGTATTTTCCACTGTACCCTGAAACATTGGAAACATTTTTTTCCTTCTCTTCCTAATTCATTGAAAAAAACCTTATTAAACAGCTATCCAATTTAAGCAGCTAAACTGGACACCATTAGATCATTGTTACTTTAGATTCTAACTTTCTCAGTACATTATAATTTTGAAACTAATACCAAACTATTTAGAAATTAAGTGAAATAAAATTGTTCAAATTTAATTAAATTATCTTTAGTCTTTATTTAGTCCATACAACTTACTGTTAGAAATTATTATATAATTTAATTAAGAAAATATGCTGGGATTTTTTTCTTTAGCCAGCAGAGCAAAAATTAATTAGAGGATGTACCCTTATTTCCCAGAAATACCTCACTGCAAGGGAAATAATATAACTGGAAGATGAAGATCACCGCTTCATCCATTGGTTAGAGAAGTATAACTTTCCACCAACTCAAACCATCCTCTGTTTACTTTTTCCCTTTTTATTTCCTTTTGCTTTTTCTCATGTTTACTGGACTATAGGCACATTTTATTTATTATAATGTATTCCAACCATACTTCCAAAAATATTTGATGATGGTGATATCCATTCAGTCACATCTGATTCTTGGTGAGTCTATGGGCAAGATCTCTCCAGATCTTCCGATCTTGCACTACCTACTTCAATTTTTTAATGCTTTGGCTGTTGGCTGTTTTGACGGCATCCAGCCATCGTATTCTTTGACAGCCTGGCTTCCTTTTACTGCTAACTCTTTCAAACATAATTGCTTTCTCCAGTGACCAAAAATAGTTTTGCTCTTTTAAACAACTAAAAACTGATCAATAGACAAAGATGAAATTCAAAATATAATAATACCTGCTGGTGAAGCAGATGGAGCTACTTCAGGAACAGAATCAACCCGAAGAATAGGGGTTGAAGAAGATTGCTGCTGATAGTACATCTGAACAGGAAGTGGTATAGCCCTCCTTTTTACTCCTACTACATGAATATGAGCCTGCCCATTGTTATTTGCATCCTCAACTTTCTTCACTGAATGATTTGGAAATACAGTTCTGTCAAAAAAAAAGAAGAATGAGAATGTAGATTTTTTTTAAGGCAATATGCTTTAAAAATGGAATTTGGAGTGAATTTTCTCCTGAGCAATATTTAAGGAGAAATGTAGTGCATATGGTTTGGAGCTGAACTAAATAGCAATGATTGCCATTTAAGGGAGAAAAAAGATGTAAGGAGGAAGAAAAAGTACTTTGAACTGCTGTTACCAATCCTAGATTTTCTGTCAGCAGGTAAGATTATTACAGAGCAATAGGTTCAAAGGAAGTAATATTTGACTTTTGGATGAAAGTTAAAAGGGTTAATTTTCAAAAGAGAAAAATAAAATGAGCAAAATATACTGAATTTGTATAACATCTATTTCTTTTTTCAAACAACCATTGTTTTTAATAGCGATTACAGGTAGTCCTTGATTTACGACCACAATGAGCTCAAAATTTCTATTGCTAAGTAAGACAGTTAAGTGAAGTTTCCCCCATTTTATGATCTTTCTTGTCACAGTTATTAAGTGAATCACTGTAGCTGTTAAGTTAGTAACATGGTTGTTAAGTGAATCTGGCATTCCCGTTGAGCCTGCTTGTCAGAAGGTCGCACAAGGTGATCACATAACTCTGGGACAATGCAACCATCATAAATACATGTCAGTTGCCAAGTGGCCAAATTTGGATCACGTGACCACAGGGGATGCTGCTACGGTCATAAGTGTAAAAAATGGTCATAAGTCATTTTTTCATTGCTTTTGTAACTTCAAATGGTCACTGAATGAATGGTTCTAAATTGAGGATTACCTGTATTTAAGGTAAACAATAATGGAAATGTATTTTTCTCAAATTTAGCAACTATAGATAAAAAAAAAATCCAAACTAGTGTTTTATTCTAGGAATGAGTTCCTCTTACCGAAGACATTTATAAAATCCAGTAGAAGTTAAAATTCCACCTCTAGCTAGTTTACTGCATGTAGAGAGATATTCAGAGTACATTTCAGCTCGGGAGACTGAGCAGTCTGAATTAACCTCAAAATGGGCATTTAACCTGGGGAGAGAAAATAGAGAAAAAAGAATTGGATGAGTAAAACTTAATAAAGACTTCTTTCTCTGACTCTAGTATAATTTTTGTCAGCCTGATACCAACAGTAATTTGGCTAATGCTTTCCAGCTCTTAAAGTTTTTTCTACCTACTTTACTAACAATGAAACCATATGCATTACAAACGATTCGCAATACATGATATATGGGTCAGACCAGGGGTGGGATTCAGCTGGTTTGGACTGGTTTGGGCGAACTGGATGTTAATTTTAATTTGGTTTACCCGAACTGGTTGTTCCAAGGACTGGTTCACCCTGCCCACCCCACCCCACCCCTCCCAGGAGTCTCCACACAGCCCGTTTTGGATGCCAGGTAAGTGCAGGGCATGTGCGGAGGCTCTGGGAAGGCGAAAAATGGGCCTACCGGAAGTCCGGAAATGGGCCTGTTTCTGGCCTCCGGAGCCTGGGAGAGGCCATTTTCACCCTCCAGAAAGCCTCTGGAGCCTGGGAAGGGCAAAGAACAGGCCTACTGGAAGTCTGGAAACAGGCCCATTTCCGGCCTCCGGAGGCTGTTTTCATCCTCCTGGAGGCTCGAGGAAAGCTTCCGGAGTCTGGGGAGAGCAAAAACACCCACTGCCATGGTGCAGAAGGCCGAGTACGCCATGCCCCCATGGCCACGCCCACCCAGCAACCGGGCAGCGAACTGATTGCTGAAATTTTTCAATCCCACCTCTGGGATAAACATTTTATTCATATCGCCTTGTTCTCTGAAATTGATTTAAAAGTATTTTCTCTTAAATGTCCAATGTACATCAAATGTTAAAAGTGTAAGGCACCCATGAAATATATGGCCAAGAATAGGTTCTGTATAGTAGTTTCAGTTCATATTCAACACATAATCATAATCGTGAATATAGGTCACACTCATACTATACTAGTCTTATGAAAATTAAGCTTCTATAGTAAGATATATTCATCTTCTTGATAAAGGATTAAAAATACATCCTTTAAGACATGGTTAAATAGTCTTTTCTTTTTTTTCAGTCAAGTTTATTTTATTTATATATAAATATTTTGAATAGAGTGTATTGTCCGGGCATATCATTTTACGAAAGACAAAAAAGAAAAAATAACACATATACTAATAATAATACAACATAACAATTCTAACCATATTCATAATTATATTCACTTTTTTATGTTTCTATTAATATTAGCATACTTATAATTATAGACATTCATATTTTGCTTAACTCTTACTTTTTCTTCATCTAATTTCTACCTCTTATCTCTAACCATTGATAAAACCTATTCTACGTTAAATAGTATTCTGTATCTCCTTTATCTTTTATTTTCAATGTCAATCTATCTATCTCTGTACAATCCAATATTTTCTGGATTGTATTTTCATCTGATAGGATGTTCTCATTTTTCCAATATTGTGCAAATACAATTCTCTTCATCCATTCTTTTACCCATGTTAAGTACAGATGCCTGATAATATAGCTCCCAGTCCGATAGCCCAAAACTCCAATTCCCTTTGGACTCCTGAAACATTTTGAATTTTATTCTTGCTTTTTTCCCTTGCCAAATGTATTTCAAAATCATTTTATTCAATTCTTCAAAATATTTTTTCTCTAGTTTTATTGGTATTGTTTGAAATAAGAAAAGTAACTTCGGTAGCATGTTCATTTTTATGGTAGCTATTCTCCCTATCATTGAGAGTTTAAGTTCTTCCATTTCTCCAGGTCCAACTTAATTTGTTGCATTAACTTTGTATAGTTATCACCTTTGATTGTTACACATCTTGCTGTTAAATAGATTCCTAAATATTTCACTTTCTTTACTATCTGGAGGTCTATTTCTTTGCCAATTCATTTCTCTGTTTTTCTGTAAGATTTTTAACTATTATTTCAGCTTTTTCTTTATTTATTTTCAAACCTGCAACTTCTCCATACTCAATTTTCAATGTTTCTTCTAATATAAAAACTAAGTTGTCTGCAAATGCTTATAGTTTACACTTTTTTAAAAAAAATTCCATTCCTTTTATTTCTGGATCCTGTCTAGTATTTCTAGTTAACACTTCCAATATTAATATAAATAAGAGTGGGGATAATGGACATCCTAGTCTCGTGCCTTTATTTATATGGAAATTTTCTGTCACATCTCCATGCACAATCACCTTTGCTCTCTGGTTTGTGTAAATTGCCTTAATCATATTTATAATTTTTCTTCCAAAGTCCATACATTTTAATTGTTGCACCATAAATTGCCAATTTACATTGTCAAACACTTTCTGAGCATCTAAAAAGATCAATGCTAGTTGTTTTTCACCATGTACTTCATAGTACTCCAGTGTATCTAAAATTATTATTAGAAAGGTAGCTTTCTAGTTCATATAACTATAAACAAAAAATAGCAATAATATATTCAGGGTTAATGCACTTGAGATTGTGATTTTATTCTATTTCAAATTGACCAGCTTAGTTCAGTGTAATACTTGTTTTGCAGCTGTCTTTCGCAGTACTCTTTTCAAATTTGGGTACTGTCCTCTTTGTAAACAAATTAGTAGTCTACGTGGACAGATTACCTATCTAGAATCACATCTGTGCCCTCCAAGCAGAAATTAGGTACCCAATTTAGCCATTCCACTCTATTGAGCTGCCGCGCCATCAGTCCCTTCTACCACAAAGATCCTGCAGGAGAAGGGCAGTACAGACAACCGTGGGATCTGGCAGGGTGAGATCTGTGAACCATAAACACAAAGCTTTTGCTGTGTTCCAGCATAACAGATACAGTGCCCTTGCTGACTTTAATAGGGACACTAAAGTGACAGGTCAAGGTAGTTATGATACTGATAACTCAAATAAGCAGGGGATCATGGTCCGAGATGAAGAACTTACTTTGGAAAGGGGAAAGTGTGAACCAGGTATTACACATTGGTCACACAAGAAGAGCATGGTATCCAAAAAGAGAAGCCACCCTCTGGTTGGTGATTCAATTGTAAGGGATGTAAATTTACGACAAGATATGGAGGTTTTGAAAGAGGTCAGGTGTCTGCCAGGTGCTACTGCCAGCAGAGACAAGAGGCGTATTCTTAAGATAGTCAAGAATGCCAGTAAGGACTGTGATGTTGATGCTATTATACATATTGGCACAAGTGATCTGTCCCAAAAGGATGTACTTTCTGTGCAGAATGATTTCCAGAGCTTGGGGTATAAATTTAGTAGTATAGGTAGTAGGCTTATCTTTTCAGAGGTTTTACCGGTATACAAGGAACAAAAACGGAAAGGCCAGCGTGTAGCAGAGTTTAATGGATGGCTAAAGGAGTGGTGTAGAAGGGAAGGCTTTGGTTTTATTAGTCATAATGTCTGCAACTGGTCCAATGAAGAACTGTACAAAAGAGATGGTTTGCATCCATCAAAGAAAGGGACTGAGTTACGTAGCAATAAATTCACAGATTTTCTGGATAAACATTTAAACTGAACAGTGGGGACAGAGAATTAATTGATACAGAACATTTCTGTCCCCAGCAATCCAAAATTAATAGGGCTATCAGTGCATGTAACATAGATGTCTGTGCGAGTAAGATTATCACCCCTGCTGTCAACCAAAACCAAGCATTTAATAGTGAGTGCCATACCATGTGCATTAATCAAACAGGTGGCAAGAAAGTAGGGGCAGTCAGGCACAACACAGGTTATGTAGACAGTAAACATAGGGTCAATCAAAATGGACTCAAATGTCTATACACCAATGCACAGAGTATGAGGAATAAACAGGGTGAATTAGAAATTCAATTAAATGACGGCAGATACGGAAACTTGGTGAGATGAAACCCACAAATGGACCATATAGCTAGAGGGATATAAATTATTTTAAAGAAATAGACCAAATAAAAGAGGAGGTGGAGTTGCACTATATATAAGAAATAACTACATCTCTACAAAAATAGAGCACAACAATGATGAAAATTATCTTGAATGCATTTGGGTCAATATTAAAGGGGGGAAAATGACATTGCCATAGGTCTATACTATAGGCCACCCAACCAAACAGTGGAAGTAGATGAACCTTTTGCTAGTCAGCTAACCAAGGTATGTAGGAAGCACATCACAATAGTAATGGGGAATTTTAACTATACTGAAATCAACTGGGAGACAAACTCTGCACCAAGTGGAAGATCCAACAGGTTCCTAGCAACTTTGTTTTCCAAAAAGTAGAAAAAGGAACAAGAGGATCAGCCATATTGGACTTAATTCTCACTAACAGAGATAAAATGATAGAAGGTGTTGAAGCTAAAGGAATCTTGGGGGCAAGTGAATACGCAATATTGGAATTCAACATTATGCAAACACAAGTAGTAGAACAAAGTCAAACTAGAGTCTTGGACTTTAAAAGAGCTAATTTCAATAAACTTAGAGAGAGCTTGAGAAGGATTCCATGGATGAGAATCCTCAAGGGGAAAACAACTCAAGAAGCTTGGGAAATTTTGAAAAGTGAGATTATAAAAGCTCAGTCTAGCACAATACCAATGAAAAAGAAAAATAATAGATCTCAAAAGAAACCAGCATGGCTGCATAAAGAACTCTCTAAAAATTGAAAGACAAAAAGGACAAGTATAAAAAGTGGAAAGAGGGGCAAATAACTAAGGCAGAATATCAGCAAATAGCCCGAGCCTGTAAAGATGAAGTGAGGAAAGCTAAGGCTCACAATGAACAAAGGCTTGCGACTAAAGTAAAAAATAACAAAAAAAGCTTCTTCCAACATATTGAAAATAAGAAAAAAGTCAAGGAAACAATTGGCCCATTGCTGGGAGAAAGTGGCAAGAAGGTGACAAGCAACAGGGAGAAAGCAGAACTACTTAACTCATTTTCTGCATCTGTCTTTACACAAAAGGAAAAAACAGTCCAGCCTATCAAAACAGCACCACAAAAAACAGATTAGGAACACAAATTAAAATAGGGAAGAAAATGGTAAGTGAACACCTGTCTACCCTAGATGAGTTCAAATCACCAGGACCAGATGGATTACACCCCAAGGTTCTGAAGGAACTGGCAGACGAGATCTCAGAACCACTGAACTAAATCTTTCAAAGATCCTGGAGCACAGGGGAACTGCCAGAGGATTGGAAAAGAGTTGATGTAGCACTATCTAACAAAATGAAATTCAACAGTGAAAAAAGCAAGGTTCTACATTTAGGGAAGAAAAACAAAATGCACAGGTACCATATATGTGGTACCTTGCTCAATAGTAGTAACTGTGAGAGGGATCTTGGAGTCCTAGTGGACAACCATTTAGATATGAGCTAGCAGAGTGTAGCAGCTGCCAAAAAAGCCAACACAGTTCTGGGCTGCATAAACAGAGGAATAGAATCAAGATCACGTGAAGTGTTAATACAACTTTATAATGCCTTAGTAGGGCCACACTTGGAATATTGCATTCAGTTTTACAATGTAAAAAAGATGTTGAGACTCTAGAAAAAGTGCAGAGAAGAGCAACAAAGATGATTATGGGACTGGAGGTTAAAACATATGAAGAATGGTTGTAGGAACTGGGTATGTCTAGTTTAATGAAGAGAAGGACTAGAGGAGACATGAAAGCAGTGTTCCAATATCTCAGGGGTTGCCACAAAGAAGAGGGAGTCAAACTATTCTTCAAAGCACCTGAGGGTAGAACAAGAAGCAATGGGTGGAAACTAATCAAGGAGAGAAGCAATTTAGAACTAAGGAGAAATTTCCTGACAGTTAGAACAATTAATAAGTGGAACAGACTTGCCTGCAGAAGTTGTGAATGCTCCAACACCGAAAATTTTTAAGAAGATGTTGGATAACCATTTGTCTGAAGTGGTGTAATGTTTCCTGCCTGGGCAGGGGGTTGGACTAGAAGACCTTCAAGGTCCCTTCCAACTCTCCTATCCTATCCTATCCTATCCTATCCTATCCTATCCTATCCTATCCTATCCTATCCTATCCTATCCTATCCTATCCTATCCTCACATTGTTTCTAATTTGTCTTTTAGGTAGAAATCCATTTTGGTCAGAATGTATAAACTCATTCAGAAATCTCTTGAGTCAGTTATTATTGAGGCAAATATTTTGTATTTTATGTTTTATCAAAATATATGTATTTTATATTTATATTTTGATCTGAATCCTCTTTTGGAATTAAGGTGATATTAGCTTCCATCCATGTGGGTGATATCTTAGCTTCTAACAAAACTTCATTATATACCTCTAAAATTGACAAGCTCAATGTATCTTGTAAATCTTTATAAATTTCTGCTGGTAAGCCATCTGGACCTGGTGTTTTGTTATTCTTTTGTCTTTTAATCGCCTCTATTAATTCTGCCATTGTTATTCTTTCATTCAACGTATTCTTCACCGTTTCTGACACTTTTTGTAAATTGGTATTTTCCAGATATTTATTATTTTTTTCTCTGGGATATTTTCATGGTCATATAACTTTTTATAGAACTCCTGAATTATATTTTTTTTCTTCTCCATTTGACAGTGTAATGTACCCTCCTCATCCTGCAGCTTACATATCCATTTCTTCTCTTTCTCTTTCTTCAGTTTATACACTAGCCACCTTCCAGGTTTGTTAGCATTTTCAAAAAAAGTTGTTTTGCTCTTTTTATTTGCTGTGCCAATTCTTCTTTTCCCATTATATTTAACCTATGTTTAATTGTCTCCATTTGGTTTTTTAAATTCACCTTTTGTGGTTTTTTGTAACTCTGCTTCACATCTTTTGTATTCTTCTTCTAGGGTCTTTTGGTATTGTTTCTTTCTCTTATTTTTCTTCGCAATATAGGTTATAGCTAATCCCCTCATGTATGCTATTGCTGTGTCCCATACGTTTTGTAATGAAGTCTCCCCATTCCTGTTCTCTTTTTTAAAAAATCCCATTTCTTTTTCCATCATCTGTAGGAATTCTGTATCTTATAGTATAGATTGATTCAAAGTCCATCTCACTCTTCTCTTTTGTACCTTCCAACTAATTTTTATTGGATTGTGGTCAGCTCATAGACTTGTTTCTATTTCTGTCTCTTGTATACTTGTGCTTAATTCCGACGACATGTAAATCGTATCTATTCTAGACCAAGATTGATGTCTATTAAAGTAAAATCAGAGGTGAGATTCATTTACCTTCCCTACTGGTTTGCAAATGTGAGCACGCACATGCGCACAGCCTTCCGTGCATGCTCTTTGCTTGCGTATTATGTCCGGGCGGACGGGTGGGCGGGGGCTCCCGCGGTCACCACTACCGGTTCACCCAAACCGGAAAGAACTGGCTGAATCCCACCTCTGAGTAAAATGTGTAGGGTTTTCCTCATTTTTTTGTTTGTTTTGCTACTTTTATAATCAAGTTTAGTGTCAACTATTGCATTAAAATCTCCTATGAGATAAGTATTTTCATATTCTGTTTCAAGTATCTTCTTATGAAGTTTTTTGTAGAATTCTTCAATATTCGGCACGTAGATAGCAACTAAAAGTATCTGTTTTTGATTTAATGTCATTTCCACCATTAAGATTCTCCCTTCTTCATTAAAAATTTGATTGGCACTAATTATTTCTTTATTTTTTTTAATTTTAAAAACAAACTTTATTCAATATAAAAAGATAAAAAATTGTACAAAACATTCTTAACTCTAAAAAAAGAAAAAACAATTCTAAATTACATATATACTAAAACTAACATACAGGATTATCTATCTATAATATTTAAAGATATGAATATATATATACATTAACCTTAATTTCTTAATGACGGTGTATATTTGTTACATTTAATTTCTTATTATATTTGACTTTTGTTTTTTTTTCCATCGATTAATCCATTCATACCATCTGTCCCATATTTGGAAATACTGTGAGTCTTCCTTATCGTTTAATTTTAAAGTTAATCTATCCATTTCTGCACATATAAATATCTTTTGAATTATTTGTTGTTCTGTTGGCAACTGTTCTAATTTCCAGGATTTGGCTAGGGTTAATCTTGCCGCCGTAATGATATGTAATGTGATGTATTTTATTTCTTTTTTACTGCTTTTTTAAAGTATGCCTAATAAAAAAATTTCAGGTTTTCGGTCAATCTCTTCTTCCGTTATTTCTGTTATCCAGGTTCTAATTTTCATCCAAAATTTTTTAATTTTTGGGCAGAGCCACCAAAGATGATAAAAGGTTCCCAGTGATTGTCTGCATTTCCAACATATCGGATTACATTTTTGCCAATCTAGAAGGGGCTAGCTATACCACATCTTGTAATGGTTCTCTTTGTATGTTGTTGCCTTTGTTATTCTACAATTATTTTCCCATATCATTTCCCACTCTTCCAATTGTATATTTCTTCCAATTTCCTAGCCCAAGCTATCATTTGACCTTTAACTATATTTTCTGCCAAATCGAACTCTAGTAGGTATTTGTAGATCTTGGGACTTTCATATAGTGCTTACGTTTAATTTCCAACCAGGTGCCAATTAGTGAGTTTCTTATTATATGGTTTTTGAAATGTTTTTTATGGTTTTTGTATGTTTTCTTTCCAATGTTCCACAAGTAAGCATGCCAGCCTTTTAATAAGTCGTGACCTTCCAATTTCAGTACTCTTTGGTTATCCGGATTGACCCATTGCTTAATCCATATCAGACTTGCCACTCTATAATATTTTTCCCAGGCTGGTAGGCCAAAGCCTCTTCTGGTTCTATCATCTTGTAATGTTTTTAAATTTATCCTCGGTTTATTTCTTTAATATATAACACCACCTATCTTCTTTTTTTGCGATAGCGATGAGCATAGTTTTCCCAATTTAGGATACTCCAGTAATTTATTTTGATGCTTTTTAATGTGTACTTCTTGTAGTGAAATTATATCTAATCTTAAATCTTTGTAGTTTTATAATTTTTTCTTCTTTTTATGGGGGAGTTTAGTCTGTTTATATTGACTGATAACATCTTTATTTCTTCACTTGTATATAGGTCTTATGTTCCTGGCTGCTCTTATTTCTCTCTATTCCTTTGTTTTGCTCTTTCTTGCTCTGCTTGTTCTTTTTTCTCAGCTTTACTTTCATCTTGTTGTGTACATTTTTCTTCTGCAGTTGACACTTCCTGTCTTTTATATTATATTTCTCCTCCCACTTACTGACCCTCTTCCCTATTGAAGTGATGATCATAAAATTCCATTGCTTTGTCCACTGTGTCCAGTCTAAATCTCTTCTCATGCCAGGTAACTAATATTCCTTCAGGTATCATTCATCTAAAGTTTACATTGTTTTTAATCAACATTTTAGTCAACAATTGGTATTGTTTCCATAAGTCTCTTACTCTCCTAGGGACCTGTTCAAGACTACCAATTGTTTCTCGTTGTGTTGTAATGGTTCATCTCTTTCCTTGCTAGGTATTTCGTCTCATTGATTTTTTTCATAAGTCTCACATGTACTTCTCTTGGCGTAGTTTGTGTGTATTCTAAAAAATTCGACAATCTCTGCCTCCATCTCCTGTTTATCAATCCCTAGCGCCTTTGCCAACAACTCTTTCATTATGTCTGGTAGGTCTTCCCCTTTCTCCTCTACTATATTCTGAAATCTGAGATAGTGGGTTGCTTTTTGTTTCCAACATTATCACAGTATTTTCTAGTTCTTTGTTTGCTTGTGATAGTCTATAATTTGTGTCATCAACTTTTTTTCTTTTTGTTCTGATTTCTCCTCTAATTTCTGAATCCTTTGCTCATTTTTTGTTATCATTTGCTGAAAGTTCTCAAATTTTTCATCCACATTTTGAATTTTTCCTTTCATATGTCCTATATCATTTCTCACTTTCCCTGTATCTTTCTTCATTTCATTATGATTTTTTGTCATGGCCTCCTGCAGCGACTGAAACATTGCCTGCATTTCCCTTTGGAATATATTTGATTTCTCCAGCTGTAGCATACTCTCTATTGATCTCTGATTAGGTAGACTTGAGGAAGCCAATGATGGTATGGAAGATGCTTTGTACCCTATTTTAGTTAAATAGGTGCTTGTCATCTGAACTGCTAATATTTATCCCTTCTTTCTCTTCTTTCCCCTATTTGTAAACTAGCAGCGGGCAGGCCCACCTGCTCTACTAACAGCCAAAGGCTATCAGCCAAGGTTGACCACAAAACAGCACTCCAACACTTCAATATCCCACGTGTCAAATCAAAAGAAAAACCGTATCACAAATCCAACTGCCTCCAATTCACTCAATCTTCAGTAATCCAACAATTAAGTTTACAATCCACAAGGCCCGTTGTATCCCCAATCTTTATTACTCCAATATTCCAGTAGTTCACAAAATCAATCCAATGTCAATCCACACAGGCCATTCTTTATGGAGAGAATCAAAGAGTAGAAAAAGAAAAAGGAAGAATATTTATCCTTGGGAATGTCTTTTATACTTTTGTGTCTTCTATCAATTAGTATTTGTAATCCACAAGACACATTGTGTCCCGTCTTTAATACTCCAAAATTCCAAGATGTCAAGCTAAACCCAAAATCTTCTTCTCACATTCTCAAAATAATTTTTTTCTTTCTACTTTACCCTTCAGTCAGTCAATAATATTTGTAATCTACCAACATTCAGAAGTCATTCTTCTCTATAGCTGCCATCTATCTCACTTTCCTCACGTTGATTTCCAAAACAAACTGTCTTCAATCTGTTTCTAAACACTAGGTGCAGCAGTTCTCAAAACAAAGTATTTAAATCTCTTCCAAAATATTTCTTTTATGTACTAACTTTATCCAGTAGATGTCAGCCTTACTCTTTTTCCCCCTTTCCACTGTGAGTTTAAAAATCAAGAGAGGGAAAACTTTTATTATAGCCAAAAGCATAGAGAAAATAATTTAATAAAGTGCATATTATCCATATCCATATCTTAGATAGGGCTAATCTGTTGAAATACCCAGTCCAGTCTTTCTTTTCCCTTTTTGAAATTAGATTTCCATTTACTTCTCTTTCTATTCCTTCAGATGTGTATTTAGCTCAAAACTTTCACTCGCCGCTTTTCTTTGGAGGGGAAATTCCCTCCCTCCTTGTCTCTGGAGTCCCCCTTTCTTCTTAAAAGTATTTTTGGGGAACTTAACTTAATTCTGGGTAGAAATTAGGCAATCCTTACTCAGATCCAATACACTGTTTCTCTTTCTGCTTCTCTCTGTGCTTCTTCGTTCTGGCTGTCACAGCTCCGGTTCAGACATTAATGGCCATCCTCTGCCTGTCAGGAAGATTCTCCAGATTGAGCAAAATGGACTGCCGTCCACTTGAGATCTAAGAGGGCCCTTCCTATCTTTATCACCTCTACAAGGTGACTTTGACTCCGAAGAGCCTCCAGGCAAGTAGAAATCAGTTGGGCTCCGCGGAGCTCAGCTAGCCACAACCGTCTCACTATGATGTCAGCGCGGTCTCCTAAATAGTCTTTTCGTGTTCTGACTTCCTACTGTCCCTCTATGTTGACTGGAGGCCAATGGCAATATGTTGTGATGTCACAAGAAAGAATGTTCAAGCATTTTTATTTGGGATTATTTTAAGGGGTGGCATAAGTATTTTAACTTGGGAACTTTTAAGCTCATCTATGCGTGTAATTCAATCCAATGATTAAGATACTGTACTGGATTAGGAGTATGAAAACTGAGCTGGAATTTCATTTTAGTCATGAAAGCCATCTTGGTGATCTTGAGCCAGTTATCCCCTCATAGGAGTAATAGATAATTACTTCTGAAAATGAGTTGCCACTACAGTTGCCAGAAGTCAAAACTTGGAGGCAAAAAAAAAGTATAAAAATTATTAAACATACTGCTAAGAAAACTTATAGATGACTTTGCTGCAAGGATTAAGCAAAACTTTTGTTTAAAAATGTGCTGCATTTTACAAACTTGATAATATCCAAACATTTGGAGAAAATTATTAAGTACTTAAGCATGGAAGATTTAATATATAAATATCAAGCAGTGGGTTTAAAAACAACTAAGAAGAAATTTGTGGGAACAGACCAAAAGTCTTATGTAATGTAGCATTCTATTCCTACAGCAGTCAATGAGATAACCTCAAGAAAATCTCAAACAAAACAAATACAATAGAACCCTTCTATCTAAGTACAATAAGCTTGGTTTCATTGCAAATATTAAAAGTATATGTGGAATTTAAATATGCTGAACTTCTGTTCATTATATCCATGTGTATACTATACAATGAAATAACTGAAGAAATTCTAACAGAGAAATTCTTTCCTTGAATAAAGCATTCAAATTAATTGATAAGTATTTCTTCAAAATAGAAGACATTATTTTGGTTTATATTTTCAATAATGATTGTGAAGTTTTAAAATGAATACAAAAGCTAGCTATTTCATGGGACATATCAACAGAATTAAATACTCACCATTGGCATGCAAATTTTTCACTGTCAATTTCTACTATTCCTGGTGGTGGAGCAACATGTTGTGGTGCTCTTGGTGCTATGAAAAGAAATAAGAATTATCAATTTTATATAAAAATTATATAATCTTTGGATAGCTTGCCATTACTCTTTAGAAGGCTTAGAAATGCTACTGATATTGTTTACTTTCCATTTTAAATTAAGAATGCTATCCATGCAGAGAGATCAATACACAGATTGCAATTGCTCCAAATTTGGGGATGGAATTCATGAAGATCTTTTGGTCATCTAATAATTTTGCTGGATTTTGCTGCCTGGAGAGACCCCAAAATCTAAGCTAAGTTTCAAGGTTCTAGTAGGGTAAAGCTACCCTATACCCTTCTATCTGGGGTCTACCCATCCTCTTCCACTTAGTCCACAGCTTCAGGAGGGATGCGTATGGAGTGCTAAAGAGAGGAAGGTGACAGCCATTTAGCCAGCCAGGTCAGCCAAAACAACTTTGGTGATCAATGGGTTGATAGATGTCACAGCCAGACTGCCCTCAATTCTGAGAGGAATTATGTTATTTTTACTTACAGCACTAATAACTTAAAAATCTAGCTATCAAATATTGCAGCTTTAACTAAATGAGACAATGAAGAAGAAAATAAGTTCAATCAATCATTCTAAACCTCACACATTTACACATTCACAAGGAATTAAGAAAATTAGACACAGTTAAAGATTTCATTTCATTCATTAAATTTATTGCGCACCCATCTTACCACTATAAAAAACATAGATGATGTAAATAAAATACTATAAAGATCCAAATACTCAGTGCTAAAGGGGGGGGGGAGAAGAGACAGGGAGTAGAATGGGAAAGGGGGGAGATGGGATCTGTTATTAATTTATCAACCACCTCCAAAGTGAAACCCCTCCACTGGAGTCCCAAGCCAATTGGCAAGAGCCAGGTCTTTAGACTCTTACAGAAGATCAGGAAGGTTGGAGCCAATCTCACTCCAGAGGGCAAGATGTTCCAAATGGCATGCACAATGGCAGAGAAGGCTCTTCTCCTGGTCCCCACCAGCTGAAATACTCTGGCCGATGGGTCTCAAAGCATGACTCCTCTGCTGGCACTGGTAGGCAGGCCAATCCCAATGGGATGAGACAGTCCCTCAAGTAGACTGGACCTATGCCATAAAAGCCTTTAAAGGTGATTACCAACACACTGAATTGCACCCGAAGCAAATTGGCAGCCAATGCAGCTTGTGGAGCAATGTTGTTACATGGGCACCCCTGAGAGCCCTGAGGGACCCAAGAACTGCCTGTGCCACCACACTCTGCATCAACTGTAACTTCTGAATGCTCATCAGTAGCCCAATGTAGAACGTGCTGCAATAGTCCAACCGCGACATGACTAAGGCTTGAATGACTGAGTGTAGGGACTCCTGATCCAGGATAGGCTGCAACTTGTTGTTGTTGTTGTTGTTGTTGTTGTTGTTGTTATTATTATTATTATTATTATTATTATTATTATTATTATTATTATTATTTATTAAATTTGTATACTGCCCTACTCCCGAAGGACTCAGAGCGGTGAACAGCCAAAAGATAAAATACATATAATACAAATGTTAAAAAACCATTAAAATACAATTAAATAATTTGGCCCAGAAAATAAAATTTAAAACACCCCAAATTTATAAGACAAATTTAAAATTTAAATTTTTTTAATAAACTGGAGCACAAACGGAAGTTGTGCAAAGGCTTCCCTAGCTGTGACTGCCACCTGCTCTTTGAGCAGGAATTGTGAGTCCAGGAGAGCCCCCAAGTTGTAGACTGGATCCCTCTGGGGTAGTGCCACCTCATCCAGAACTAAAAATGTCAAAGTCCTGGGTCTTGAGGCTCTATGTACCCAAAGCCATTTGGTCCTGACAAGGTTCAGTTGAAGTCTGTTGTCCCCCATCCAGGCCCCCACAGCCTCTAGCCACGGCGAGAGGGCAAACAGCATCACTTGAGTGACCAGTTATAGAGTTGGGTTATCGTCAGCGTATCACAGATACCTCAACCCATGGTGACGGATGATCTCACCCAGCGGCTTCATATAGATGTTAAAAAGGAGAGTGTACTGAGCACTGCAACACGCCATTATTATATTTTTTTAGTTCTATATTAGGCTTTTTCTAGTAAACCAGATGGTTTACAACCCAGCATTCTGAAGGAGATAACAGAAGTAATCTTAGAGCGACTGAATGTAATCTTTCATAGTTCCTGTAGCACAGGGGAACTATCAGAAGACTGAAATAGAGCTGATGTGATTCCAATATACCAAAAGGGGAAAAAATGGATCCATGAAATTACAGGCCATTTTTTTTTTTTTTACTATTGACCAAATCACCACAGTTCTTTAGATAGATGGTAAAGTTGTAAAAAAATAAAGCAACAATAAACTGAGTTAAGAAGTATTGCAGAAAGATACACACACACACACACACACACTATACACAGACACACACATTATACATATACATATACATATATACACACACAGAGAGAAAATATATGTATATACACATAGACAAAGAAAAAAGTACTTACAGAACATAGCATTGACTATTTATGAAAATAAATCACCTAAGCTTATTCTTACTTCTACTGCATAGAAATAATAAAATATAGACCTCATATTTTGCTATCATCACAATTTAGAGATTCATGTTTATATAATAAAAGGCTACCAAACATATCTAATCATATTCCAATATATAATCTACAGGGTTTTTTTTAGATTTATCTCACTTTTATTATTTTTTTATAAATAATTCAAGGTGGTAAACATACCTAATTCTTCTTCCTCCTCCTATTTTCCACACAACAATAAACCTGTGAGATGAATTGAGCTGGGACAATGACTGGTCCAAAGTTACCTAGCCAGATTTGATGCCTAGGAAGGACTAGAACTTATGATCTTCTGCTTTCTAGACTGGTGCCATAACCACTAAACCAAACTTCAATAGGGTAAGACTAACCTGGAGTAGCAGGGGCATGTCCCTGTGATGAAACTTGTTCCACTGCGTGTGGCCTAATTTCAGAGAGTACTTGGTGGTTGGTACTTTTATGTTCAACAAGTTTTACTGCATTGAGTGCATCACCTCCAAACATCTGGATGTCCATTGAAACCAGACATACTAATGTATCTATAAATTAGCACAAATTAATATATTTTATTCCACTAAAATAATTAATTTCAGAAAGTTATTGTATTAAGTTAAACTGAATTCAGTTTAAGTATAGCTTTGCTAGACTTATTTCTATTTGTTTCTATTTGTTTTGGCATTATAAGCAGAATTCATGATTGAAATCTTCAATATCCACTTTGTTTTATTTAAAAATTGAAACAGATTTTTGAATAAGCAAAAATGGTTTATTAGTTGTGTTAATCTATTGCTTACTTATGACACATATATTGATTCTATGTTATCCTTTGCACTTCATCATAATTCTTTAAAAGTTTATCAATATAGGAACTATGCAAATTAAATAAATATAGTATCTGCATAATTTTATTGGAACAAATAACTTAAGACTTCTTTTGCAAGGCATTTATGAAGCACTTTCAGTTTGCCATGATTACCCATAGCACGAAAAGAGGAATTAAGGGCAAGCCAGGTATCACTTTACAGAAAAAAACATTTAACTAAGTATTACCGAGGGTCCTAGTAATACAAGTGTTTTGTTAAAAACAAGTCTGATAGCTCACCTATACTTTTATCAACTTTAGCTATTTTGCTACAGGCCACTTCACCCATTTCAGTGAGCATATAGAGCACTTCCAGAGCAGATATAACAAGTAAAACGTCAGGCAATGTGAGATGACAGATGATTTCTTTGTAAGATTCTTGATCTACATATTCACAAATTAAGACACCATTGTCTTCAGCTTTACAAAGATTACCCAAAATTTCCATGCCTGAAACAAACAAAAAACAGTGTTGCATGGATGTCAAAAAAGAGCAAAATTTGTTCTCTGTTCCCAGAGTACAGGATACACAGTAATAGTTTCAAGTTACAAGAACACAGATGTGACAGTGGAATCAGTTATCTAGTGAGGTAGTAAGTTATTTCACAATCATTATCTACAAAGAATAGTTTAGATTTCTGTACTGAGTAGAAGGTTGGACTCAGTCTAAAGAAATGGTTCTTCCTCTGATTTTTATAAAAATGATATTTTACACAAGATACTGTAATCACATAAATTCTTACCCCGCATTTTTAAGAATCTATCTCTTGACATTAAGCATTTAGTAACAGTATGAAACATTAGATGAGTTGTTTTAAAATCAACAGGGTCCAAGAGAAGCTAAAAAAACAGAAAGCAAATATTAATGATTGAATGATTCATTTTATAAAATTAATATCATTATGGAAATCTTCTAAATTAAAGTAATACTTAAAACATATTGAAAATGTTATATGCTATTTGTGAGTTTATTTACTATTTCAGTACATATCCTATATTTCTATGCACTTTGCACTTAAGTAGCTAGTTAACACTAAAATGAAAATGAAAATTAACAAAATATGAAATTGGTATCAGAAGCAGCAGCAGCAGCAGCATCCTACGGTATTTTTCAGGGTATAAGATGCACCGGAGTATAAGACACACCTGCCTTTTTTAGTGAGGAAAAGAAGAAAAAGAAATCTCCCTCTGCCTCTGAGCAATTTTGTCTCGTTGCAGCAAACAGCAAACAGCCTGCTTTACTTTCATTTTCATTTTCAGCATAGCTTGATTAGCACAAGGAAAAAAAAAATCTGCTCAAGCAATTTACCTCTTTGCAGCAAGCAGCAGAGCCCTACACAAAACAGCTGAGAGCAAATTAGCTGAGAGTCGGGAGGCCGATCCAATCAACTTGTGCTAATTAGCTAATTAGGCTATACTGAAGCTGAAAGGAGCTGTTTTTTCTTGCTGTTTGCTTGCAAGGAGGTAACTGCTACGAGGCAGTGCCAAAGGGTGGGGGCCAGTGGGTGGGCGGGGCTACATTTGGTGTATAAAATGCACCTAAATTTTCACCCCCTTTTAGGGGGGGGGGGAAAGGTGCGTCTTGTACTCCAAAAAATATGGTAATTCCAAAGTTCCAATTTCTATTCAATAACAGATCCAGTATCTTAATTTAATTTTCACTTTTCCCATCGTTATCTCCAGTCCATTATTAGCAACAAGTATAGTAATAAAATATTTCCCCAGAATTAGACAGCAATCTGTTTCGTATGCATCTTAAACGACAATGTTGTGGAACTCCACAGGGCAATGTTAAAGTATCAAACACCTATCATCTGAATGTAAGGACTAAAACCAATGTAATACAATGTCTCCAACACCTAAACCAGTACTTCAGAATAGTACTGTTCGGTTTCAAAAACCACCATCCAAAGAAACTAGTAAAGCCATACCTTTCTCAGTCAATTTCCACATTTTAACGCCAAATATTTCACAATATTGAATAATATTCTGAAAATTACTTAATTTGCATTACAGATAGTCCTTGGCTTATAAAGGCAATTGGGACCAGAACTGCCATTTGCTGTCAATAAGTGAGGATCACTCAGGTTATTAAACAAGGATCTCCTTTGACTGCTATTTACGATTTCTTGCCGGTTTCTTTCTCCACTGACTTTGCTGGTAGAAAACTGGCAGGGAACATTGTAAATTGTGATTATGTGACCATGGGGGAAACTGTGATGGCCAGAACTCCAGGGACTGGTTGTAGGTAACATTTTTTCAGTGCCATCATACCTTTGAACAATCACAGAAAAATAGTTCCAATCCAAGCAATACCTGTATTTTTATTATTTATTAATTCAGCTTTATCAAAAAAAAGTGAACAATTTCTCTTTTTCAACTGAATGCATCTTAATGTTTTGTACGTGGGAATAAACACTACTGAATATGACGGGAATGTTTTTAACACATATATTTGACATGTATTTTTCTATAACTACAAATAGGAATATTCTAGTTATATTTATCTAGATATTTTATGAATAGATTAATCTTAATGTTTAATTAAAATACATTTCAATACTTTAAAAATAGTATTTACTGGTGCATGATTGCTAAAATGTAAGAGTTGCTGAGTTCAGTTGTTGTACCAAATTTGCATAATAAATGTAAGAACAGTTTAGAATTTGAAATAATTAATCTTATTCTTTTGAATGATAATTAATGAACAATACTTCTTGTTAAGAAACATGGGATAAACACAATTTTAATTACATTACATGCATATTAAGAATGAGGACAAGAGTAGTAAAGCCTAAGCTCTTATATATTTCCATTAGAGTTAATTTGCAACTATTTACGTTAATAATCAACACTCTGCTTTATAAAAAAATAGTATCAAGTAGGAGAGTTTATATATTTTATATACAAGATAGGAATGTTCATTTCAGTAAATTATTTTTGAACTGTTGTGTTCTGGGTGTATTAGAAGAAATCTCATTCTCTTAATTCTCCTCAGGGAAGCAAAAATAATACTGTTTTCTGTTTTGTTTTGTTTTGAAAAAAAGCTTCTAGGCCATCTGTCATTTAAGAGGTATTCAACAAAATCAAAAGAAACTGCACTTGTATGTAACACAAAATGCAAAGTTTCATAGGAAAAAAATAGGATTCAGATTTAAGCCATTAGTATTCTGTTACTTCAGGTTAGGTTTGCATCTAAACAACTTTATTTAATGATCTGAGAAATCACCAATACCAATGTGTTTCCTTTTATATAACACTCCATAAGGCAAGATTGCTTTTCACTACTTCATACTTTAAGCTATTTAAATTATAGGTATCATTTTTTAAATTTCTTACCTCAGCAGCAATATTTCCTAAAGTGTCAAGCCCCAATTGTCTTAAAGAAATAAAATGACTATGAGAAGAGAGCAACAAAAACCGAAGACAAGTACGATTAGCTGCCAATAATTTTACATTTCCCTCCTCAAAGGAGAGATTTCTTAAAATCACTGCAATCTGGAGAACTCGCTGTCCTTCAATATCATTAATGCCCAACTTGCGTGGTGGATGAAATAAAGACTCCCATATCCAGTCTTCTGATACAGTATCTATAAAAATAAGATAATTATTTTAATGGTTCAGTTCAAGATATGCCAAAAATATTCTATTATTTATTCACTGCAACTCACCTTGAGATTTGTTTCTGTCAGAAATAAGGTCACGTACTTCGTTATCGTCAACAATATCCTTCCAAAACTAAGGGGAAAAAAAATTTTTTTAGTGTGAAACTTAAAAGGGAATTTATTCCTAAAACAGTTGGTGTGTAATAATAGAGGAAAATAATGTATTGCACACAGTATTTATTTACTAGAAAGCTTTCTAGGAAATAAGAAATAATAGAATTGTATGGGGTAGACCTCAGTTAATGATGGTCCTTTGCTAAGTGACAAAGTCATAAAATGTGGTGTCACATGACCAGAACAACTTACAAAGGCAGATCCAATTGCGGTCATTAGGTGAATTCTACATGGCTATTAGGCACAATTTCATATGATCTCATTTGTGACCTCCAGCCAGTTCCTATTGGTTTTTGTTTGTTGGAAGCTCATCATGAAAGTTACAAATGGAAATCATATGAACCCAGAATGCTGAAATCATTGTGACTGTGTACTAGTTGCCAAATGCCTGAAATGTGATCATATGACCTGGCAACACTGTGATCACTGTAACTTTGAGGACTGGGATTAGTGTCTTTATTAAATGTCAACATAACTTCAAATAATCTCTGAATAAATGGTTATTAACTGAGGACTACCAGTATTTCCAAAACTTCTTTCTAATGGATCTTTATTTAATATATAAGCACCTCAGGTTTTCAATGGTAGATTTTGACTATATCTATCTATCTATCTATCTATGCACATATACATACATACATACATATATAAGATTATAATGGTAAAGTACAATTTTAGTCTGATTTACATCCTTTAACTCAACATTTAAATAAGATTAGTTTAACATATATGAATTGTAAGATCTTAATATTTAACCTATCTGTCTTTTTGAAATTTTAAATAAAATCAGTATTTATCATCAGTGTGGGTATGTATGCGCGCTTGTGTACAAGAAAATGATGCTTCTTCTCCCAGGATTTGAATAAATAAAAAAGCATAAAAGCAAGTTTAAATAGTACACTGAACCACCAATTACAGTTAGTCATGATAACACAATCTTATTGCCTGTCATAAATGTAATTGTAGAAATAAAGTGATACATTCCTTAATCATAAATCTGATTAAATGTGTAAGATGCACTATACATGTAACATTAAAGAAATAATAAAACTTTAAAAAGAAAAATGGAATTTTCAGCATATAAATATTTTTAGAAACAATGTTAACAAATGGGACTTAAAGTAATTTAATGTTTTAGCTGTTTTGTATAAAACAGCTATAGAGTTTGGAATTCATCCAAAATCTTAAAAATCCAAGCATACTGAAACTATAGTGCAGCATTATTGGAACTAATGGTACAATTAGTTTCCTAAAGCATAATTAGTTCAACTGATGTTATAAGATAAATATGTTATACTTTGGTTTATTTCCATATGGTTAATCAAATATAAAAACATTTAACATTCCTGATATAATTATCAGAAACTTCTACCATGTTACATGCTAAAATGCATAGAAAACTCAATATATCAAGTCTTTTGAAAGTATGAATAGATTCCATTTTTGCTATCCACTGTTAGGGCGGGTCAATTTTTCAACTTTCAATTTCCAAACATTAGGGGTGCTCAAAAGTTGTGACATGCTTTGACGATTGTAAAGATATTTTGTTTACTTTAATATAATTAAGATGTGCTTGGTAAGTAACTACATAACTTTCCAACATTTTGTTTCATTTTACATGTTCAGCTGTCTTTCTCTTTTTGTTAAATGTTTGTCTGAGTGTGTTAATACTGCTGACCTCGTTTCCTAGGAGTGTGATAACTGATCTGTAATGGCTTCTAAAAAAAGAACAAGGCTGGAACATTCACTCATATGAACAAGCTAATTGGGAATGGCAAAGACTTGTTGCCATCTGAACTCCGAACATTGTGAGAGGTTCTAAGATATGGCCTACTATTAGGAGAACAAAGTAGTGATGAGGGTAGGAACTATCCAGCAGTCAGTCTTGCAAGAGACATTTATCCAAAAGTGCTTAAAAATGGGAATGAGGAATAGTTCTTTTGTGAGCCCTGTTGTAAATTCACAAGTGACAATCTTGAACAAGATCCAAGAAATCAAGCCAAAAACATATCTTGGTAAAGGAAAGCTAGATGTCAAAGAAACTTTCACTGTGAAACTTGACAAACTGTTTGACATCCTCAACTCCAAGTGTCAAATTGTTCTGTATGGCGAATATGGCTGTCCTGCTTGGCTACAAAAGAGAAGCTCACATTAACCGTACCTGCTTTAAGGAGAAGAAGAAACCATTGAAGGAACTTGTTTTCATTAAAGGTCAGAGAAACAAGATTGATTCTTTTGGATTGCTCCAGATTGGTTTGCCAGATGTGCCCAAGCACAAATGATTAGGCAAAATGCAAAAGCGGCAAGACGATCAGAGACAAAGTTTCGCTAAACATAAGCAGAGAAGTATTCCAGACATTTCGATACTGACAAATGAAGTAATTATCTCTTATGATGAAAATGAAGGACAGATGACTGATGATGAAGATGAAGAGGAACGTAATGGAAGTTATGAAGACGCCTTAGACCAAACAAAATGCCCTTTACTTCAAAAGAAAAGTCAAAATAAAATAGATTAGAAATAACAATTGTTGCTATACAGAGCATAAAATATGGTGTTGGTCAAATTTGATGAGCTTCGTAAGAAAGGCAAAATAGAATGCATCTTCTTTGACGGCTATATAGAGGCAATTAAAGTTATGCTGAAAGCAAACAATTCAGACTAACAATTTCCCAGTACCATAAAAGAAAAACGCTATTCTGTGTCAGTGAGCCAGGTGGAAGATATCTTTATCATTTCACTCCAGAGAAAGCCTCAAAAACAGGAAAACCTGCTCAAGTGATTGCAGAATCTGGTGTATTTCATGAAGAAGAAAGGCTGGAAGGCCATTGGAAAACATTCTACAAATGTTATTACTAGCTGTGAAGATAGTGCTATGCACTGGGTAGAAGTCAAGCTTGACTGGAAGTTGATCTGGTTGGTGTGTGCACTCCACACAAATGAGTTATCCCTACGACACTTAATCACAAAATTGCATGGGAAGACCTTGTCTAATAACAAATAGGCTGGTAAAATTGGCAACATGCTAGACACTGCAACAGAACTTGACATTGATCCTTCATTCACCAGTTTCAACTGGTGAGCCTCTCGTTTCACTGAGCGACAGTGTTGTAATGGATTTCTCTACTGATCAAGCATATGAATATAGGATCACGGGATGAAATCCTACCAGTTCGGACTGGCTGCAGCGCTGCTCCAACCAGCTAGCCCAAGCCCAAGCTGGGCTTGGTGCTCTGTCCCCACCCGCAGCTGGGCGAAGCTGTGCAGGGGGCATTGAGCAGCTATCGGCTGCATGGCTCTTTGCTGGTGGCCAGCCCAGAGAGGAAGCGCATGGCCTCGGCTCTGCGCTCGGAGAAGCGAGGGGGAGTGGCATGACAGCGACTTCCCTGCTCAGCCCTGACAAGCAATGCATGGTACCCGCACCAGTGTCCCAAGAGAAGCAGAAAAGATCGCTGCTTAAAAGCAGACAAGCAGAGGTAGCAAGTGTACACCGCGCCATGGGAAAAATTAGAGGTCCTGTTGTCCCGCAAAGCCTGCTGCTGCTTGAATTGAGGGGGGGGGGTGAGAACGGAGAGACTCAGGCAGTACGTCAGGTGGAGCTGGTTGACTCAGGGCTGCTCAGAAGCCACCCCCGCCGCTGCCAGAAGTTTGGGTGCCTTGGCTTCAGATTGCTCCCTCCCTCTCTCCCTCTCTCTCTCTCTCACACACAAAAACAGAGGTTGGAGAGTTCTCTTGTGCTCTCTCTCTCCAAGCGCCCCAAGCACAGCCCATTTGAGGAAAGGGCATGCATGGCTAGGCATGTTTGGCTGCAGGAGGTGGCCCAAGTGGAAGGCGTCCTTTTCTGCAGTATCCCCCTCCCCTCTTTTGATTGCCTTGCAAGGGGGGGGGGCTCTGCCTTTGCAGAAATGGGGCAGGCAGTTTGTACCGGGGGGAGGATGTGTGGCCTCTGGGATGGAGAGCAGGGCAAGAGAAGGTTCGCTTGGGCAGTCAAGCTAGATGGAGGAGGGAAATTCAAAGATGCTTCAGAAGGGCAGAATGTGCTTCAGAATGTGCAGCTCCTGGCTCTAACAGTGAGTGAAGTGAATGATGTCAAGTTGGTCATGCCCACCGATCACATGCCCATCAAGCCACGCCCACAGAACTGGTAGTGAAAATTTTTAGATTTCACCACTGATCACACAGGCAATAAGGACAAAACTTCCCACAGATCTCGCTCTTATGGAAATTGGCGCCGTGGAAATAGGCTTTGTTGAATATGGGTTTCAAAACATGGCTTTTAAGTGAAATACTTAAAAGTATTAATACATTAAGTAATACAGTAATACATTAAGTGAAACTTAATGATAGTGAAATACATTGTTGGTGTGTACTACCCTTGCTGGTTCAACATCAAAGAAAAACATTCCTGGATTGAAGGTGCACATCACAAGTTATTCCAGCTGTAGTAAGTCAGACTGCAAAAGAAGGCTGTAGTAGATGCTGTTTGGCCAACCATTCAACACTCAGCATGGTACACTTTCAGTGAAATGATAATCCAGGCACTCTTGTGTTCAGATGACATTCAAGAGAGGAGAGCTGGTATGCAAAAGATCATTGACTTGCAGACAATGACACGCTTGGAGATTTTTCTGTACATGCAAGAAAAACGCCTTTAATCAATGCCAGAGCATCCATTCTTCTGGAGTTGACTGATTGGTCTGAAGGTGTACATGAGCCACCTTTGATGTGCAAACTGACTACAGCAGAAATAAAGAAGTTCTTTGACAAACCAATACAAGTACCACAGTGGCCCTATCATGCCCAATGTGTGAAACAGGTAACAGAGGCTGCAAGCAGAGTGTATACACATGAGAAATGTGAGGGTTATACCAGAGGCCAAGAAGAAAGTCGGCGGCTGATGTCGAAGAACGAATCAAAACAAGACTTGATGAAACTCACTTAAACATTTTTGTAACTCAGATAATTGCTTTCTGATGTTAGTTTATGATTGCATGGATTATTTTTTGCTTAGCTAAATAAGATTCATGCAGAAAAAAACTTCAATTTTCGTACCACAAGGTGTAATATTTAGAAAATAAAGTTAACAGTATTTGGGTTACAAGAGGCTTTTGTGGGGTATATGATCAGATGTGGATTTACCATACCAAGCTAAATGTTGTGCAATTGAAAAAAAAAATAACAGCAGATTTGAATTCTTGGTGTAAAAACACAGTTTTAAAACCTCTCACTGAAAAAAATTGCAATACAGGAAATTTGACAAATAAATAGTACATACTATACAGTACATGACCATTGGGTCATTTTAGATATTTCCTTACCAGATTCCTCAATGCCATGAACAATGGCAGAACTTCTTTGTACTGGAAAAATTGTTAAAAATTCAGGAGAAAATTCAGAGATGTATCTCTCTTGAAAGTAACCCAAGTGGAACTATACAGCACAGTCAAATATCAGGAGTTGGCCACAGAAATGTTTTATAATATTTTATACTATCTCATAAAATGTTTTATGATAATTGCTACATCCTCTAGTCTGGATTACTGCACGGTACTGCCCTTGAAAAACATTCAAAAGCTTCAACCAGTGCAAAATGTATCTATACAGGTATGTCAGACATTAGATTCCTGTAACATCACTACTGTGGGGAGTGGCATTGATTATTGGTGTGTTTCCATGTGCAATTCAAAATGCTTTAAAACCCTTCATGGTCTGGGACTGGATTATCTGATAATCCAGGTAATTCTACCCATCCAATTTGATACAGCAGGTTGGGCATGTAGAGGTCCCATCAGCCAAAGATTGTTGGCTGGCAGGGGCTCTAAGATGTGCCTTTCCTGCTACAGGGTCTGCCATTTGGAACATTCTCCCTTCAGAGATTTAGGATGACCCTGACCCTACTGATGTTTTGTATGGCCTTCAAGATCTGATTATGGACCCCAATTGTGTGAAGGGTCCTGATGCCTGGCTATATTGATATTGATGTTGATAATTTTTCTTGGCTGCGATATACAGTATACTTATTTCCATATTATATTGTAATTGTTTTCATTGTTTTTATTTATTATGACTATTCATTGCCCGGAGTCATAGGTCTGAAATAGATAGCTGGGGAAAATAATTAATAAAATGTTTTATGAATTTTTCCCAATTTTAGTTCCACAGGAGTCATGGATTCCCCTGAGCTTTGGGCATATTCTATAAGTTAGTCTATCTGAGGTAGGCTTGGTTCAAATGGTTGCCTTATGAGCACGTTTTCACTCAATTAAGTTATACACAAACAGGACAATTTTAGTAATACTGGACATCCGGTTGGTGATCCGTGGCAACATGGTGTTGAGCGAGTGACTGCTGCTCTTCAACACCACTAGTCACCGTGTTTTGGGGATCCCTTCGGGGGCGCGGAGCCTGGAGAGCCTTGCGGACGAGAGAGCGAGCTGGGTGAGCGTGAAAGCAGAGCTCAAACGCTGATCACAAGACCGGGCGGCTCTGTCAATCCAGCATGCGTGAGTCAGCCAATTAATGGCTGACTCGAAGCTGCGGTAACCAGCAACCAGATTGGAAACAAGGGAGATCGGATGTTGCAGTGTTGAGATCGACAAACACACCTTCCCTGCTTATGTGAAAGTGGACATCAGAAAGAGGGGTCGGTGGAGTCGGGCGTGAAAGACTCGCGGAGGAAAAGAGCGGCGACTGTAAACTGAGAGCAGACTGAACAGAGAGAGAGCCCGACGAGCCAGCAAGGAAAAAAGAAAAGAATTGATGTGTTGAAAGTACATGCGCAAAGAGAAGATCGGTGAGAAGAAATAAGAACTTAGAAAATATTTCTTTCCTTTTGTTGTCCACAGAAGTAGATCTATCGGAGGCTGAAGCTAGGTGGTTCGAGTTTGATTATTCCAGGGAACAGGAAGTGCAGCATTATAGAGATTTGCCTGAGGAACAATTGAACAATAGAAACGGCTCACTCATGGACAGTCTAGAAGCAAGAAATACAATAGAGTGCTGACTTTGATTAATGGATTTGATGAAAAAAAGAAGCCTGGAGAAGACCGGAGGCTGAGTAACAAAGAATAGTTTATATTCCAAAAGGAGAAAAAAAAAAATAACTTTGAAACCTTTTGACAACCTTTTTCTTCAATATCCTGATCGCCTAAATATAATTGTTAATAAGAATTGTTAATTTCCCTATCAATTAATCTTTCTATATTTGGCATATATACTATATATCTTTAAAGTTACACCATCTTAAATTTTTAGATTCATTCATCTATTTATAATTGCATTTATTCTTAATATATTTATTTATTTATTTATAAATATAGTATTTATAGTATTTATTCATATTAATTTATATATTGATCATCAGGAATCAAGCTAGATATAGAAAATCAAGTTCTAGTTTATAAGCTTTGTATCATTTTGATAGTAGTGTGGTATTATATATTATCTATAGCATTTAAATCATTAGGAGAGGCTTAACAATCATTGTAAATTAGTAGGATTTGAATTAATCTTTTTTGTAAACAAATTTATGTTTTTATAAATTAAGCTATTAATCAACTAACTATTAACTGTTAAACTAGCTAACTATAAACTAACTATATATTAAGTATAAGACACTGTTGGGAAGTGATATAGACTGTTAAATTGATACTGATTGTCAAATAGAACCTACTCTTATCTAAAGAACTAGAAGACAAAACAAGAAATAGACAAATACCAAATAGATAGAGGCGGCAGCTGAATGAATGAGAATTTGGAGAAATATCAAGAGAATAATTAGAGAACAAAAAATAATTTTGAAAGAAATGACAAGCATGTCATCAACGATTGTGAAAACCGGAAAAAAGATTCCCTCCAATCCCACTATAATGATGACCTCTCCAGCCACTCAGAAATCAACGGAAAGACTGGCAAAAACGGAAAAATCTATAGCTACACCAACAATGCAAACTATGCAAGCATCATTGACTCTGATTCAAGAAACTATGATGGCAATGCAGGAAAAAATGTCAAATAATCATGCCGAATTAAAAACAGATATTCATGCATTGGACCAGAAGATGAACGAGATCCAAACTTCAATATTTAACAACGAACAACGAATTCAGAAAGCTGAAATAAGAATAGAGCAAACCAAGAAGAAATTAGATACCGTGGGCCAAACACTGAAAAATTCAAAACAGAGAGCTAGAGGATTCGATAATCCAATTGGAAATGGACCTGCATTTCCAAAATATTGCTGAAGATAAAGAGGAAGAACTGGGAGAGAAGATGGCAGAGTTGATAGCAGACGTACTCCAACAAGATAAGCAAGAGATAATTAGAGAGTTGGATGACGTATATAGAGTCCAAACAAATTACGCAAGAAGGAACAGGCTCCCTAGGGAAGTACATGTCAGATTTGCAAGAAAGAAAGTAAAAGATATTCTATATAATATGACAAGGGAAGAACCAATAACATACAGAGGGAAAGAAGTGATAATCTTAAAACAGATACCAAGAAGAGTAAGAGAGATGAGAAAGGATTATAGATTTCTAGCTGTACAGCTAAACAAAAGAAATATACTATTCAGGTGGCTCATACCAGAAGAGATGTTAATCACTTGGCAAGGGAGAAAAATAAAAATAGAAAGCCTGAGTACAGCACAAGACTTCCTTGGTCAGTTGAGAGGTGCGGAGGAAGAACAGAGCAGCAAAGAGGAAATAGAGACAGTAGCAGTAGAGGAGGAAGCCCTGCACCAACAGAATACTAAGAAAGAAACCGCGGAGGAGAAGAAGATAGAAGAAGAAGCCAAAGGGAAAAAAGCAAGACCAGTAAGAGCCGTACGAACAAATAAAAACTAAAAACCAGATAAGGAAATAGGGATGAATGACCTGAAATTAATATCTGTAAATGTCAATGGCCTAAATGATTACAAAAAGAGGAAACTAATACTAACAAAATTAGTTAAACAAAATGTGGATATAATATGTCTACAAGAGGTGCACGTAAAAAAAGAAGAGGGTAAATGTTTAGAATACAAAAAATATAGTCAAACATTCACTTCACTTGCAGAAAAAAAGAAGAGAGGGGTGGTAATCTATGTAAAGAAAGGAACTGAAGCAGAGCTAAAGTTTAACGATACAAAGGGAAGAACTCTTATGATTGAAATTAAGAGAGGGAACTCCAAAATATTATTAGTGGGTATATATGTTCCAAATAAAAAACAGGGAGAATATTTTAAGAAACTTCACGAACAATTAGGAAAAATGGAATATAATGAAATTTGTATAATAGGCGATTTCAATGGTACAGTGGATTTGGACAAAGATTATAAAAGTAATAAAGCTAAAAAAAATAAAAAGGCAAATCTACCAAGAGCTTTCTTTGATTTAGCTGATGAATTAAACTTAATTGATATATGGCGAACCTTGCACCCAAATGATAGACAACACACATTTTAGTCAAATGCACAAAAGTTGTGGTCCAGAATAGACATGGCAAGGGTTAGCAGGAAACTTGGATTAGAAACTGGAATGGCAGAAATCAACCTGAATGCCTGGGCAGACCATAATCCCTTAGAAATAAAGTGGAAGAGTGTAAAGAGAAAGAACCAACAGAGATGGAGGTTTAATGCCAAACTACTGAGTGATAAAGAATGTATACAAAAACTTAAAGAAGAAGTAAAGTCCTTTTTCAAGGAAAATGAAAATCAGGGAACGTCTCGTGCAATAGTATGGGACACAATGAAGGCCTACTTGAGAGGAGTTTCATATAGTGCATACAAAAATAAGGAAAAAAGGAGGACCCTGGAAGACTATTTAAACCACTTAGGAGAAGCAGAAAGGAAACTCCAAGACAACCCGGGAGTTGAAACAGCTAAAGAAAGCTGGCTGATGTGGAGACACAAATTGAATATCATTGATCAAGAGGGACTAGCGCAAAAAATAAAAAGAACGAAACAATACCACTTTGAGAATGCCAACAAATCGGGCATGTGGTTGGCCTATAAATTAAAGAAGGAAAATGAAAAGGGGACAATTCATACATTAGAAGATTCCAAGGGCAAGCTATTGAACAAAGAAGAGGACAAACTAGAAAGAGCTAGGGAATTCTATGAGACTCTATATAAAGAAGAGGAGGTCCCAGAAGGCAAAATAGAGCAATATTTGATAAATGCAGAGCTCCCGCGAATAACAGAGGAAGAGAGAGAAATGCTCAATAGAAAGGTAACAGCTGAAGAACTAAAAACAGCTCTCTCTAAACTTAAAAATAATAAAGCGCCAGGCCCAGACGGATTCCCAAGGGAAATATATAAAAAACTGGAAGAAATATTGCAACCAAAATTAGTGGAAATTTTCAATGATGTATTGATGGGTTCTAAAAACCCAGAGTCATGGAAGGAAGCACATGTTACACAAGTGCCGAAAGAAGGTGCCGACATAAAACCAATTCAGAACTATAGACCAATTTCCCTTCTAAATACTGACTATAAGATATTTATGGACATAATGGCGGAAAGAATCAAAAAAATATTAAACATTTGGATACACAAGGATCAAAATGGATTCCTCCTGGGCAGGCAAATTAGAGATAATTTGAGAACCGTGTTGGACATTCTAGAGTACTATGAAGAACACCCCGAAAAACAGATGGCTTTAGTTTTTGTTGACGCCCAAAAGGCATTCGATAACTTAAATGGGAAATTTATGATTAAACAAATTGAGGTAATGGGATTTGGAATAAATTTTGAAAAGATGATAAAATCTATTTACGATAATCAAAAGGCAAGCATCTTAGTAAATGGAGACAGGATAAAAACATTCCAGATTAGCAAGTGGGTAAAGCAAGGTTGTCCCCTGTCACCATTATTGTTTATTTTGGCCCTAGAAGTCTTGCTACGAAAAATTAGAAATAACGAGGAAATAAAAGGTCTAAAGATTAGGAAGGAGATCTACAAGATACAAGCATTTGCAGACGATGTAGCTTTAATCCTAGAAGACCCTATAGAGTCGGGACAAAAAGTGCTAGAAGAATTGGGTAAATACAGAGAGGTGGCAGGCTTCACATTGAATAAAACTAAAACCAAAGTACTGACCAAGAACGTAACCGAGGTTCAGAAAAAAGAGATAGAAGAATTGTTAGGACTACAGGGTGTCAAAAGAATTAAGTACCTAGGAATTTGGATTACTACAAGATGTTCGACCCTAAAAGATGATAACTATACCCCTTTAATTAGGAAAATGAAACGATCTTGATAGATGGAAGAAAATAAAATTGTCACTTTTGGGCAAGATAGCCGCAATTAAGATGAACATCCTCCCCACATTATTATTTTTATTTCAAAATATACCGGTGAACTTAGATAAAAAAAATTTCTCAGAATTAAATAAAATTATCAGGGAATTTGTATGGGAGGGAAAGAAGCCGAGGTTTTCCATCAAAATTTTAAGAAGCAAAAGAGATATAGGAGGATTTGGGCTTCCCGATTGGGAAACATACTATAGGGCAGCTAAGCTAGTCTGGATAAGGAACTGGGCCACCCTGGAAAATAAGAGGATCTTAACCCTAGAAGGCCACGACTTACAAAAAGGGTGGCATGCATACCTATGGGATACAGAGAAGAAAAAGAAAACATATTTTCATAGACATAAAATCAGAGACTCATTGATACAAACATGGACCCGGATTAGGCAGAGATACTATAAAAAAGTTCCAAGATGGCTCTCCACAATGGAGGCCCTGATCTATCCCAATAGATGGGGAATGGAGAAAATGAGTAGGTATAAAGACATTTTAGATGAAGGAGGAAATCTTAAATCAAATGATACCTTGAGAGAACAAGGAATAATTTTAGATTGGTGGACCTATTTACAAATAAAATGTAGATACCAGAAAGACAAAGAACAATGCGTCTTAGAACTTGGATTTAATGGGTTGGATAGGGGAGGGGCAGGGGGGGTGGCGGTTATTATTAACGAGGATCTGGGTCCGAGGGAGACCACTGTGCCTCAGATAGCCGGATGTGAGTCCCTCCTTGTGAGGTGGGGCCGTGGGGTTCAGATGGGCTTGTTCCTTACGTACCTGGCTCCCTGCCGCGTGGCAACAGCCCTACCTGAGCTACTCGACGTGATAGCCACGGTGGCAGTAGATACACCCAGGCTTTTAGTCATGGGTGATTTCAACTTGCCATCCGTCGGTGAAACGTCTGAGGTGGCTCGGGAGTTCATGGCTTCCATGACGGCCATGGACCTGACCCAGTTAGTTCATGGCCCTACTCACAGGGGAGGTCACACTCTGGATCTGATTTTTGTCTCTGGCCAGTGGTTGAGTGGTCTTGTTATAGGGGATATAGACATGGAACCCTTGTCCTGGACTGACCACTCACTCCTTCGCCTAGATCTTCGAACCGCGACCCCTCGCCGCAGGGAGGCGGACCCAATTAGATGGATCCGCCCCAAGCGCCTGATGGATCCTGATAGGTTCCAGATGGAGCTTGGGCCATTTCCTGAGGATCTAGCACATGACTCGGCCGAGGACCTGGTAGCTGCCTGGGATCGGGCGGCTGGTGGGGCCTTGGACCGAGTTGTGCCTTTGCGGCCTCTGACCCGATGCCAATCCCGTGAGGCTCCTTGGTTTACTGAGGAGCTGAGGGAAATGAAGCGCCGGAAAAGACACCTGGAGAGCGGTTGGAGGGCCAGTCTCGCTGAATCTGATCGAACACTGGTAAGGTCGCATATTAAGGCCTACCTAGTGGCGATAAAGACGGCAAAGTCTAACTACTTTTCCGCCTCTATTGCGTCATCAGGGAATCGTCCGGCCGCCCTGTTTAGGGTGACCCGCACCCTGCTCCATCTGGAAGTGCGGGAGGATCCCTTAGAAGGCAGGGCGGAGGATTTCGGACAATACCTGTATGACAAAATCGCTCAGATCCGGGGGGATCTGGACTCTGACTGGGTAGATCAGGGCAGGGTGACGAGGAACAGTCTTGAGAATGTTATCTGGGAGGAGTTTGATGCTGTGACTCCCGATGATGTGGACAGGACTTTGGGGAGACTTAGTGCGGCCACATGTTTACTGGACCCATGTCCCTCCTGGTTGGTACTGGCTTCCCGGGAGGTTACACGAGGCTGGCTCCAGGGCGTCATTAATGCTTCGTTGAGTGAGGATCACTTCCCCGCCGCCCTGAAAGAGGCGGTGGTGAGGCCTCTCCTCAAGAAGCCGTCCCTGGATCCAGCAATATTGGCCAACTATCGTCCTGTCTCCAACCTTCGCTTCATTGCGAAGGTTGTTGAGAGTGTGGTCGCGCAACAGTTTCCGCAATTCCTGGAGGAAACATCCTATCTAGATCTGTTCCAGTCGGGTTTCAGGTCTGGGCACAGCACGGAAACGGCATTGGTCACGTTGGTGGATGATCTCTGGAGGGCTCGGGACAGGGGTTATTCCTCTGTTCTGGTCCTATTAGATCTCTCAGCGGCTTTTGATACCATCGACCATGGTATCACGCTGCACCGGCTGGAAGAGTTGGGGGTGGGAGGCACCGTGTTGCGGTGGTTCTCCTCCTTTCTCTACGACCGGTCGCAGTTTGTGTTGGCAGGGGGGCAGAGGTCGACCTCGAGGCCTCTCATCTGTGGAGTGCCGCAGGGATCGGTCCTCTCGCCCCTTCTGTTCAACATTTATGTGAAGCCGCTGGGCGAGATCATCCGTGGCTTTGGGGTGAGATACCACCAGTACGCTGATGACACCCAGCTGTACATCTCCACCCCAGGCCACCCCAACGATGCCCTTGAAGTGATGTCCCAGTGCCTGGAGGCTGTGCGGATCTGGATGGGGAGAAACAGGCTCAAGCTCAACCCTTCCAAGACTGAGTGGCTGTGGCTCCCGGCATCCCGATATAGTCAGTTGACTCCATCGCTGACTATTGGGGGCGAGTCTTTGGCCCCCACTGAAAGGGCTCGCAATCTGGGAGTCCTCCTGGATAGGCAGCTGTCTTTGGAGGAACATCTGACGGCTGTTACCAGGGGGACCTTTTATCAGGTTCGCCTGATTCGCCAGTTGCGGCCCTTTCTTGATCGGGATTCCTTGTGCACAGTCACTCACGCCCTCGTCACCTCTCGCCTTGACTACTGCAATGCTCTCTACATGGGACTCCCCTTGAAGAGCACCCGGAGGCTCCAGCTGGTCCAGAATGCAGCAGCGCGGGTAGTGATGGGAGCAACATGGCGCTCCCATGTAACACCACTCCTGCGCGAGCTGCACTGGCTCCCGGTGGTCTTCCGGGTGCGCTTCAAGGTGTTGGTTATCACCTTTAAAGCGCTCCATGGCATAGGGCCTAGCTATCTCCGAGACCGTCTGCTGCTACCGACGACCTCCCATCGACCCATGCGCTCCCACAGAGAGGGCCTCCTCAGGGTGCCATCAGCCAAACAATGTAGGCTGGTGGCCCCCAGGGGGAGGGCCTTCTCTGTGGGGGCTCCTACCCTCTGGGATCAGTTGCCCCTGGAGATAAGAAGGATCCATGACCTCAATGCCTTCCGTCGTTCCCTGAAAACCCATCTTTTCCAACAAGCCGGGTTGGCTTAGAAGAAATTTTTAAATTTTTTTTAATTAGTTTGTGATTCTTAACTTTCGGCCCAAATTTATATATATTTTTAAATGTTTTAATATTTGTATTCTATGTTTTTTATCTTGGCTGTACACCGCCCTGAGTCCTCAGGGAGAAGGGCGGTATATAAATTGGAAATTAAATTAAATTAAATTAAAATAAAGTCCTGATGGGAACAGGCAAAAAGATCCTGGCTAAATTATACAATTATTTATTAGATGAAGACAGGGCTGAGGATATAACAAAGAATCAAATGAGTGCATGGGAGAAAAATATTGGATGCGATATAAATTTTAATGAATGGGAAGAGGCATGGAATAAGAACCTTAAATTGACCAGAGCCGCATCATTATAAGATGCTCCACAGATGGTATCTAGCCCCGGCTAGGCTAGCAAAGATATATCCCAATATGCACCCCCAACTGTTGGAAATGTGGCTATGGTCAAGGCACCTTCTTTCACATGTGGTGGACATGCCCGGAAGCGAAAAGATATTGTAGTAAGATCAGGAGATGGTTACAAGAAATAATTGGGAAGATATTGAATTAACACCGGAAACATTTCTCCTGGGAATAGTAAAGAAGCCATATGAAAAGGAAAGGATTCATTTAATGATACACATAATTACAGCCGCCAGATTGGTTTATGCACAATATTGGAAAGAGAAAACCCAGCCACCAGAAGAGCTTATAATTAGGAAAATACTGGAGTGCGCAAAGATGACTAAACTAACTCATGAAATAAATGATGATGAGAATTCAGAATACTATACTGTGTGGGGAAGGTGGTATGAATGGATGAATGATAAAATGAAAGGAAGAGAAAAAGGTATGTTAAATAAAAGTAAAAAGTAATTTAAAATGTCACCAGAAATATATTTTGTATATAGTTAAAATCACTGCACATCTGATATTAATGGAAATGTCAATATATTTATGTTTTTTAAACTCAATAAAGTTTTCTAAAAAAAAAAATTAGTAATACTGTATATAGATAGCTGATATTATGAGCACTAGCAATAGGTACCGTAGAAAAAGCTGGTCATAGATAATGTGACCAAGACCAATCAGCTAAAGTCTTATAGAAGATGTATTTTTCTAAACTTTATCATTTTATATGCACCATGCCCAAACTCCTCCTATAAAATAAACCCCGCCTGTCAAGGCTAGTCTGTAATAAAGTTTCAACGTGCAGGTAATCCTGGATTTACAACTGTCCACTTAGTAACTATCCAAAGTTACAACAGATCCACCAAAACCTAGTTTTGACCCAGTTTTGAATCTTCAGTGACTGCAACACCCTTGAGGTCATCTGTTATTAAGACCAACTGCAGGGACACTGTGGTTCTCTCTGCCTATCTCCCCCTATTGCCCTGCTAGGTCCCTGGGACTGCTTACCAACCCGTTGGATTCCACCCCCTTCTCCTCACTCCTTCACTGATCACACATTCAGCTATGGAAGATCTCTGCAGGTCCAAGGTTCTCATTAGGGACAAAGGGCAGGCTACTGAATCCCTAGATCACATGGCTTCTGAAAATGGCACCTACTTCCAGGATGGAGCCCAGGGATGCTGAAGGCAGAATGGCCTGTCCCTTCTTCTCCAACATGAGCACCAGAGCTCCACAGATCTTCCAAAGGTGAGTGAATGGTGACCAGGTGTGTGTGTGAGGTGGGGGGGGGGGGGCAGGGAGAGTGGTTGGGCCAAGTAGTATGGCTGAAGAATAGCCTAAGGCCGAAGAATACTCTGAGGGGCAGGGAGTGGAGCATGGGTGCTTTCGTGTGTGTGTGAGGCCTTGGGACACTTGGAGCAGGTGGGCTGGGCCTGCACTAGGCCTCCCAAGGCCTTCCCCATCCAAGGCATTCTATGCTCCACTTAACAACCCATGCCAGTCACTTAATGACTACATTGGGGAAAACCAAAACCAATAGGCTTGTGAATTCAGGGCTACTTATTACCACTTTTTCTCTTTTGCATTATCTTACTATTTTTATTCATGCTACTTCAATATCTTAAGTTTATATATTCCTTTCTCCTCCACTGGTCTGATTCTGTAAGAAAACTGTATCTTTGAATAGTTTGATTTGTACATATATTCCAGAAAAATGTTATGTATCAAAATTTTAGAAATTACCTTAACAAAATCTCTGTCCGTTTTCTCCTTCCATTCTTCACCAAACACAGTAGAAAATGAACCTAAAGCTATAAAAAAGCATTAACATTATATTACATTGGTAGAAAAATTTTAAAGAATATAATTTTAAACCTGCTGTTTTATAGTAAACCAAGCTAATTTATTTGGTTTATTATGTCTATACTTTGTTTTACTTGACATATACTTGACAAAGTATATGTCTATACTTTGTTTATTTTAATAAACAGTATTACTGTTTATTAAGAAGCGTTTCTAAAATTGTTACTGGTTGGATAGGAAACTATTTGTTTGGACCAGATCAGTCTTCAGATCCGAGTGAATCAGACTTTTTATCCTAAAAAGTATAACACAGAAAATGTATACAGTAAAATGTATTAATCTACTATTGTATGTACCAATCAACTGAAAAAAATATTATATATACTGAAGAGTAACACAATATTTGCTATACACAATCATAAATTTTTAAAAACTACGATTAAGAAACAAATTCTCTTGTAGGAAAATTTCACAATTTTCTTCAATATATATTATTCAAACAAAATTTAAGAAAACTTTTTTTATAAGTGCTCATTTTCTTTTGTTTGAATTCATACAGGTAGTCCTTGAATTATGATGGCAATTGAAACTGCAATTGCTGTTGCTAAGTAGTACAATTGTAAAGTGTGACATCATGTGACTGCATTACTGAGCAACAGCAATCCAGGGTGCATGTATGCGAGCACAGGGAGTCCCAGGAAGAGGGGTATACAGTGAGTGAGAGTATAGGGAACCCAGAGAAGAAGGGTGTGGAGTGTATGCAAATATAGGGAGGCCTGTGAAGGATGGCGCAGAGTGCATGAGAGTCTAGGGAGGCACAGGAAGGAAGTCATGGGATATGTGCAAGCCCTGGGAATAAGGGCACTGGTAGGTGCCTGTGTGCATGTATGCTGAGAGGGACCTGAGAAGGAGGGGATGGGGTGGGTGTGAGTGTAGGGAGGCTTCGGAATGAACGTGTTACTGGATGTTTGTATACAGTGCATTCAGAAAGTATTCAGACCCCCTTCATTGTTGTCAATTTTGTTGTGCTGCAGCCTGATTCTACAGTTGTTGAAATTCATTTTGTTTTTTCATTCATTAATCTACACTCAGTATTCCATAATGAAAAAGTGAAAACAGAATTTTAGAAATGTCTATAAAATTATTAAAAAGAAAAAAATTAAAATAACAAATTGGCATAAGTATTCAGACCCTTCACTCAGTACTTTGTTGAAGCACCTTTGGCAACAATTACAGTCTTGAACGAGTCCTTTTGGGTATGATGTGAAAGTTTTGCACACCTGGATTGGGGGATTTTCTGCCATTCTTTCTTGAAAATCCTTCCAAGCTCAGTTGGGTTGGATGGCGACCATTGATGGACAGCCATTTTCAGGTCCCTCCAGATATGTTCAATAGGGTTCAAGTCAGGTCTCTGTCTGGGCCAATCTAGGATATTCAGAGAGTTGTCCTTAAACCACTCCTGTGTAGTTTTGGCTATGTGCTTAGGATCTTTGTCATGTTGGAAAGTGAACCTTTGGCCCAGTCTGAAGTCCTGAGATCTGTGGAACAGGTTTTCATTGAGGATATTATTTATTATTTTTATTATTTATTAAATTTTTATACCGCCCTTCTTCTGAAAGACTCAGGGCGGTGAACAGGATATCTCTGTGCTTTGCTCCATTCAGCTTTCCTTCAACTCTGATCAGTCTCCCAATCTCTGCTGCTGAAAAACACCCACAAAGCATGATGCTGTCACCACCATGCTTCAGTGTTAGGATGATACTGAGCAGATGATGAGAGGTGCTTAGTTTCTTCAAGACATAACATTTAGAATTGAGGCAAAAAGTTCAATCTTGGTTTCATCAGACCAGAGAATCTTGTTCTGCATAGTCTGAGAAGACTTCAGGTGCTTTTTTGCAAAGTCCAAGCAGACTGTGTTTTTCATTGAGAGGCTTCCGTCACTCTGCCATAAAGCGCAGATCAGTGGAGGGCTGCAGTGATGGTTGTCTTTCTGGAACTCTGTCCCATCTCCACACAGGATCTCTAGAGCTCAGTAAAAGTGACCATCCGATTCTTGGTCACTTCTCTTACTAAGGTCCTTCTCCCCCAGTTGCTCAGTTTGACCAGGTGACCACCTTTTGGAAAAGTCCAGGTTGTGCCAAATGTCTTCCATTTCAGAATTATGGAGGTCACTGTGCTCTTAGGAACTTTTAGTGCAGCAGAAATTTTATTGTAGCCTTCCCCAGATCTGTGCCTTGTAATAATCCTGTCTCTGAGCTTTGCAAGCAATTCCTTTGACCTCATGGCTTTTTCTCTGCTACAGTATGCATTGTCAGCTGTGAGGCTTTCTATGTAGGTGTATACCTTTCCAAATCATCCAATCAATTTAATTTACCACAGGTTGCCTCCAATCAAGGTGTAGAAACATGTCAGAAATTATCAAGAGAAATGAGAGGCATCTGAGTGAAATATTTCAGTTTTTTCTTTTAAATAAATTTAGCCATTTCTAAAATTCTGTTTTCATTTTGTCATTATGGGGTACTGAGTGTAGATTAATTTAAAAAAATGAATTTCAACAACTGCAGAATCAGGCTGCAGAATAACAAAATTGACAAAAGTGAAGTGGGTCTGAATACTTTCTAAATGCACTGTATGTGAGTATAGAACAGGGCTGTCAAACTCCCGGCCTGCAGGCCAGGTGCATCATGCACTAGCCACGCCCACACCCGGTTTAGGGAACCCTGACATAGAAGGTCCAAGAAGGGGGGCACAGGTGGATGTATGTGTCAGAGCAAAGAGGGAGAAGAAATGTTGAACTTTTTGGCCATAATTCTAAAAAACCATGTTGGTGCAAAAACAACACTGTGCATCGCCAGAAACACACCATACCCTTAGTGAAATCTGCGGTGGCAGCATTATGCTTAGGGGCTGCTTTTCTTTATTTGGAACTGGGGCTTTAGTCAAGGTGGTGGTAATTATGAACAGTTTCAAATATCAGTCAATTTTGGAAAAAAGAATACTTTCAGGCCTGTCCTAAAATATTGAAGATGAATTTCACCATTCAACACAACAACGACCCAACGCATATCCAAATCAACAAAAGAATGACTTCACTATAAGAATATCAAAGTTTTGGAATGCGGTGACCTGAAGGGAGCTATGCGTAGGAGATACCCTCACAATCTGACAGATTTAACTTTGTTAAAGCATGGTTTGATTTTATGACAGTGAATTAGGGTTTATAGAGCATTTCTGCAAGGAAGAGTAGGCAAAGATTTGCAAGGCAAGATGCATCATGCTGATAAGGCTTCTAACCCAAAAGACTGAATGCTGTCATAAAACCAAAACTTACTTCAACAAAGCATTGGTTTAAGGTGCATAAGGGGCACACTTATTCAAGCACACTATTGTATGTTTTTTACTGTTATTTTTCAGTTTGTTTTTCAATTGAATTGTACAGCTTATACTGTAGGTCAGTGATGGCTAACCTTTTCCGGACTGAGTGCCCAAAGCATGCACATGTACGCGTGCGTGCGCCCAAACCCCCAAAATGCAATGTGTGCGTGATCCCCTACATGTGCCCTGCCTCACTGCCAATGCATGCGCAGCCTGCTACATGTGCCCTGCCCCCACGCATACGCACGCGGCCCCCTGCACATGCCCTGCCCCCCGCCACGAGTGGCAGAGACCTGAAGGCAGCAGGTGCACGCGCATCCACAGCGGAGCTGAACTCAGGCAATGGCTCATGTGCCATCAGAGAGGGTGCTGCATGTCACCTCTGACACATATGCCATAGGTTCACCATCACGGCTGTAGGTTATATTAAAAGTGGAAAAGATCTGAAGTGATTTATATTAGTTGGATTTTTTTACATTTTTACATCTCAAAAATCTGGTATTTTAAAAGGGATGTGTAGACTTTTTATATCCACTGTATTCCTTTCTCTTTACACATGAACGAAGTAGTCATCTTAATCAAAGGAAATCAGAAGACCGTGTATATTCATGTTATTATGAAGAACTGGGCAAATATGCATGTTTACATGCAAGTGTTAGAAGTTTATTGTGAACAAAGTTTTTTTTGTAAAATCTGCTTTCTAGAATATATGTCTGAAAGATACGTTTTAGGCCTATGTGGAAAAAAACGGCAGATTCTATATTTTCTTTCTAGGAATGAATATTATATCACATTTAAAAATGGCTAATACAATTTTTTTTGTAATTTATGGAATTGATTTAATAAAATTCAATCCATATCATAGTATGAAGATTTAATAGCTACGTTCTTGATTATCCATATACTGAAGGGTTTAAGGAATATTTCTCTTCAGAAAAAGTTATCTTATGTAATTCCATTATTTTGGGAAATTCAACTTTCATGAAACTAAACAGTATCTAAGCACGGAATACAGAATGATCAAGGACAAATCAATGTATGCTGTGAGAATACTAGGAAGCATATTTATAGTATCCAATAGATTAAATAATAAAGGGTTTGTGAAAGAAAAAGAAAAGTAACACGTTCTATAAATTATAAAAAATATATTAACAGAAGAGCATTCTATTTCACTTAGCAATAAGAACCTGCTTTCATGGATCCCATTAAAATAATGCCATGATAGAAGTATTTATCCAAACACAGACAAAATTACATTAATCAAAAAACTTGTCAGTCATATTTGATCCTAATGCAGTAACTTCCAACAGCAGAGAAAAATATCTACACAAAATAAGTCCTACCCTACTCAGTTCAGCATTTGATTTATAAATTATTTTCTTACATTTGGATTATGATTATTAAACATAACATCTTCCTTGTCAAAACTTTCTACAACTTTATAACTGCTTTTGTTAAGTCTTCAATAATGAAAACAATTAGAAAGATTTAAAACCCTATAAAACTGATAATCAATAGTTTGACTATATAGATTCTGAAGACATTTTTGATTACTTTGTCTTAGAAAAGAAATTATACAGATGCAAATGTTGCAAAAATGGGCAACTAGACATGAAGAGCTTTAAACAAAGAAGGAAAATAAGATAGAAATCTACAAAATTCTAAGCAAAAAAATCCTGCCCATTGTCCCAGATTTGTAGAATCCAATTCTAGAAATACTCAGTAAATATGAAACTCATTTAGAGTACATCCAGAACCAAAGAAAGAAAAAAGGAGAATCACACAATATATAAGAGCTGTGGTGGCACAGTGGTTAGAATGCAGTACTGCAGGGCTAACTCACTGCTCACTCCAGGAGTTCGATTCTGAGCAGCTCAGGGTTGACTCAGACTTCCATCCTTCAGAGGTTGGTAAAATGAGCACCCAGATTGTTGGGGGCAATACGCTGACACTGTAAACTACTTAGAGAGGGCTGTAAAGCACTGTGAAGAGGTATATAAGTCTAAGCGCTAAGTGCTATTGCTACAGTATATATAATTGTAAGCGAAGTAATTGTGGCGAACATAATACCAACAATACAATCTGAGAGTTTAATGGAGTTTACCCCCAGAAAATCAGGTAGAAGATTGAAGCTTAAATGGCTTTAACAGGAATTTAAACACATTTATTAAAATCTGTCTTTTCTCTTGAGTAAATGTTGTCAATGAATAACATTGACTGATAGAGCAAGTAAGGGGGAAGATGTGGTCTTTATGTCACAGATGTCACAAAAACATCTGGATAAACACTGCTAAAAGAATACTAAACTAAATGAAATATTGTTCTGATGTGGCAGGGCTTGTTCTGTATAAAATTAGTGAATAGCTTAAACAGAAGATTTAGCACTTGAAAAATTATATTTTACAGTAGTACATTTATCTTTAAAGTATTATACAAATTAGAAACTTACTGTCATCAAATACCCCAGCATTAGCAAGTAATAAAGTGATGATTTTGGGGTCCTTTTCAAGCTGCATAACATGTTTGCTTTCATTTGACAGAAGAGTGCACACATTAATAGCAAAGTCCACTTCATTTGGGAGTCCAGATAATAGAGAAAGCACCAATTTATTATAATCATTTGGCGAATTAAAGTCCATAGATAGCCCATAACTTTGTCGAAGAAAATCTATTCATAAAGGCAAAAATACAGATTAATAACAATACATCTATAGGTCACTGTGGTATTCTTCGCAAAGAAATCCAATATACATGGTACTATTTATTAATTAGCTGTAAGATTTACCTGACACACTGTGCTGCTGGTAATTATAGGAACATGGAATTGCACCTATAGGTAGTTGTGGCTTTGGATTGCCTGGTTGTACCTCATCATCATCCTCTCCAAAATGATGTACTTTCTCGTATTTTTCCAGATAACTGAAATGGAAAGTAACTGTTTTTTAGTATACATATAATACAAGAAAACGTTAAAAATCTTATCAAAACAAATTGTAATTTGTGGTTTTTAGTTGAATCAAATTGATTTGACAGTCTTCTCAGTTATTGATCTTGAAAAAGATTTTTTAAAAAATACTCCATAAAAGCATTTATATAGATAATCCTACATTATATTTTCATTCCACTGCAGGTCAACTTGAAAATATGTATCAAATCCAAATCCACAGAATATTGTAGTAATTTTAATAAAACACACCTATATCAATCTTGTCTTTTATAAAATTTGTCTCTTGCAGTACTCTAGTCCGGGTGTCGGCAACCCGCGGCTCCAGAGCTGCATGTGGCTCTTTCATTCCCCCTGCTGCGGCTCCCTGGTTTCCTGTCGTGGCAGAGGGATGAAAGATCTGTCACCCTGTCACAGTGGTGGCGATGGCCAGAGCCTTAGTGCGGGACTGAAGTGTCCCTGCACTTGTCTTTGTGCAAAACAGCATTCATCGTGGTACATTTGCTACTGCTGCTTCCATCAGTGGGCTGGTGTCGCAGCGCCTTGCACAGCACGGTGAAATTAAGCGCACTTCACAATGGGGGAGCTGCGGTCCCCTCCTCCTGGAGCCCATTATGACACGGAGGCACAATGCAACCCTGCATCGTTGTCGGCTTGCTCTCACCTCCCGGATGTTGGGGGGTTGGGGGAGGGAGGGAGGGAGGGGGAAAGAGAGAGAGAAACTGAGAGAGAGAGAGAGAGAAACAGAGAAAGAATGGGAAGGAAAGAGAGAGACAGAGAGGGAGGGAAAGAGAACCAGGGGGAGGGATAAATGTTAAGGGTGAAATGTGGCCCTGAAAGTAGTTTTGCCATTTTGCTCATCATTTGAGAGAGGAGGGGGAAGGGGGGGAGGGAAAGAGAGAGAGGGGGGGAAAGAGAGAGGGGGGGAAACAGAGACACGAGAGAGAGGGGAAAGAGACAGAAAGAGGGAGGGGGTAGGGAAAGAGAAAAGGAGGGAAGGAGTGTGAGAAAGAGAGAGAGGAGGGAAAGAGAGAGACAAGAGACACAGAGATAGACAAACAGAGAGAAGCAGAGACAGAGACGCAGAGAGAAAGATGAACAACATTTTTACAGAACTATAAATACATTGAGGCCTTTGAGGTAAGTGGATGGGAGACGAGGCCAGGTGTGAGAAGAGGTGGCTGGGAGGGGAGGGGAGGGGTTAGACAGGGCTGGGCATTGCAAATAATTTAACAACCGGTTCTCTGCCCTTATGACCTGCTGCGTAGGCGTGGCTGGGGTGGGGGGGTCAAGCGACTTGGTGGGAGTGACGTTGAGTTGGCCACGCCCATCCAGATTTTGTGGCTCCCAGTATTTTCTTTTCTGTGGGCAATGGGTCCAAATGGCATTTTGAGTGTTTAAAGTTGCAGACCCCTGCTCTAGTCTATTAGAAGATTGTCTGTATATTTAATACTGTATATATACACTGCCATTCATGGTCACAAATTTTAAACATAATCTTTGCACTTAAAAAATAATTGCAGGCCACAAAGCAATAGCTGATTTGCTGACTTGCTATTTGGCAGATAGCAATGGGGAACCAGTCATGAAGTTGGTAGTGTCCATGAGACCTAGAGGCACTGGGGATTCTCCAGTATTTCTTTCAGGGCAGAAGTGGTTGTGAAAATGGAAGCAATGTTTGGTGGCAGTAGATTGGCTATTTTTCAAAAAATGATGGGCATACATTTCAAAAAAATGATGGGCATACATATTCAGAGTTCATGGTTGGGGATGTCTTTAATATTTTCTGGATGACTAGAGAATGCAGCCAATGGGGTAAAGATGCAAATGGACTTTTGGAAGAGTGAGATATTAGAAGAATTTTAGGATTTTCTTCACTTTTAAGTATTTTGAATTTATTTCAGAGTATCTACTATCTTTTTAAGAATGCCTCTCTCAAAAATGAAGGAAACTGAAAATAATTTTCAGAAAATTTGACAGGAATGCCCCTCATATGGCCAAAAAAGTGTAATGACTAAACTGACTCTTATTTTAAGGATAAAGACAAGGAAGAATTTATTTCTATAGTTGTCTGTTGAATTCAAATCTATGGAAGTTTTGAATCTATGCAAGTTTTCAAAATGAACATTTTCACTCTTAAATATAACTGAAGAAAAACAGTGATTTCTTTGACTGATTAATTTTACAGAGTAGTAAGTAAATCTTTAAGGAAACTTCTATTAATAAACATATTAATGTATTATCAAAGGCTTCTCAAATATTTTGATTACCATATTTTTAGGACTATAAGACACACCTTTTTCCCCCAAAAAAGAGGGTGAAAATCTGGGTATGTCTTATAGTTCAAATGTACCCTTGCCCACCCGCCGGCCCCCACTCTTCGGACATTTTTGGACTCTATACGTCACATTTTTGGGCGGTCCCAGGCAGCAGGGATCTGGGTCGGGGCACAGCCTGAGGAATGAGCCTCTTCAGGACGGTCTGGGTGGGGAAATCTGCCTGGGGGCTTCGGTGAACAAGGCAGACCCCACGGTTCGCAGCTGGCTCTCCCTCTGGCCACCCAGCGGGCAGCTGAGGGCAGACAATGGCCACAACTTCACTCCCCAGCAATGTGAGCCACTGCTGCCACCGCTTAAGCCCTCTCAGCACCCGGCAACCCCTAAGGCAAAACATCCTCCTTTCTAGCCACTGCTGCCCGTTGGCCCGATGCAATTCACAGAGCCACGTTTCAGGCAGCAGCTGGTTCCCCTGCAATGTGCTTTGGGGAACCAGGGAGGAAAGCATTTTCAGGTGGCAGTGCCAGCTGCATGCCACATTTTTGGATTCAGGGAGGATCCACTCCACCGCCTGTGGGAGCACAAAGAGGCCGTGTTGTTAATGGCTTGGGGGGGGGGGCGATTCGTCCAGCTACTGCTGCAGTCATTCCAGGGAGACAAAGTCGTAGGGGGCCAGAGCATCAGCACCCCCAACTCCTCCGCCTCTCCTCCTCCAATACTGACCATGGCGCCTGCAAAGAGCATGCATCTTCCCTTCCCCTTCAAACGACCGATCAACCCCCACCCCCATTCCCTGCTATGCAAAATGCTTTCCCCCAAAACCCAAAAACCCTGGCATTGCCACTTGAAAATGCTTTCCTCCTTGGTTCCCCGAAGCATATTGCAGGGGAACCAGCCACCGCCTGAAACACTGCTTTGTAAATTGCATCGGGCCAATGGGCGGTGGTGGCTGGAAAGAAGGGACATTTTGCTTTAGGGGCTCCCGGGCGCAGAGAGGATTAGGTGGTGGCGGTGGCAGCTCCTCACATTGCTGGGGAATGAAGTCATCATGGCCATTGTCTGTCCTGAGCTGCCCGCTGGGTGGCCAGAGGGGGATCAGTCGCGAACCGTGAGGCCCGTCTTATTTGCCGAAGCCACTGGGCAGATTCCCCCCCCCAGACCATCCTGAAGAGGCTCATTCCTCAGGCTGTGCCCTGACCCTCCCCCCAGAGCATGCGAGGAGTCTCTTCGGGGAAAGCGAGTAGTCCCTGCGGATCGCAGGGGCACCCTGATAAGTTTTCCAGAAAAGAACTTCTCAGTAATCGATGCTCTCTTTTCCAGCCGAGTCTCTGAGGCTTGGAGGAGGAGGAGGGTGGGGTAAAGCAGCACCACCTTAAATGCTGGTAGGCAGAGGTAGAATTCTTGTTTTCTTGTTTTCCTCTCCAAAAATTAAGGTGCGTCTTATACTCCAGTGCATCTTATACTCCAAAAAATACCTTCAATATTTTCAGTACTTTCAAACATTTTTCTGCTTTTGCAGTCAAACTTCAGAATATCATTCTACCTTCTTTGCTTATACAGAATGTCTTTTTTATTTCTTTTATTTCTTTCTGTATTTTTATCATGTAGTGTTTAACTTATGAATACAGGTAATCAAAGGTGAAGGTTTGAAGTTATGCAATTAGCACCCCATAGCGTTTACAAACAAGTCACTAAATTATGACTATTGCCGCACCACAGCAGTTGTTCGTCCTTACAAAAAACCGCAGAGGCTCTGCAACATTTGTCCCACCTATTCCCACCTCCACCCTCCACCCCCCGGCTGGGTCTACACAGGCACTTTGCCTGTGGAGACTCACTTACCTTGCGAAGATCTCTCTGTCGCGTTTTCTTTGCCTGCTTCATTATTTCAGGCTTTCAGTTCATTCACAGAGAACAGAGACCTAACGTAATACGATATCATGCAAGATCAGTAGTGTAAGATCTTGTGCTACTGATCTCGTATGATCTCGTACTTTAGGCCTCTATTTTCTGCAAATTGAGGCCTGGACGTTTGCAAATGGATGGAAGGCTTCGGTCCTTCAGGCCTTCTCACCGTTTGTCGTTTCCTTGCCGATGCCCTCAGGAAAATTGTGTTCCTGTAGGCTTTGCAAAAAGCTTTTGTTGGCACCAGCCGAGCTTGGGAGGAGCGTCCATCTGAAACTCTGCTCCTACCGGCAAAGGCTTTTTGAAAAGGGCTGCCGAAGCCTAAAGAGATGCAATCCTCAAGAGCTTTGGCGATGAGAAAGGAGGCACAGAGGGCCTCCTTTCTCACTGGCGATCCGCTTGATGAGACCTCTGGTGATGAAAAATGAGGCATGGGCCTTCCCGGCCTCCTTTTTCGGTACTGGAGGCCTTGTCAAGCCCTTTGCTAATGAGAAAGGAGGAAGCAGATGAAACAGGCTGGAAAAGAGACAGATCTTCATAAAGTATGTCACCTGGTGCAGCAGGAATGGGAGAAAGCAATTGTGGGGACCACAGGGGAGGAAGAATGAGGTATCTGTGTGTCGGGGGAGCCCTAGGGTGGTCTGAAGCAGGTGGACTATTCCATCACTAGGCCCCCCAGCATTCCACACACCGAGATACCACATGTGCACTTAAAGAGCCACACATTCGATTATCGAATGCATGGGCGAAAGGAGGGAGTGATCTTGTTCAAGATACAAGATTCACTCCCATGAATTCTTGAGTTATGGATGGAATGGGCAGGCTCCATTTCATTCGTAATTCGAGGACTACCATGTTTCCCTGAGAATAATTATTTTCTTTTGGACCCTGAAATAAGCATTTAAGCTTATTTTTTTGATGTGCAGAAGGAGGCAAAATGGGGGCTGATGGGAGCGCAGCTACTGCTGGCCCTGCTCTCTCCGTCCCACTGTCTGCTTTCCCGCAGCCACAATAGGCCAAGCTCTCGCCACAACTCGGCCTCCACCTGCCCTGCCTGCTTGACCAGCTACTGCTGGGACACTTCTCAGCTGTGCAGGTGCCTTGCTTGTTGGCTGCCCATGTTGCTGCTGGCCTCATGGGGCCTCTTCACCTTCCTGGCAGGGTAGGTGGAGGCCAGGGCAGGCCAAGAGCTTGGCCCCAACTGAGGCTCCCCGGGGCAGAGCCTGTAGCTTGGCGCTTGCAAGGGTCTTGGGAGGGGGGAAGAGACCCTTTAGCAACCCAGTTTCTCTTTCAGGTGAGCAGGAAGTCTCCCCCCACAATGCACCTGCCTGGGTGACAATTAGGTGGTCCTGGGAACAGCTTCCTGGCTGGACATGGAACTCCAGCTGGAAGGGGTCTCCTTTGGGCTGTTGAGCGCTGGCCTGCATGCCTACGCGATGCTGCAGATGCTGCAGCTCTCATACCAGTTATGTGTGGGGTAGCTCCAGCAGGAGGTAGTGGAGGGTGCTGGTTACCAACCAGACCTTGGTGGTGGGCTGGGTCGGGCAGAAGGTGAGGTGGCTGCAGAGCCACTGGTGACCAAGGGCAGCTTCACACTTGCCTCGCACAGCCGGCATGAGAGCTGCAGCGGCCACCAGGGTCAGGGCCTGAAAAGCACTGGGCTCAACATAGCTGTAGTCAGTGTCTGCAGCACCAAGTAGGCATGAAGGCTGGCGCTCAGCAGCCCAAACACTTGACAGTGCAGGCTGGCTTAGCTTCTACTGTAAGCATGTGTTTCCCACAATCTTCCAGAATTGTCTGATATTCTCGTTACTGTGAGAGACTACATGTTACAAAGATGAATGAAGAATTAAGTGGGGGGGGGGGAGGACGAAGCAAGGCAGAGGGTGCGGAGCTGCCCCATGTGCCCCGCACTGGCTTACCTGAAGGCCTTTCAGCAAGGCCAACCATGCCAAACCCTCACCCCACCGCAGGGTAGCCACATCCCTTCACTAACCTGTTTTTCAGCTCTGTTCTCCACCATGTGCAGGGTAACAAATATAGTCTGTGGGACTACGGTAAAAATAATATTTCAGACCTTCCATCTTATCACACACAAAAAAGTTGGAGCTGCTTGTGACTGGACACCATGTGGTGTCCAGCAGCGAGACACTTCAGTGGGGCACCTCCACCCCCCAGCTTGCTTTTTACACCTACACCTTGTCCCACCTTGTACAGCTGGGCAGGGCTTAACTAGGCTTTATTTTTGGGGTAGGGCTTATATTAGGCACAGGCATGAAAATCGGGCTAGGACTTGTTTTCAGGGTAGGTCGTATTTTCAGGGAAAGATGGTACCTGTAATATATTTTGTAATATATTATGTAATATATTTTGATGTAATCTAATAAATCCAAAAAATTAAACCTTAAAACAATGTTAGGGGATTATTTAAAAAGCTTTAAGTACAATGTACTTCTATTTATCATGCATAATGAGGGAGACACATTTGAGGGGCCAGGGCTTAAGCAGTTGATCCATACTGCTTTGATTAGTCATCTTCCAGATGACTGGATCTAAATTTCTATAATCCTCTACCAGCATGGCCAAAGATCATGGTGATATTCCACTGAACGAATTATCTTAATAAACTGAGCTTTATTCTGACAAACATATTTAGCTAAACGTTAGCTTAAATTTAAATATACCTAGTGGATGTCTTTCACTATTTTTTTCCAATTAACTTATCAATTAAAGTTTAAGAAAATATGTTTATATAACAAACATTAAGATGTCAAAACTCAAATAAGCAACAAAGGCATTCTAGTGTTGTTATACCATTATATAATGCTTCTTCCTAATATTGATATGGTATGTTTTATTTTTTTGTGATTTTTAAAAATCTAATATATGATATGCAGTGATCTGTTACAGCACTATTACTTAACTATCACACCCAAACATGCTAGATGGCATATAAGAAGAGATGAAAATGGGGCGCTGAAGATGACATTTTCTTTTTCTTGTGCAGCACTTGATAAAAATATGACAATAGCAATTTTCTGTAAAAGTATAATCCATTTCTGAAGAATAGATATGAGTTTCATGTTCTGACAGCAACATATTTAATGTTAATGATTAATTTAAAGTTGTTGCTCAAGTTTTTTATCTCTCCTTTTCCCCTCCTAACCATACTTTCAGAATTCAAAGAGGGAGAGATGTTATTCTGTTGTAATTTTGTCTGGCTTCTGAGGCATCTGACATGTTGCATTGTTGTAATGATTTTTGTTGTTTTAAGTTGCTTATTTCTTATATTTATGATGTTAATTTCTTGTGAGAGGCATCTGGAATTTGTGGAATTGCACAGGATATAAATTATATAAATAACTATAACTCTGCTGAAAAAACTTCCAAGAACAAAGGAGACTGTAGATTGTAGGAGATGAACAAGCTAAACCCAAGGGAAGGATCAAACACATTATCAATCTCAAGTCCCTTTGTGCCAACAAGAGATAAAAGTCCAGCCCAGGTTGAATTCCATTGACTATTACATATCGTCAATTTGCTTTGACTGTTAGTAGTTCAGATTCTTGTCGAGAGTATTGGCATGCAATAAACCTATATTTATTTGAATCGCCTTGGCTCTTGATTTCCTGTTCTTGACACAGATCGGACATTGTCTTACCTGAACGTCCTTTATATGCACGCTGCTGGAGACTCCAAAATGTGGGTTAATCACTGTCTATTAGCCAGAGACTGAGTGTGTATTCCTTTAAATTTCTTGGTCACGCCTCCTGTGCTTGGCTGTGGTTCAGTTTGTTCATGAAGACAGAAACGATGAGCTCCCAGAAGATGTTGAAGATGAGCCATCCGGGCCTGAAAAACAGAAGCCTGACAGGGTGGGTTGGATTCTCCAGCAGCGCGCATAGAAGGGACATTCAGGTAAGACAACGTCCGTTCTCCAGCGTGCTGCTTGGAGAATCCAAAGTGTGGGATATACCCAAGTTAGTCCAATGATGGGAGGGAGGCTGACTGCTCCTGGGTGGCTGCCGCTGAGCGAACTGATTGCAATACACGCTGTCCGAAAGACGCCTCAGCCGAGGCAAAAGAATCTACTTTATAATGATGAATGAAAGGTGTTAAGGTAGTCCAGGTAGCCGCCCTGCAAATTTCGTTAACAGATGCTGGGGCGGCCCAAGCAACAGTAGTCAAAGTGTTTCTCGTTGAGTGGGCCAAAATCCTGCCCGGTAGAGGTTTGTTCTGGATTGCGTATGCTTTGCTGATGCACGCCTTTAACCATCGTCTGATTGTGGAAGAAGAAACCTTCCTGCCCAATGATGCCGGGAGGAAGGAAACAAAGAGGGTCTCAGATCGTCGAAAAGGCACAGTTCTCTTAATGTACCTGCAGAGGGCCCTCCTAATGTCCAAGGTATGCCATTGTGCCTCTAAATGATGTCTTGGGTCCGGGCAGAAATCCGGTAGGACAAGCTCCTGGGCGCGATGATATAAGGAGTTAACCTTGGGCACGAAGGAGGGATCCATCCGCAGGACAACTCTGTTCGAATGGAAGATACAGAGGTCTTCCTTCACAGACAGGGCAGCTATCGCCAAAACACATCTTGCAGAGGTTATTGCCACCAGGAAGGTGACTTTGAGCGTCAAAAGACGAAGGCTGATAGAGCCCAATGGCTCAAAGGGAGTGGACATGAGAACTTGAAGAACCAGGGAAAGGTCCCATGTCGGGTAGCAACAGGAGGCCGAAGGTTGGTTGAACCTTTAAGAAAACACCGAATCCGAGAGTTATGAGATAGAGGACGATCATCATCTCCGGACAGGACCGTATGCAAGGCTGTGACCTGCCAGCGAAGCGTGTTTGGCACAAGGCCCTTGTCAAAACCGTCCTATAGAAATTCAAGAACTTCAGATACAGATGCCATAGTCTGGTCGGTGTGGGTTCGGAAACACCACGAACAGAATGAACTCCAGGTGGCATTGTAGATCCTGATTGTAGATGCGCATCTAGAAGCTTGAATGGTGGAAATCACCCACCCTGAGAGATTGTCCTTCCTTAGGAGGATCCTCTCAAGTACAAGATGGTCAACTGAAGCCACTGGGGCTCTGGGTGTAGTATGCCCCCCTGGCTGAGAGAGATCCGGTCCCTGGGAATCCTCTAGGGGTGGGCAACAGACAGGCTCACTAGGTCCGCATACCAGGGCCAGCGAGGCCAGTGTGGGGCAACTAGCAGGACCTCTGCTCTCTCCGCTAACATCTTGTGAATGACTCATGAGATAAGCGGAAGGGGTGGAAAGATGTAGAGCAGGCCCTGAGGCCAGGGACATTGGAGAGTGTCGCTGCCTTCGGCCCCGGGGCACAGGAAGAGGGCGAAGAATCGAGGCAGTTGAGTGTTGTTTGGGTGCACAAACAGGTCGAGGACAGGGCGTCCGAACTGGCAGGACATCTCGGGGAAGAGCAAAGGATGAAGACAACACTCCGCATGATCTATCTGCGTCCTGCTCAACCAATCTGCTTGGATATTGGTGGACCCGGAGATGTGTTCCGCCGCAGAGAGATTGTGTGCTTCTCCGCCCAGGTTAGCAGTTTGGCCAATTCCTCCATGAGTGACATGGACCAAGTGCCGCCTTAGCGGTTCACATGTGCTTTTGTGGTCACGTTGTCCGTTAGGACCAACATGTGATGGCCTGCTACAGAGGAGTGGAAGTGGCACAGGGCAAGCCGGACTGCCCGTAACTCCAGCCAGGTCCAATGCATATTAAAAGACTTTATAATGTTTTGTTAGAAAGGGATTCAGAAACTGAACTAGTTAAAGATTGTATGATTAAGTGGGCACAAAATTTTGAGGAACCAGCGATGTTGGAAACATGGGAAAAAATTTGGGTTCAGAATGTTAAATTTACACAGTAGCAGAATCTGAGGGAAAACTTTTATAAAATGTTTTATAGATGGCATTTAGACCCCAAAAAATAGTCGTGTATGTACCCTAATGTGCAGCCTAAATGCGGGAGATGTGATTGTCTAGATGCTACATATTATCATGTTTGGTGGACCTGTAAGAAAGTTAAGGCTTTTTGGATAAAAATTTGGTGGGTCATGCAGAATGTCTTGAAGAAAAAAATTCAATTTTCTCCACAATTGTTTTTATTGGGTATAGTTAAGGGTTTTACATTGGGTGAAACAAAATTGATATTGTATATGATAACAGCAGCAAGATTATTGATAGGTAAATACTGGAAAAATGAAGCGCTGCCCACGATTGAGGAATGGACTTTGAAGATGGCCAGTTTTGCAGAGATGGCAAAGATTTCAGCATATCTAAAAGATTGTTCACAAGAGACTTATGAATGGGAATGGAAGAAGTGGATAGATTATGTTCAGAACAAATATCAAACTAGGAAGTATCAAATAGCTTTTATTTGAAAATGTTATATTAAGATAGAAATATGTTAATGTAATGAAGATGAAAATTTATAATGGGGAGGGAGGGGTTCAAGTTTTATATACAAAGGAGGGTTTTTCCTTTTACTTGATATGAGTATACTGTGTGGAAGTCTGGGGGGGAGGGGAGGGGAGGGTTAGGGTGGGTTAGGGAGGTTGGGAAGTTTGGGGTGGGTCGAGGGGGGGAAAAAAGGGGCGAAAATGTAATTGTAAAACTTTTGCAATAAAAAAAAAGAAAAAAAAAGAAAAATTAGCATATAATATTAAGAGAACAAAACAATATTACTTCGAGAATGCCAATAAGCCAGGAAGGTGGTTATCCTACAGAATTAAAAAAGAGAGAGAGAAAGGAATTATTCTCCAATTAGAAGACACCGAAGGCCATATTACAACTAAGGAAGAAGAAAAACTGGAAATAGCACGCAAATTCTATGTGTCTTTATATAAAGAAGAAGATATACCCAAAGAGAAAGTAAAACAATATTTATTGGAGGAGGGAATGCCACAGATCGGAGAGGAGGAAAAAGAGATGTTGAACAAAGAGATCACATTAACAGAGTTAAAGACCGCAATTGCCAAATTGAAAAAGAATAAATCACCGGGCCCAGACGGATTCCCAGGGGAATTATACAAAAATTTAGAATTAGAAGACATTTTACTCCCAAGAATGCTTGAAATTTTTAATGAGGCCTTAATGAAAAATAAAATACCAGAATCTTGGAGAGAGGCCTATATTACACTCTTACCAAAAGAAGGATCGGATACCAAATTGATACAGAATTATAGGCCATTTTCCCTTCTCAGTATTGATTATAAAATATACATGAACATATTAGCGGAAAGACTAAAAAGAATCCTCAATAAGATAATACATAGCGATCAGAATGGATTCCTCCCAGGGAGGCAAATAAGGAATAACACAAGGGCGATTCTGGATGTGATAGAATATTACGAGAAACACCTGGAAAAAGAGGTGGCATTAGTTTTTTTAGACGCACAGAAGGCTTTCGACAATTTGAATTGGGAGTTTTTAAAGCAACAATTGAATATAATGGGATTTGGACAAAATTTTAAAAATACAATAAATACGATCTATGAGAAGCAAAGGGCCAATATTTTAGTAAACGGTGAACTCACCAAAACATTTCAGATTAGCAAAGGAGTAAGACAGGGATGCCCAATGTCACCACTTTTGTACATATTGGCACTAGAAGTGCTATTGAAGAAGATTAGAGAGAGTGATCAAATCAAAGGGCTTAAAATCAGGAAGGAAACATATAAAGTTCAAGCATTCGCGGACGATGTCGTTTTAATTATGGAAGAACCGGTGGAAACAGGCATACAAATATTGGAAACTCTCGATAAATATGGAGAAGTAGCAGGACTCAAATTAAATAAATCTAAAACCAAAATGCTCACCAAAAATATGACGAAAAACCAGAAAGAAGCCCTGGAGGAATCTATGGGAATCCAAATTGTGAAGAAAGTTAAATATTTGGGAGTATGGATCTCAACAAAGTACCTGGCCCTCAAAGAGGACAACTATGTCCCCTTGGTAAAAAGCATAAAACAAGATTTAGAGAAGTGGGGGAAGCTGCAAATTTCCTTCCTTGGGAGGATAGCGACAATTAAAATGAGCATCCTACCCAAACTGTTGCACCTGTTCCAAACAGCGCCTATTAAATTAGATAAAAAATTTTTTAGCGAACTTAATGTCACTATTAGGAAGTTTATTTGGGGAGGAAAAAAACCAAGAATAGCAATTAGGAGTTTACAATATAAAAAAAATAGAGGAGGGCTCGGACTACCTATATGGGAAACATATTATAAAGCAGCAATTCTTGTTTGGCTAAAAGAATGGGCGACTTTAGCGAACAAAAGAATTCTAACGCTAGAAGGGCATGATCTCCAGATGGGTTGGCATGCCTATTTATGGAAAACGGGGAAAAAAACCAAAACACATTTCAATAAACACAAATTGAGGGACATATTGAAGTCAACATTGGAAGAAGTAAGACGGAAACACTACACTAAAATTCCCAGCTGGCTCTCAACCATGGGGGCGATAATTTACCCAAACGTTTTAGATCATGGTAAAACTGTAAAATATAAAGAAATCCTAGATGAGGCAGGGAACCTCAAAACAATAGAACAATTAAAAGAACAAGGCACTTTTGTTGAATGGTGGACATACGCACAGATAAAATCAAGATACCAAAAAGATAAAGAACAATATGGTATAGAAATGGGTAGCAAAGATTTTGATAAGATTTGGATGAGTACAGATAATAAATTATTAGCTAAATTGTACAACTATTTAGTAGAATATGACCTGATGGAAGAAGTGGTTAAAGACCCAATGCTAGCATGGGCCAAAAATATTGGGAAAAATATAAATATGGAAGAATGGGATCAAATATGGAACAATAATATAAAACTTACCAAGGCAACCACTTACAAGGAGAACCAGTACAAGATGATTTATAGGTATCACCTAGCACCAGCTAGGATTGCCAAGATTTACCCTAACTCAAACCCAAAGTGCTGGAAGTGTGGACACCAGCAAGGTACTTTTTACCACTGCTGGTGGACCTGCTCTCAAGCAAAAAAATATTGGAAGATGATTTGCAATTGGCTTTCAGAAATAATAGGTGAAACCTTTGAATTAGATCCTAAAATACTTCTCCTGGGAATTCTTAAGACGGAAATGGCAAAAAAGAAGAAATACTTGGCAGTGCATATAATAACAGCAGCAAGAATCGCTTTCGCTCAACAATGGAAAGAGAAAAAAATACCAACTAAGGAACAAGTAATTGGCAAAATAATGGAATGTGCCGAGATGAACAAACTAACATTAGAAATTAATGACAGAGAAGATTCTGATTATTACAGCATATGGGACAAGTGGTACGGGTGGTTAGAGAAGAGGAAATCGAAATTAAAAAAAAAAAAAGGGAAAGAGACCAGAGCAAGTACAAGAAATAGTTAAATGAAATAGAAAGAGAAGATGTACTGTGGATGGTAGGAAATATAATAAGGCAAGGAAAGGTTACATGGGCAAGCAAAAGACATGTCTTATGTATTTACTAACTTATCGTTAAAGATTATTATATCTATATACACTAAGAATGATATGAGAACACAATTTTTTTTTAATACCATGTAACTGGTTTGCAAAGATTATCTATATATGTACAATATGTAATTTGTATTTATTTCTTTTTCCATACTATGTAACCGGATGGACAAAAATTGTATTATTATAATTTCTTAATAATAAAACATTATTTAAAAAAAAGTATCTACGATTAGAATACAGGAGTTGCTCAGATACTAAAAGAGGAGAATATTTCACAGCAAAGAAGTTAGAAAGGAGAGAGGAGGAGTGGGTAGGAAGAGGAGAGGGAGGGAGATGAATGGAAGAAGGAGAGGAGGAAGGGAAGGGGACAGGAGTAGGAGTGAAGGCGAGAAGGGGGAAAAGAAGAGAGAAGTGGGGGAAAGGAAAAGGAAGTAGGATGAGGTAGGAGAGGAGGAAGGAGAAAGTAGGAGAGAAGAGAAGGGAGGGAAGGGAAAGAAAGGAGGTGGAGAAGAAGGTTTGTTGTGGAATGAGGGAAGAAAGAGAAGAAGAGCAACTCCGAATGCAATTAAAATGTCCTACTTTAATGCTTTCTTTAAGGGAAACATGCATTTATTATGTATAAGAAAATGTACACTTTCTATTATGTGGGGAGGGGGAAAGGATGGGGGGGAGAAAATTGTTTGTATTTCTTATAAAACTTTTCAATAAAAAAAAAGATTAGAATGTCATTCAAGTAACAGGGCACTCTGATGGTATCTGCCTGAGGGAGGCCGCCACAGTTGCTAGTAATTTGGTGAAGGTCCTGGGGGCCGATGACAAGCCGAATGGCATGGCCCTGTATTGAAAATGCCGATTGGCATATGCAAAACACAGGAACCTTCAATGCGATGTCCGAATTGGAATGTGAAGATAGGCCTCCTTGAGGTCTATTGAAGTCATCAGATCCCCTTGCAACCCAAGATCGACTTGAGGAATTGCATTTTGAATTGGTGGTAGACTATAAGTTTGTTCAATTCCTTGAGGTCCAAGATCCCTCTCCAGCACCTGGAACTTTGATGGAGTAGAAGCCGGTCCCTTGGTGATCTGTGGGAACCAGCTCTATGGCGCAGATGTCCAGAAGGTGTTGAATTTCTGCGTTCATCAACCTCCTCTTCTCTGGGTTGGCCGAAACCGGGCATTGAATGAATCAGTTGGGAGGGCTGGAGTGGAATTCCAGTGTGAGTCCCAACCTCACCATTTGGAGGACCCAGGCGTCCATCGTGGACAGCTCCCATTGGCTTCTTAAATGATGGAGACGACTGCCAATGGGATAAATGGTTTGACAGTTACTTGCCTCTTTTGAAGGGCCTATTGCCCGTCCCTCTGAACGGACGCTTGGCTGGAGGTTGGCGCCTACCTCGATCCCGAAAGGAAGACCTGTCAGAAGATCATTTGAAGGACTGGGCATAGGGCCGGCTAGAGTAGGACCCGCTGGGCCCGGTGTCAGTCCGAAAGGGCTGCCTTTGATTATAAGGCATATAACAGCAATCAGCCCGTCTGTAAGAGGAAGGCATTACTTTCCCCTTATCTTGGTCTTCCACTAATATTGGGTCCAATGCTTTGCCAAATAGGTTGGATCCCTTATATAGTGCCAATGCAAGCTGCCACTTGGACTTAATATCCGCCCTCCAATGGTGTAACCAAAGGAGGTGGCAAAAAGTCACAGTCGAAGTTAGTGCACGGGAAGCAAACTTAGCTGCATCCCAAGATGCGTCCGCAGAGTATTCCGTGGCCACCACCAACTTATTAATGTCCTGGTGGAGCCTTGTGTTCTCGGGAGGAAGATGTTCCTGCAGCTGACATAGCCAAATTAATGATGCACGATTATAGAATGAAGCCAATGTAGCTGTTTTAACAGCCCACACGGCTGCTTGGTGTGTTTTGCGGAAGGTGAGTTCTGTCTTCCTGTTCTCCGTCCGAAGACCATCCGCGATGTCACTGGATAACACGGTGGAGGAAGTTAAATGAGCGACAGGGGTGTCCACTGTAGGAAGCTGAAGCATTGTGTGCAAATTTGGGGCTGAGCAGTAAAGCTTCTTGTCCAGACTGTTCGGCATGGCTAAGGAACCTGGAGTGCCCCACGGGTGATGAACAGTCTCAGAGAACAGTTGTGGGCAGGGTATAAACTCCTGTTCTGCTTTTGGGACTGTAAACAGCTCATCATGCGGCCAAGCAGTATCTTCTGCGGCGGGCTGGTCCGCCGAAGCCTCCAGATTAGTTGTCATCTTGGCCTTATGTAATAAGGACTTAAAAAGGGATGGCCAGAAGAGCCGTGTAACAAGTGGTCTGTCCGGTAAGATTACTTCGTCATTGGAAAATTTCATCTCCCTATTGTCATCATCATCCAATAAGGAATCCTCGCTATGGATGGAATCCTGTTGGTAAGGGCAGTTTGGACGGTGATCCACATGAACTGGGACATGCCAATGGGCTGCTGCCTGTGGACCAGGCAATGGAACGCCCTGAGAAGCTCCAGCAGCTATAAATCTGGAGATAGTCTCTGTAACCAGCGTCTGGATATCGAAGGGGAGGCACGGCTGTAGCCCTTCCCCCACGCAAAGCCCGGCAGCAGTGGGTGTAAACGTGGCCTCCGGTGCAGATTGTCATGCAGACGGTTGGGGGGAGGCCATCAGAGAAACTTGTACAGCGTTAGAGCATGCAACTTCAGTTTGCTGCGGAAAGCCTGCTGCTGAATCCCGACCCCGGGATTCCTCTGGCAAGGTCTAAGGCCTTGGAGTGGATATAGGGGCCGTTGAGACAGATGGGTCCAATCGCTGAGGAGCAGAGGATTGGGCCTTTTGCTGGGCCAAGGCAAATTGTCTTTCTAGAACCTGATGCCTCCTCTGGGCATCCTTGTCGATGGCAGGTAACTTTTTTGAGGCCCGGGAGCTTGAGGGGCAAGACACCTCAGAGATATGTTTGCTGCATCTTTTTGTCCCTTTGGTTGTCTTTTGCATATGCGAATGGGCCTGGGGGGGGGGCTGTAGGCCTGTTCAAGGTCTGATGAAAGATCTGACTCAGCCATGGCTCTAATCCGGTTGGACAAACTGTAAGTAAAGTCAGAAATTTGAACAATACTTTAAATGCAATCCAAATCGCCGGTGAAATATTTAGTTATTTATTTTTATATGTTTTTATTTTTTATTTTTTGGTATTTTAAACAGAAGGAATGGGTGAGAGGAAGCAAGAATATAAGAGACGTTCCTCCAATCCTCAAGTAGAATCCCTGAGCGATGGCTGAAACCCCCTGCAGAAATGTCAGGCAATTGTGAAGCTGCTGAGAGACAGCAGAAATCCCAGCAGCAACTAGTCCTGGCTAAATCACCGGCAGACAAGGCGCTGAAGTAATTGATTCTCCTAATGTACTGTTTCACTAATTGCCCCCTTGACAAAGTGGCTCAAAGAAGGCTTTTAACACTGGCGCGGGAAAGGTGAGAATCCCCTCAGCGCCTCCGCGGTCTTCTGTTGACAGTTTAAAATGGCGCGAGAGCAGGAAACTGTTCTCCAGCGCCTCTGTGGGCGAGCCAAAGCGTGTGAACACTCAGAAGCGCTCCCAGCGCAGCGAAGCCAGTAACGATAACACGGAGTATGTCCTTGGGATTGGCAGTGACTCCGGAGCCGCCCGAGGGGAGAGAGAAGCTGGATGGTAGTGGCGGTATTGCCAGCAAGCTGGGGAACCAGCACACACACCGGCGGCACAGTTAAAAGTCGACTAACCACCACTGGCAGCTTAGGAGGAAAGGATCACTCTCAATCAAAGGATCACCAATCCAAGTCCACAAACAAAAGGAAAGGTAAAACTCTTCCTCCACAGCCAGAACTGATAGCTCCTTCGAATGCTGATTGAAGAATCCAAAGCGTGGAATTTGCCTATTGTCAGAGCAAAACTAAAAGCAGTCTCTTCAGCTTGACTGAGTGAATAAACTGAACTACAGCCGAGCACAAGAGGCATGACCAAGAAATTTAAAGGAATACACACTCAGTCTCTGGCTAATAGTCAGTGATTAACCCACGCTTTGGATTCTCCAAGCAGTGCGCTGGAGAAATTAGCAATCACCAACTCTTACATTTTCTTTTCATTTTCATTTTATTAAATTTGTATACTGCCCTACTCCCGAAGGACTCAGGGCGGTGAACAGCCATAAAATAAAACATATAAATACAAAATTTAAAATAGAGATAAAATAAATTAAATAAATTTGGCTGAAACATTTTAAAACCCCAATAATTTAAAACCAAATTTAAAATTTCCATTTAAAAAGAGGAAAAGTTTAGGTCAGGCCAGCTTGCTGGAATAGGAACGTCTTAAGCGTGCGATGGAAGGTATGCAGATCCGGAATCCTCCATATCTTGGGTTACAGACCAGCATCTGGTCTTCCCATTCCAGTTTCAGATAGAATAATTAAAAAAAAAAACCTGATATGGATTTGCAGTGTCTATAACAGGGGAGTCAAACTCAAGAACTGTGTACCAGATCCAGCCCACGGGGTACTTAAATCTAGCCCACAGAGCCGGCCTGGAAAGAAAACAAAGGACCAGCCTGCAGAGCTTCTGCTGGCCAAAATGGGCCATGGGGCCCATGTGCAGGCAGTTTTCGGCCCCCATGGCTTCCTATAGCAGTCTGGTGGCTGAAAACAGGCCACGGGGGGGGGTCATCCCATTTTCGGCCCCATGGCCTTCTACAGCAGTTTGGCGGCCAAAACCAGGCCATGTGGGGCCCATAATCTCTACATTATTGAATTGAGACTATTTTTGCCAGAAGGTAAATCTTCCTTAATCTGGAATAGCTATTTTGAATGCAAAGTGGAAAAATACTTCTTGAACCTGTGTCAAATGCCCACCATGGCCACGCCCACCATGGCCCTCTGAGGTCAAACACAACACTGATGTGGCCCTCAATGCAATCAAGTTTGACACTCCTGGTCTATAACAATGAGCATTGTGCTTTCTATTACAATCTTTGTATGTGATTATTCGCAAAGATAGGTTTCTCAGCTGAGCCCATATTTTTTCATGAAAACAAAATATGCTTACACCTTAACTGGGGTAATATATATAAATGGGACTTATACAAAATTATCTGAAAGATACATTACTTTTTTTGCTTCCAATGAAGATTTATTTTTAAAAAACAGACAGAAACTCTGTGGAGCAGCTGCTCCAAGATACACCAGGGAGGAAGGAGCTTCATCAGCTTTTTTGGAGCAGCTGCTCTGCGGCATGTCTTTCTGGCATGCCAGACTCCCACTCAGCCCATTCCTCGATCCCAGCGATGAACATGGGGAGTGAATGGAGAATGGAGCATGGATGCCTGCCAGATGCAGGCAGCCCTCCTGGCTGCCTGGGGCTGGCACTGTTGCGCTGCTGCCTCTGGGATAGCTTCAGATCACCTGCAAGACCCCCGGGAAGCAATGCAACCTTTTTCTCACCAAGTCTTCTCGCCACTCCAGACGTGGCAGGCAGCCTCGGTGAGTCAGAGAAGTTGAGCAGAGCGCATTCATCCTGCTCTCCCCTCTGCTTTCGCCACTTGTGAAGAGGCTGGAGAGGAGACAGCTCGTTAGATCCGTGAAAGAGGATCTAATGGCCTGCCTGTGGAGACTTGGTGGGGGGAGAGAAGGGGCATTGGTCCTACCTGAGATGCAACTTCTCGTTGGGTGGAGACAGCAGTCACGATGGGTTGTACTCATCTGTTCAGATTGGTGGACTGAGTCTGTCAAGGTCTTTAAGTCCCACCCCGTTGCTAGGGGCTCCAGCTTTTGGCGAAGACGAAGAAGCAGACTCGACGTGTGGGAGAAAAAAACAACAATTAGTAGAGAAGGACTAGACCGACCAAGGGTGGGTCTGGCTGCTGTCTCCACCCAATGAGAAGGTGCGTCTCAGGTAGAACCAACGCCCCTTCTCCATTGGGGTGGAGAGAGCAGCCAGGATGGGACATACCGAAGTTCACAGTCCCTAGGTCCGGGCGGGAATCATCTGGTCCGAAGACCCCTCCCCAGTATGAACCCTTTGCAACACACAATGTCCAAATACAGCTTCTGCCGAAGCAAACTTTTCTAACTTGTAGTGCTAAACAAAGGGGGAAGGAGAGGCCCAAGTCGCCGCCCGGCAGATCTCCAACAAGGACACTTGCGTGGCCCAGGCAGTCAAAGTAGCGGCACTGTGGATTGAATGCGCTGTCAGGGTAGCAGGTCTGGGCAAAAAGCGGAGTTCATACGCCATAGCTTTCGTCTGCCGTATCCAGCGCCCAAAGGTCGAGGACGTTACCTTCACATCTAAAGAAACTGGAAGGAAAGACACAAACAAAGCTTCCGTCCTGCGGAAGTCAGCAGTTCTCTTAAGGTACACCCAGAGGGCCCTCTGGACGTCCAATGTATGCCACCACCGTTCCAGTGGGTGTGCAATATAAGTTCCTGCATATGGTGAAAAGGTGTATTAATCTTATGGACAAAGGTAGGGTCAAGACGAAGAACTACTCAATCTGCGTGGAACATGCAGAGGTCACTGCGCATAGACAGTGCGGCAATCTCTGAAATCCGTCTTGACGCTTCACCCAAAGTCCCAGCCTTTTTGCCTCCAACATTAGGGACTTGGACCTGGTGCCGCCTTGTTGGTTTATATGCATTTTCGCCGCGACATTGTCCGTTAACACCAGGACATGAGTACCTGTCAGAAGACTTTGGAAGGCACGTAGAGCCAGAAACACCGCCCTCAACTCTAGCCAATTGATGTTTCGACAGCTCTCGTTGGAAGACCACTTGCCCTGCACTACTTGGGCCTGACAATGTGCCCCCCAGCCAGAGAGACTGGCGTCTGTGGTCACCACCAGACGGTGAGGTTCGTGGAACTGGCAACCCTAGGCAATGGCAGAAGACCACCACCATCTGAGAGATCTGAGAACCTCCTTGGGAACAGGAACCTTGACTGATGACATGGCTCTGCCCACCTTCTGAAATGGTAAAAGGAACCATTGGAGGTTTCTTGAATGCAATCGGGCCCAGGGGACGATGGAAATAGCCGAAATCATTTTGCCTAGGGGCTGCGAAAGTAAAAAGGGGGAAGTTTTCTTACACCTTTCCACTTTGGACACCAGGGCCACCAGATTATCCTGGCGCTCCTGGGATAAATAAACTCTACCCTCCATTGAGTCAATTACTGCTCCCAAGTGGAGGAGACGGGTCGAGGGGGTGAGGTGACTTTTATTCTCATTAATAGAAAACCCATGGGAGGCAAGGACCTGAAGTGTTAACCAGAGGTCCTGACGGGCCTGTTGAGTAGAAGTAGACAAAATTAAAATGTCATCCAGATAACACTGGAGACGAACAGATATAACCTGAGAGAGGCTGCCAAGGCAGCTAAAACCTTGGTGAAGCAACGAGGAGCAGAGGAAAGCCCACTGGGCAGCACCCTATATTGATAATGGGCTCCATCATAACAGAACCTAAGAAACTTCCTGTGAGAGGGAAGGATAGGAATATGAAGATAGGCCTCAGTAAGGTCAATAGAAGAGAGGAGGTTGCCCCTCCTAACGCCATCTAGAATGGAACGTAACAATTGCATTTTGAACCTGTGATATACAACATAGCGGTTCAAATGTTTAAGGTCCAGAATAGGTCTCCAAACCCCCCCCCCCCCGATGACTTTGGCACAAGGAAAACCAGGGAATAAAACCCTTGTCCCACTTTATCTGCAGGCACCTCTTGGATAGCCTTGATAGAGAGGAGATGCTGGATAGCCGAATCCATAAGAACGCGCCTATCGCAGTCATGAGAAAGTGGACAACGCACAAAGAACATCGGGGGAGTGGAAAGGAATTCAATAGCTAACCCTGATTTTACAGTAGCCTGGACACATTTATCAGAAGTAGTTCTCTCCCAAAGGTTGGCAAATAGGGCCAATCTGCCCCCAATGGGAGGATCTGAAATGCAATCAGCGACGGTGTCGGAGCGAATGACCCCCTCCACCTCGAAAGGGCCATTTATTTGAAAAGAGTCTACCTCTGGAAGCCCTGTCTTGGGAACCCCGTGGTCTGGAGTTAAGGTCCCTTGGCCCCCGAGAAGTAGAAGAAGCAGTAGTACCACCCCCATCATAGCCCTGGAACTGAGGGCGAGAAGGATATGGCAGATAACGGGACTCCCCTCTACGAGACGCAGCAGGCAGAATTTTCTTTTTATCTTTGGTTTCTATAAGAAAGGAGTCCAGCAAATCTCTAAACAATTTAGCCCCCTGAAAGGGCACAGATGCCAAATGCCATTTATGTCTAGTATCTGCCTGCCAATGGTGTAAGCAGATGAAACGGCGAGCTGTCACCAAGGAAGCGAGGGACCTTGCAGCAAAATGAGAAGTGTTGAGTGTAGCATCCGCTGAAAACTGGATGCCGCAATGATCTTATTCAAATCCTGTTTCGTCCTCGTGTCATCAGGAGGTAACTTCTCTTGCAGTTGATGCAACCGTAACAATGTAGTTCGGTTGAGAACGATGCAGTGGTTGCTGACTGAATCACCCATGCCAATCCTTGATTTGCGCGCTGCAGCACCAAATCGGAGCGATGCTCCTCAGGGCGTAGCCCCTCATCTGGATCCCCAGGGATCGTAGCGTTAGGTAACAAAGCGGCAACCGGAGCATCCACTGATGGTACCTGGAGAAGAGACTCTAGGTCAGGCACAACATTGAATTTTTTTCAATCAGTCGACAAAGGAATCGGAGCCGAGCCCGGTGAGGCCCGCTGTTTCCTGACAACGTCCAAGAAAAGAGGAATTCCATTGGAACGGAAGTGACGGATTTTGCAGGTTCCGCGAACAGCAGATTCAAAGATTCTGGAGAGGGCGTAGGAGCAGGTTCCAGAACTCTGGAGCTTAGCTGAACCATATTAACTGCTTTAAACAGCAAGGACTTAAAAAGGGCCTGAGGAAACAATCCAATGAAGGCCGGTTGATCCGGTGGCAGGCCCTCATCCTCCGATAAGTCTGGCTCACGAAACTCCATATCTGCCAAAGACGAAGGATGGCTCATATGAGACTAAGTAGGAGAATCAGGGGCCCCAGCCGAAAAAGAGTCCTCAGGATAAACCCGTTCCGGGGAAGCTGATGCAACTGATCTCACCAACTCGTCCCTGCTGGAAGGCCAGAGACCTGGGGCCAAAGATGGTTCAATAGTGGCATCGATCATATGTTGAAGCTGGTCTGGCAGGGCCTGGCAACAAATCAGCTCCTGAGGAGGTCTGGTTCCAGAATCAGATCTGGTTCCAGAATCTGATGCCGGGGGTATCCCGGAAATGCCATCTAGAGCCACCGGGTCCAGGATTGCAGGTCCTGGCACAGCCGATGAACTTGGGCCCCATAAGTCCGATGTCGGAATGGATTAGGGCAGTCCCGAAGAGACACCTGGTCTGGAGTAATAGGTCTATGTTCCACAAGAGGACCTAGGTCCCTGGAAGAACCAGGCCCCTTAGCTGCTGCCAGAGTGAGATGGGCACTAGCTTTGTCACAAAGCTTTTTTAAGGCCTTGTCTCTGCGTCTTTCATTTTTAGAAGCTGTTAAGACCTGTTTGTGAGGCTTGTGATGTGAGCGCGAAGACTGACCGCTAACAGCTGGTTCAAAGGAGGTCTCCCTTGTAGTTGACAAATAAATAGGAGATTGGTCATCTGATTGTCCATTGCCTTCCGGCCGTGCTTGGACTTGGCCAAGGCTTTGGGCATTGTGAACAGAAATTCAATCTGCCCTAATTCAAACTAAGGCCAATGAGGGCTGCACAGCCGTGCATAATAGTGTCCCAAGAACAAGCCTGTTATTACTATTAGCAATGAGGTAATGTGATGCCAGGCTGGACGAAAAGAACAAGCCTGCAATCAGTACCAGTATGAGGTCAATCAGATCGCCAGGCCAAATGTGGGAGGCAGATACCAGCAGAAGCCTGGAGGCCCACAGTTATAGGTATCACCGTTAATGTGCTACAAGGCGATAAACAAAATGGCGGCCGACAATGTGAGAAGCAGGAGCGTGAAGCTCCACCCAATGGCCACCGTGCTCAAAGCCAAGGAGGCAGTAAACCAAAATGGCGGCCAGCAAATGTGGTCGTAAGGGGAGCGCGAAGCTCCACCCCAATGGCCACCAACTACCAGAACGGGAGCGTGAAGCTCCTCAGATAGTGCTCACCGCAGGATTAAACCAGACAGTCTGATGCAGTTACAAGCTGCGTGCCATGAATCCGGGGAGGAGAGCAGTTGCCGAAATCATGAACAAAGATGCGGTAAACACAGTCAAAAAAGGAGTCCAAACAGAAGTCTTAATGAAGAGAGCAAAAGTGACAAAATGGCCGCTCGCCTTGCTCTCCGGGAGTGCGAAGCTCCTCAAAAACTGTGCCGGTCCCCGGGAGCGTGAAGTTCCACTGGCAATAACAAACTCGACTCCCTTGGGAGCGCAAAGCTCCACGATGCCCCGGAATTCTGTACCTTCAACAGGTTCGCCTCACCAAAACCAGGGCGAGTTAAATGGAGCCCCCCCCCCCCCCCCCGATTAGCCGAAGCCAGCAGTTGGGGAAAGGAAATTCCATTTTAAATCAATACACTGGGAACTCACAATCCGTAGCCAAAGACAATCCAGTCAAAGTTCAGAAATCTAAACAGGAGAGAGAGAGAGAGAGAGAGAGAATGCAATAATATGGGAATACAGCCAGAGCAATAGTCCCACATGCCTGTCCAGTCTGATGGACTGAGTCAAAAGCTGGAGCCCCTAGCAACAGCAGGTGTGACTTAAATGCCTTGACAGACTCAGTCCACCAATCTGAACAGACAAGTACAACCCATCCTGGCTTCTGTCTCCACCCACAATGGAGAATAGGCAGGGCGAATGTTGCAAATGTTGCCCCTGTGGTTGTTTGTAAGGGTGAACAACTGTTCTGTCCCCATCTCACACATGCACACAAACAGACAGCTCGGGGTTAAATAAATTGGCAGACAACCAATTCTTCCGATAAGACGCTTGGCAGCAACCCAGTAGCTGCTTGCCAAGAACTTTTACTCAATAAACAAAATACACACAGTCAAGGTTTGTCCAGTTCGTAAAATAAATCCAAGGCCGATAATGTTGTTTCCAAAGATGCAATGTGACTCGATAATAGTTAGTTTTGTCCGTCACAGAGTCTGAATGGCCACCTCACCCCCTTTTATACCCTGTGGGGTGTGGTCCAGTGACTCAGCCTAATCTCTGGCACGCCTTTTCTTCTGTTGCGCGCGCTTGTCTCTGCGACGCTGCCGAGGATCCAGCCAAGACTCATTACCCTCATCACTGTCCACCTGTGGCTGCGTGGACGTGCTTGGCCCCGGCCCTATCTCTTGCCCTTCGGCGGACACCGAAGGCATTGCCAGAGAGGAGGGTCCTGGAGAGGGAGGCCTTGCCAACTCCTCTCCTTCACTCTCGGAGTCCTCTCCTGCCAATGACACAGGCTCAGGTAACGGAGCCACAACAACAACTGCCATGGTGCTGCAACATTCATAACCTCAGGACTGTGTCATAAATATTTATTTGGGGGAGGGGAGGTTTATGTCGCAACTTCAAACTGTTGCTAAGTGAACTGTTGTAACTTGGGGATTACTTGTACAAACAGAAACTCCTTTTAACATGTGAGACATATCTACCTCCACTTAAGCTTTTTAAAAGATGGGATCAAAGCACAAAGCCTGCATGATAGAAATATATTCCCATTCCCATCCTTAAACCACTCAGTATTAAATTTTAAAAAACTGGAAAATGAAGCATACAAAAAGTCAGAAGATAGATTTTTTGGCTACTTATCCAAAGGTTCCCCTTAGTTTTACCTATGGAGATAATTTGACAAGCTCTTTTATATAGTGTTCTTTAAAATTATTTTAACTGTATCCACTTCACATATAATTATCATGAGCAAAAATAGCAACCAAAGAACCCACTCTTCATATGGGACTGTTTCACTTACATAGAAAAAAAATGCCTTTCACTGATGTCAAATGCCTTGTTGAAGAAATTAATAGGTGAAAGATAATAATGTTAATTAATTATATACAGGCAGTCCCCAGGTTAAGAACATCCAACTTTAAGACAATATCCAGATAAGAAGATAGCACTATCCTTCCTTGAGCTGATGAAGCACTGAAGTTTGTGCAACACTTTCCTGAACCACCAAAGCCCTCTATCTTTAATATACAGCCTGTTTTCTGCAGTTTTTGGAAGCATCAGTACTTCATCAACTCTCCTGCTTGATCTGAGGCTTACTCTCCCATCCTACAATGAAGAGGAGAGGCCACCGTGAAGCTGGGACAACCAAAGAAATGTGCTGGAGTGATGTGTGAACAGTGGACTAGAACTGGGTGAGGTGATTTCAACTTCTATACTAGAGATCAAATCCCAAAGAAAAGAAATTCTGAAAAGATAGACTCTCTAAAGTGGTAAAAAAGTGGTGAACAAATACTTAGAGAAAGATTACAGACCCAAAAGGAAGTGAACCTAACAGAGAATACAAAATCTTTAAAATACAGAAAGACTGGACTTGAATACTTTATTGGCAATATTTGGAAAAGGGATTTTAAAATGCTGGAAACATTTGCCTTATTATTGGAAGAAATTGCTTGAAGAAAATCGGAACAGAATTTTAGATTCTGTTAGATTGGGTGTAACGTTGATAAATTAGGCGATGGTGCCTACTGGTGAAAGAAAGAAAATACATTATATTTCTGCAAGACTAGGAATGTCCTTGAAAGAATTTGATTGTCAATACAGAGTGGAGATAATCAACACCTAGGAGGCTGTTTTGTTTTCCCTTTTGTTTTTTCTCTTTGCGTAATGACTGATACCTATTTGTTTGTTTTAAGAGGGAAAAGTTTGAGACTTTTGAAGATTGCTAAGTAGAATGGCTTACAAAGACCTGGAATTATCATTGAAACTAAAGAGTTGACTATGTGGTTTACGAAGATATGGGGTAACCTGTTGGATTATCTAGTACTATAAACGTGGTCTGATAACTGCATAAAGAGGCATAAGAAGGAAAATTAATGGGAAAAAAAGACATTGGAAAACTTGGAAGGAGTAAACCGACTGGTGGAAGACTATAAAGAGCTATAAATATTATGCATCCTGAGGAATGAATCTGGGATTGAGTAAATTGTTTTAATATTGGCTTTTTGGTGTTACAGACAACTGAGAATTTGGGATCTTGGTAGAATATTGAGTAACCTTTTGACTTATTAAAATAAGACAAAATGCTTTAACAGGGAAAAATAAGTATATTTCAAAAAGAAATATTATTGATGTTCCAAAGTATTCATGAAACCATAACAAAGAATCACAGGGATATAAGTGATTTGATACATGATATAGTTGTGAAACTAGAAAATGCTCAGCAAATGACAATGAAAATCGAACAGGAAACCCTGGAAATAGAGGAGAAAATAGAAAAAACAGAGGAAAGGATAATGCAGATAAAACAAACAAATGAATCAAAAAGGCATGGATAAGAAAGAGTTAATTAAAATGGATGAAACAGATCAGGTAGATTATACATTAAGAGATCAAAAGATAGAACTGGATAAACAGAATGGTGTTCCTGAAGTGAGGATAGAGACACTGATAGGCGTAGTGAAGGTTTGGAAGCAAGAGGTGGAGGTAGAGTTAGAGGAAACATTTAGATTAAATATGAATGATGCATGGAGATACAAAATCCCAAGGGAGGAGTATAGAAAGCATGACAAAAAATCAGTAAGAATTGAAATACAAAAACAAGCAAGAGATGATGGATAGAAATAGAATATCTACTAATATAAGATTTGTGCTAGAAGATTTAGAATAGAGGTAGAGATTAGAAAGAGGGAAAATATTGTTAAGTATATTCTTATATACTTTAAAATCAGTATGTAGAAAATAGATCAGAAGTTGAAATATGATTGTATTATGTACATGTAAATAGTATTATTATGGTTGTTAGTAATGTGTATTAAAATACTGAGTAATTAAATGATGAAGAATTACATACATGGTGGAGTAAATACTAAAGTTCTTAACAACTTCAACTGTAATATTTATAATGTAATTATAATGGTGTTAGTATGATTAATGTAATAAATACAAAATCCCAAGGGAGGAGTATGGAAAATATTCAAAAAATCAGCAAGAATTGAAATACTAAAATGGACAAGAGATGATGGCTAGAAATGAAATATCTACTAATATAAGATTTGTGCTATTAAGATTTAGAATAGAGGTACTGTGTTTCCCCAAAAATAAGACCCTGTCTTATATTTTTTTGAACCCTGAAATAAGTGCTTGGCCTTAGTGTGATGCGCTCAAAAGCCCGATTGGGCTAATTAACTGGGATGTCTTATTTTGGGGAAAACAGGGTAAAAATTAGAAAGGGGAAAAATATTATTATGCATATTTCTATATAATATTCTAAAATTAGTAAGTAGAGGAAAGGATTAGAAGTTGAAAGATGAATGTATTATGTAGAATGTTACTATAATGATGTATGATTAATGTAATTAAGATTACTAAAATTGTTAATATTACTATTATTTGGTATCAAAGCTAATACCCAGATACACTGTTCATGTAATTATGTAATTATATATATACGTGTACAGTGGGCAAAAAAGTATTTAGTCTCCACACAAGATCTCACCGCGTGGGGTCAAAATGATCTCAAGAACGGTGAGCAAAAATCCCAGAACCACACGGGGGGACCTAGTGAATGACCTGCAGAGAGCTGGGACCAACGTAACAAAGGCTACAATCAGTAACACACTATGCCACCAGGGACTCAGATCCTGCAATGCCAGACGTGTCCCCCTGCTTAAGCCAGTACATGTCCGGGCCCGTCTGAAGTTTGCTAGAGAGCATTTGGATGATCCAGAAGAGGATTGGGAGAATGTCATATGGTCAGATGAAACCAAAGTAGAACTGTTTGGTAGAAACACAACTCGACGTGTTTGGAGGAGAGAGAATGCTGAATTGCATCCAAAGAACACCATACCTACTGGTGAAGCATGGGGGTGGCAACATCATGCTTTGGGGCTGTTTCTCTGCAAAGGGATCAGGACGACTGATCCGTGTACAGGAAAGAATGAATGGGGCCATGTATCGTGAGATTTTGAGTGCAAACCTCTTTCCATCAGCAAGGGCATTGAAGATGAAATGTGGCTGGGTCTTTCAGCATGACAAACACACTGCCCGAGCAATGAAGGAGTGGCTTTGTAAGAAGCATTTCATGATCCTTGAGTGGCCTAGCCAGTCTCCAGATCTCAACCCCATAGAAAACCTTTGGAGGGAGTTGAAAGTCCATGTTGCCCAGTAACAGCCCCAAAACATTACTGCTCTACGGGAGATCTGCATGTAGGAATGGGCCAACATACCAGCAACAGTGTGTGCCAACCTTGTAAAGACTTACAGAAAACGTTTGACCTCTGTCATTGCCAACAAAGGATATATAACAAAGTATTGAGATGAACTTTTGATATTGACCAAATACTTATTTTCCACCATAATTTGCAAATAAATTCTTTCCAAATCAGACAATGTGATTGTCTGGATATTTTTTCTCATTTTGTCTCTCATAGTTGAGGTCTACCTATGATGACAATTACAGGCCTCTCTCATCTTTTTAAGTGGGAGAACTTGCACAATTGGTGGCTGACTAAATACTTTTTTGTATGTGTGTGTGTGTGTGTGTGTATGTGTGTGTGTATGTATGTATGTAGTATATGTGTGTGTGTGTGTGTGTGTGTGTAGTACTTCGTCAGCAAAAGGAGGGACAATGTTGTCTGCCATTTCTAGTAATAGGCAGTAATAATACGAATTTGGTTAAAGAGGGTCCGGGAATAGAACTTGTTTTTAACCTGGGTTATAAGCCATCTCAAATTGTTTCAATATAATGTTTCTTTATTGTGTTGATCTTAATGAGGATAAAATGGGTATTTATTAAGCTTTCAACCATCACCTATTTCTTAAAAATGCCCAATTAACACACAAGTTAGAAAAATATAATTCTACAGGCATATTAGATAAATATTCAATAACTATTTGTACATTATGCTAAATCGTAGTTGCAAATAGTTACCCAGAAACAATGTGGACAGTCTGTTAGTCTTATTGCTTTACTTTGAGAAAACTGCCCATTTATTCTTATTTTTTGCTTTATGGTTTTAATAACTATCAATGATTGCTAATTTTACTCTAACAGCTTTTGGTGAGAAACTTTGTTAAAAGTTCTTTGAAAAATTATATAGTATTTGACATGGTCACTGTCTCCACATGCTTCCTGATATACAGAAAGATATTCAGCAACTCATTATTTTGCCCTGAATCTATTTGTATGTTATCTTAATAGAATGAATATAAATAAACTGTATTTCTATGAGATATATTGAAATATAAAATTCCACCTATTATATCCACATAAAAATAGTCTAATCAGGAAGGACATACCACATTTTGAAAATACTGTTTTTTAAAAAGATTACTTTTTATCTCACATATTTTAAACTATAGAACACTTGGAATACAAATATGTATTTCATATTCCAACCAGTTAAGCAGCTTGATAATTTAAATGGGGATGTTTTGAGCTGAATTCAATTTTATTGAAAAAAAGTCTTCAAGGGATTAATGACTAATTTAGATGTCTGGTTAATTAGTGACTGTATTCATCGTCAAGAAAATCAGGCATCTAAATTCGTCTTTTATTAAAATTTTGCAAAGCAACAATCAAATTTGGAAAACACTACAGATAGATGGACAAGGATAGTCCAAGTGATGACAGAGTAAGTGGTTATAGTTGATTAAAAATATTAGTCAATTACACATTTTAATCTTAAAATATAAAAAAAAAATGAGCAAAACAAAGGGATATATATATATATATATATTATCTATATTATATTTAGATACACTTCTACATAATTCAACAACATTTTGTTAATCAAAGGGTTTTTTAAAGTAAAAATAAAGTCTTTTTAAAAATTGATTCCTGATTATTTCATATCCATATATTTTTCTTGGCAATAACATGGAAGTGATCCACTATTCCCTTCAGGATGGTTTTTAAATTCTCAGTCTAGCCAACAGGCTTAGTATTTCCTGGTAGTCTGACAATTATTAAATAGGTTCAATCCTATTTAGCCTTTTAGGATCAACCAAGGTTGGCAGCTATCTTCTTAGATACAAAGGGAAGGGAAGGGAAGGGAAGGGTAGGGTAGGGTAGACTAGACTAAACTAGACTAAAAAGAAATGTTTCTAAAGTTGGATCTGATTCTAAATTGAGATTCTTTTAAAAAAAACAAATCTTAAGGATGGTCACCATGACAAATTCAACAAATTATAATCTGTCATATATTACAGTGATAACATGATGGGGGGGGGGAAGTGGGAATTGGTTGCTGACATGTTTCTACACCTTGATTGCAGGTGATTTGTAGTAAATTAAATTGATTTGACATGATTTGGAAAGGCACACACCTCTCTATAGAAAGCCTCACACTGACAATGCATACTGTAGCAGAGCAAAAGCCATGAGGTCAAAGGAACTGCTTGCAGAGCTCAGAGACAGGATTATTACAAGGCACAGTAAAATTTCTGCTGTTCCTAACAGAACAGTGGCCTCCATAATTCTGAAATGGAAGACGTTTGGCACAACCTGGACTTTTCCAAGAGCTGGTCGCCTGGTCAAACTGAGCAATTTGGGGAGAAGGACCTTAGTAAGAGAAGTGACCAAGAATCGGATGGTTACTCTTACTTAGCTCTAGAGATTCTTTTTTTATATATAAAAGTTTTTTATTTTTTTCAGACACACATACAAACAAACAAACAATGCATTTTTTTCTGAACAGAATACTGGCCGAGTCAAAATTTGTACCGCTTTTAGTTTTCTCAAATACCATTTTATATATTTCACTTTTTGCCATAAAATTCTCTAATTTTTTGTTTTATTTTCCTTCTATTTCTTCTAATATATAAACAATATTACCATTTGCCCTAATCTCTAATCTTGACCAATTTTTATTTTTCCACTCCTCTTTACTTTTTTCAAATTGAAATCCTTTAAATTGAAATCAATCATTTTTCTAAAAGCTAAACCTCTCTAAATTATCTTGTTCAAATATTCTCCCATTACTCCCTTTTCACATAATTTCAAATATTTTCCCTATATTCCATCATTCCAATCATAAATATTTAGTATTCAGCAGTTTTATATATATCCCTCTTTTCCATTTTTATCAGTTTCCACATATTTCCCCAAAATTACATTATTCCAGTTATAAATCTTAATTTTCATACTTTTACATATATAACCCATTTCCTTCCCTCTTCTCCATTTCTTTTTTATCAGATTAACCAAATAATACAATACTACCCTAGTTTGCCCTGTATTTCCAACAGCTCTGCTCCTTTTTCCCCTATTCCCCTTTCTTGCTTTACCACTGTTAATCCCAGTATAATCATTTGAATTTTTTATATTTTGTCTCTTCCCCTCTTCTTTCTCTCCCTGTCTCTTTCTAACCCCCTCTATTTTTGTCATTGCTAATCCCAATGTAATCTTTAAAGTTCATTTTCGTTTCTAACCTTTTCCCCTTTCTTTTTCTTCCCTTTGTTTCCTTTTCCCCATTAATTTTCTCCTCTTTTTTTCATTGTTACTCCCACCATAATCATTTAAATTTTCATAATCAATATCTTTATTTTTAATACTAGTTTCTTGTTTCTTGTTCCTAGTTTCTTCCACTGGAGTATGTTCCAGCACAGTCTCTAGTTCATCCAGTTTAGGTTTTCCATGCATCATTGTAAGCATTTCATTTATTTCTAATTTGAATGATATACGCATTGTTTTAATGATTTCAATTAGTTCCTGCATCATTCTGTTGTTTCTAAGTTGTCTTTATTCCAATTTTAAGTTTTGTTGTGTTCCACTTTCTTTGAATGTCAAGATCAAACAGCTTAAACAAAAACAAATCCTCCTCAAAAGTTCCCACCGCTCTTATCACTTTAAGAAAAAAATTCTTTCCAAAATACAACTTAACTGTTGTATCTTTCCGCCTGTAGATGTCTCTCTCCAATCCACACTTCCAGTCAACACGTTAAAAAAAAATCCAATTTATTTATTAAATCCATGTTACCAATATTTGCCAATTCCAATCTTCTTATTATTTTAATGTTCCCCATGTTCCAATTTTAAAATCCAAATCCAAATCCAGTAAAAAAAAAAACAAACCAAAAAACAACCCTCTGTTGCAGGGCTTTAATTTTAAATTTTTCTTTGTTCTTCCTTCAATGTTCAAAAGTTTTGAAGTTATTTCCAATCCTCTTCACTGCTATTTCGGGTTTCTTCTTCTGATAATTTAAATATCTCCAGACAAATTCTAAACCAAAACTCAAATTCTATTTTGGGCTTTGACACTTTAAACTTCCGCTTTGTTCTTCTCTCTCCTCCATCAACATTCCCCACCGCCCATTAGTTGCTATTTCTTCGCTGCTGCATCTTTTAGCAATTTAAAAATATTTCTTTTTTACCTGTGAGCTGGCCAATCACTCACCCGGTACCAGTACTGCGTCCAAATCACCGCTCCTGCTCAAAACTTTAGTCCGATTGTCCCAGCTTAGTGATGGCCGCAATGGCCGCCGCCCCTGCCAACGAGTCTAAGAGTTTCCTCTGACTTCTGAGGAACTTGCCTGTTCCTCTTGGTCTTCCTAAATGCCTCTCCTTCTCCGTCCCTACAGGTGAGATCTGGTCCGAAGACCCCCCGACAGCGGTTTATTAGCCCGCGTTTTCGCGAGGCTCATTAGAGCCTACCATTCCCCAACTGTATCACCGTGATGCTTCCCGTCAAATCCCAGCTCTAGAGATTCTGTGTGGAGATGGGGCAGAGTTCTAGAAGGACAACCATCACTGCAGCCCTCCACCAATATGGGCTTTATGGCAGAGTGGTGGAAGCTTTTTCTCAGTGCAAAACACAGTTCACTTGCAGTTTGCAAAAAAACAGCTGAAGAACTCTCAGACTATGTGGAACAAAATCCTCTAGTCTGATGAATCCAAGATTGAACATTTTCCCTCAATTCCAAAAGTTATGTCTGGAGGAAACTAGGCACCACTTCACCTGCTCTGTATCATGCCAACAGTGAAGCATGGTGGTGGCAGCATCATGCTTTGGGGGTGTTTTTCAGCAGCAGAGACTGGTCAGTTGAGAGAAACCTGAACGGAGCAAAGTACAGGGATATCCTCAATGAAAACTTGTTCCACAGAGCTCTGGATCTCAGACTGGGCCGAAAATTCATCTTCCGACATGACAACGATCCTAAGAACACAGCCAAGACTACACAGGAGTGGCTTAGAGATAACTCTGTGAATGTCCTAGAGTGTACCAGGCAGAGCCCTGACTTGAACCCTATTGAACATCTCTGGAGGGATCTGAAAATGGCTGTCCACCGACAGTCACCATCCAACCTGACTGAGCTTGAGAAGATTTTCAAGAAGAATGCAGAAAATCTCCCAATCCAGGTGTGCAAAGCTTTCACATTATATCCAAAAGGCTGTAATTGCTGCCAAAGGTGTTTCAACGAAGTACTGAGTGAAAGGTCTGAATACTTATGCCAATGTGATATTTCAGTTTTTTTCTTTTTCTTTTCTTTTTAATTTAATGTAATTTTTAAATTTATTTTAAATACACGTAATGCAAACAATACGAACATATACATACACATCTTAATACGAAAAAAGAAAAAAATACAAATAATATAGTGTACCCCCACCCTCAGAGACCATTTCCCCCCCTTATATTTCTTCTTCTATAACAGCTAAAAAATATACAATATATTCTAAATGTGCCCTTATCCCTTAGAAAACAGCATATATTTTTGAGTAGGTTTATTCCCTTTGCCTTCCACCAACACTAATTTTATAAAATCCCCCCCCATATTTCTTTATAATTGTTCGTTTTAATCATCCCTTTTTAAAATTTAATTTCTGTTGTTAATTTGTTTGTTGCCATGCTCCAAATTTCATTATACCATTCATTTCTTTGAATATCCCAATTTTGTCCCCAGTATTTAGCCATCACTAATCTACTGTGTTTCCCCCAAAATAAGACATGTCCGGATAAAAAGCCCAATTGGACTTTTGAGCGCACGCGCTATAATAAGCATCTCCCCAAAATAAGCCCCCCAAATACTTATACGCATGCTCAGCTGCCATGCAAACAGCATGAGGTGAGGAGCCGAGGGAGGGGTGAATGGTGGGGAAACATGCCCCACGTGCACCTGCCATCCACCTGGAATGGCCTCGCGGAGGCTGCTCCTGCAAACCATAACTTGTGTGCCTTCTCTTAGTGGCAGCTGCAAAGAGCGGCCGCAAATGAACTCTTGCCAACCCTAGCCCTGTCAACCTGGGGGGGAGGGATACTGGGGCCAGAGCTCTGAGCTGTGGTCGGTGCGGGCTGTTTGCACAGTCATGAAGCGGGATGAGCATGGCCAGTTCTTGCCAGCATTGCCAGCGAGGATCAGGTCAGAGCCGCTGCCGCTGCTGCCCAAGATCAGGCCATATTCAGTGAGCTGGACGCATTGCTGCCACTTGGGAGAAGAGAGAGAGGAGGCGCTGCAAGAGAGCCCATTTCTGTCATTCTTCTCCTCCTGGGCGACAACAGCATGTTCAGCTCCCCGAATCAGGCTTGCCGATCTCAGCCTGCAAGGGGGAGTGGCAGGTGGGGAGGGGAGGGGTGGGGAGGCGGAGAAACAAGATTTCTGCCGCTCACCCAAACCCCGATCTCCTGTTTGCCTTGCAAGCTCTTCAAGAGAAAGGCGATCAAACCAGTCTGTGACTTTTGCAATCCAAGCCAGCGCTTCTTCTCCTGCTCCCCTTTCCTCCCCCACCCCAGGTCCAGGATCCGGTGCTCCAGGATCTTTCAAAGATCCTGGAGCACTGGGGAACTGCCAGACAACTGGAAAAGAGCTGATGTAGTTCCCATCTTCAAAAAAAGAAAAAAAATAGATCCAGGAAATACAGACCTATCAGTCTGACCTCAATACCAGGGAAGATCATGCAAAAGATAATCAAGCAACGTATCATCAAACACCTAGAAGCAAACAAAGTAATAACCAAAAGTCAACATGGGTTTGTCAAAACAGATCATGTCAGACTAATCTTATTGCATTCTTTGAGAAAGTGACAAAATTAGTGGACCAGAGGAATGCTGTCAATATAATTTACTTGGACTTCAGTAAGGCATTTGATAGTAGACCATAACTTATTACTTGATAAAATAGAAAAATGTGGGTTAGACATTATCACCACCAGACGGATTCGTAACTGGCTGACCAACCGCACTCAATATATAGTGCTCAATGGAACTGCATCTACATGGAAGGAAGTATGCAGTGGGGTACCCCAAGTCTCTTTTTAGACCCAGCACTCTTCAACATCTTCATCAATGATTTGGACGAGGGGATAGATGGGGAATTCATCAAATTTGCAGACGACACCAAGCTAGCAGGAATAGCCAACACTCCAGAAGGTAGGTTTAAGATACAGAGGGATCTTGACAGATTTGAACATTGGGCACTATCTAACAAAATGAAATTCAATGGTGAAAAAAGTACAGTTCTGCATTTAGGCAAGAAAACCCAAATGCACAGGTACAGTGTATGTGGTACATTGCTCAATAGTAGTAACTGTGAGAAGAATCTTGTGAGTCCTAGTAGACAACCATTTAAATATGAGTGTGCTGCAGTTGCCAAAAAAGCCAACACAGTTCTAGGCCGCATAAACAGAGGGATAGAATCAAGATCACATTAAGTGTTAATACCACTTTATAATGCTTTCGTAAGGCCACACTTGGAATACTGCATCCAGTTTTGGTCGCCATGGTGTAAAAAAGACTCTAGAAAGAGTACAGAGAAGATCAACAAAGATGATTAGGGGACTGGAGGCTAAAACATATAGAGAACAGTTGCTGGAACTGGGTATGTCTAGTTTGATGAAAAGAAGGACTAGGGGTGACATGATAGCAGTGGTCCAATATCTCAGGGGCTGCCACAAAGAAGAGGGAGTCAAGCTATTCTCCAAAGAGGGTAAGACAAGAAGCAATGGGTGGAAACTAAACAAGGAGAGAAGCAACTTAGAACTAAGGAGAAATTTCCTGACAGTTAGAACAATTAATCAGTGGAACAACTTGCCTCCAGAGGTTGTGAACAACTTCCAGGTTCCAACACGGGAAGTTTTTAAGAAGATGTTGGATAGCCATTTGTCTGAAGTGGTGTAGGGTTTCCTGCCTAAGCAGGGGGTTGGACTAGAAGACTTCCAAGGACTCTTCCAACTCTGTTATTCTATTTCTATACCCTTATTAATTTCTTATTATCTATCTTACAATAAAGTCTTAATATTACTAGGAAGTGTTTCTTAAAGTTTCTATTTATTTAATCTATACTTTTCTATCTCTATATTCTATGTCTATAATCCTATATCTCTGTTCTCGGCTCTAAATTTTCTTACACTGATTAATTCCTAGTTGAGTCTTCCTTACTTAATTAGCTCTTGTAGCCAAACTCAGTCCATTTACATTTGAAAACTTTTCACTACTTCGCCATATACTTTTATATGGATTTTTCTCTTCTCCAGCACTCACAATCCTGGAGCTGGTTTCTGAAGCTCTGCGCCTGAACTACCTGCAAACAGTGGGTGTCCTCTGGTTGCTTTTTTTTATAGCTGGTAGTCAGATTATTTCCTCCCATTTTTGCCTTTGTCTCTTAGTGGCTCTTGCAACTTTGTCTCTTAGTGGCTTTTGCTGTTCCTTGTGTTGTTCAAGGACTGCTACTTCCTGCATTTCTATAGTCTCCTTGCTCAGTTCTTCTGTCATTTCCACAGGCATGCTGTGATTGTGGTCCATTTTATGAGACATGTTCTCTGAAAGTGGGGCTGTTTTACTCTTCCTTTCCAGATACTATTGAAACTCTGGACTACAGTACAAGAGAAATGTCTCTGCATTCTCAGCTGAGAGTTCATCCTTCCACATAAGTCTCTTCTGTTAAGAGACTAAATGTTTTTTTCAGACTAATTTTATAAGACATTTATTTCTGAGTCGTTGTCTCTGATGCGATAAAAAAAATCCATAAGGATGTTTTGTTTTCCTGATCTGTGTTGGAAAGTCAGCTTCTAGGATTGTAATGACAACTACCAATTTTCTCCAGGCCAGGGGTTGAGTTTTGTTTGATTATAAACTATACAGAACTAACTATAACTTCATAAATAACATTTTGAGCACATGTATTGCATGGTAAAGGCTTCTTGAATAACTATCTGACTGGATCAGAGATGGCAATTAATTTTCCCAAGGAGCAACATGAGAACCTACAACTGGAAGGTTACCAACTTCCTTCTTTGTTTCTGAGCCTTCATTTCTTTCAGAACCATTATTTTCTTGCATTCTAATTTTACCTCTCTCTTCTAAATATTTGATTTTCTTGTATCCTCACTGATGTTTTAATGATTTATTGTAAGTTTTTATTCAAAAATTATAGGAAGGTGGTCTATTTCTAAGGGAATTTGCAAGTACCCATTTATGAGATCTAACACTGACACGTATTTATCTGCATTTAGTTAATAAACAAATCATGTACAAGGCATATGGTTGTTATCAAATTTGTCTGTTTCACTTACCTGTCCCGTTAATGCACAAATATATTTCATCATTAGGTTTAGAAGTCAACCAATGAGAGAATATCACTCATTCTATTTTGATTCTGAGTCCCAGTTTTATCATTCTTTTTCATTTTCTCCTTTAAGATGTCTTTGAACTGTTTTGCCCATCTATTGGGTCTTTGCCTAATGAGGGAAGATTCTAATCTCCTATATCTATTTGGAACTTGATAAGATTGATAATACTGAGCTTGTTAGTAAATACTTTCTGAAATTTAGAAAATTTGTTTACATTTTCAGTTTTAAGTGCAGCTAACTCAGAATTCACATCCACTTTTTCTTTGACCTCTCCAGTTTTCATATTTCTGAGCTAGAGTTGCTTGATTAGATTCTGTTGAGACTATATATATATATTTAGTTAATAACCTTATAATGATATATATATAATTTAGTTAATATTTAGTTAGTGTATGTGTATGTGTATGTGTATGTGTATGTGTATGTGTATGTGTATGTGTATGTGTATGTGTATGTGTATCCGTATCTGTATCAGAGGTGGTATCCAGCAGGTTCTGACCAGTTCTGGAGAACCGGTAGCGGAAATTTTGAGTAGTTCGGAGAATCAGTAAATACCACCTCTGACTGACCCTGCCCCCATCTATTCTCTGCCTTCCGAGTCCCAGCTGATCGGGAGGAAATGGGGATTTTGCAGTAACCTTCCCCTGGAATAGGGAGGGAATGGAGATTTTACAGTATCCTTCCCCTGCCACAACCACCAAGCCACACCCACAGAACCAGTAATAAAGTTTTTGAATCCCACCACTGATATATATGTGTGTGTGTATATTATATATGTATATGTATATCTGTATCTATATTGATATGTGTTTGTGCGTGTGTGTGTGTGTATGTATGTATGTATGTATATATATGTATATGTACTCTACCCTTATTTATTAAATTTATGAATGTAAGAGAAGCTGGCTAAGAAGATGAATGCAATTTTAAAATTTGAAGAAGAAACATCAACATTACCTGTACAATTAGCAGAGGGGGTCCCCAAGGCTGTGTGCTCTCCCCAATTCTCTTCTCTCTGTATACTCTGTATACCAGTCTCTCTGTAGAGACTGCATCTCTAATGATCCATCTGTTAAACTACTGAAGTTGGCAGGTGACGCAACTGTGATCAGACTCATTCAAGAAAATGATGAATCCGCGTTCAGACGGGAGGTTGAACAACTAGCCTCGTGGTGTGACCAGAACAATCTGGAACTGATCACACTCAAAACCGTAGAAATTGTGGTAGACTTTAGTAGAAACCCTTCCATACTTCCACCTCTCACAATACTAGACAACACAGTATCAACAGTAGAGACCTTCAAATTTCTAGGTTCTACCATATCACAAGATCTAAAATGGACAGCTAACATCAAAAACGTCATCAAAAAAGCACAACAAAGAATGTTCTTTCTGCACCAACTCAGAAAGCTCAAACTGCCCAAGAAGCTGCTCATAATTCTACAGAGGAATTATTGAGTCTGTTATCTGCACCTCTATAACTGTCTGGTTTAGCTCTGCAACCCAACAAGACAGACACAGACTTCAGAGGATGATTAGAACTGCAGAAAAAACAATTACTACCAACCTGCCTTCCATTGAGGACCTGTATACTGCACGAGTCAAAAAGAGGGCTGTGAAAATATTTACAGAACCCTCAAATCCTGGACATAAACTGTTTCAACTCCTACCCTCAAAATGACACTATAGAGCACTGGACACCAGAACAACTAGACAGAAGAACAGTTTTTTCCCGAACACCATCACTCTGCTAAACAAATAATTCCCTCAACACTATCAAACTATTTACTAAGTCTGCGCTATTAATCTTCTCATCGTTCCCACCACCCATCTCCTTCCACTTATGACTGTATGACTGTAATTTTGTTGCTTGTATCCTTACCATTTATATTGATATTATTTCCTGATTGCTTATTTGTACCCTATGACTATTATTAAGTGTTGTATCTTATGACTCTTGTTGAACGTATCTTTTCTTTTATGTACACTGAGAGCATATGCACCAAGATATACCCCTTGTGTGTCCAATCACACTTGGCCAATAAAAAAAAGAAATCTATTCTATCAATAACCTGCAATATGCTGATCATGCTATTCTGACAGCGGAAAATTCCAAGGATCTGCAATATTCAATAAAAGTAAAGGAGTCCCACAAAAAAAATGGGACCAAAATTAAATAAGGCATTATTCATTTATTTTTGATGAAACCATCATCTGCTTCTTTAAGAGGTTCTTGTAAAGCAGCTGAAGAGACCACTTCGTACAGTCACATTTACCACGTTACACACTCTTGTCTCTCTACTAGCTCTACTTTGTCCTTTAATCTGGGTTTAGCTAGATGCTCCTTCATGGATTACTGCCTTGTCGTGGTGAAGGGGCTTGCGTAGCTCAATGAAGCTATGAGCTATGCTGTGCAGGGCCAGCCAAGACGGACAGGTCATAGCGGAGAGCTCTGACAAAACGTGATCCATTGGAGAAGGAGATGGCAACCCACTTCAGTATCTTTGCCGTGAAAACCCCATGGACAGTACCAAAAGGAAAAAAGATATGACGCTGGAAGATGAGCCCCTCAGGTCGGAAGGTGTCCAATATGCTACTGGGGAAGAACAGAGGGTTAGTACTAGTTGCACCAGAAAGAGTGAAGCGACTGGATCAAAGCCAAAAGGACACTCAGCTGTGGATTCATCTGGTGGTGAAAGGAAAGTCCGATGCTGTAAAGATCTATTCTCCATAGAAACCTGGAATGTAAGATCCATGAATCAAGGCAAGCTGGACGTGGTCAAATAAGAGATGACAAGACTGAACATTGACATCTTAGGAATCAGTGAACTAAAATGGACAGGAATGGGTGAATTTAATTCAGATGACCATCAGGTATACTAATGCGGGCAAAAATCCCTCAGAAAAAATGGAGTAGGCTTCATAGTCAATAAAAGAGTAGGAAAAGCAATACTGGGATACAATCCCCAAAATAACAGAATGATCTTAAGTCGAATCCAAGGCAAACCATTCAATATCACAATAGTCCAAATCTATGCCCCAACCACTGGTGCTGAAGAGGATGAAATTGACAGGTTCTATGAAGCCCTACAGCACCTTCTAGAATTAACACCAAAAAATGATGTCCTTATCATCATGGGGAATTGGGATGCTAAAGTAGGAAGCCAAAAGATAACCAGAATAACAGGAAAGTTTGGCCTTGGAGTACAAAATGAAGCAGGGCACAGACTGATAGAATTCTGTCAAGATAATACGATAGTCATAGCAAACACTCTTTTCCAACAACCCAAGAGACGACTCTACATATGGACACCACCAGACGTCAACACAGAAATCAGTTTGACTATGTGCTCTGCAGCCAAAGATGGAGAAGCTTTATACAGTCAGTAAAAACAAGACCAGGAGCTGACTGTGGCTTGGATCATGAACTTCTTGTTGCAAAATTTAGGCTTAGGCTTAAATTGAAGAAAGTAGGAAAAAGCACTACTAAATCATATCCCTGATGAATATACAGTAGAGGTGACAAATAGATCTGTTTAGGAATTAGATCTGTTTAGGAATTAGATCTGATAGACAGAGTGCCTGAAGAATTATGGACGGAGGTTCGCAACATTGTATAAGAGGTAGCAACTAAAACCATCCCAAAGAAAAAGGCAAGAAAGCAAAATGGCTGTCTGAGGAAGTTTTGCAAATAGCTGAGGAAAGAAGGGAAGTGAACGTCAAAGGAGAAAGATAAAGATAAACCCAATTAAATGCAGAATTCCAAAGAATAGCTACCCTGTTTTCCCCAAAATACGACAACCCCTGATAATAAACCCAATTGGGCTTTTGAACGAATGGCAATAAGGCCAAGCGCTTATTTCAGGGTTCAAAAAAATATAAGACAGGATCTTATTTTTGGGGAAACATGGTAGAAGAGATAAGAATGCCTTCTTAAATGAACAGTGCAAATAAACAGAAGAAAACAATAGAATAGGAAGGACCAGAGATCTCTTCAAGAAAATTGGAGATATGAAGGGAACGTTTCATGCAAAGATGGGCATGCTAAAGGACCAAAATGGCAGGGACCTAACAGAGGCAGAAGAGATTAAGAAAAGGTGACAAAATTACACAGAAGAACTATATAAGAACAAACTTAACATCCCTGATAATCACGATGGGGTGGTCACTGACCTCGAGCCAGACATCCTAGAATGTGAAATCAAATGAGCCTTAGGAAATCTGAGCAACAAAACTAGTGGGGGTTACAGTATTACAGCTGAGCTATTCAAAATCTTAAAAGACAATTCAGGAAAAGTGCTACACTCAATTTGCCAGCAAATTTGGAAAACTCAACAGTGGCCACAAGATTGGAAAAGGTCAGTTTACATTCCAATTCCAAAGAAAGGCAACGCCAAACTACCGCACCATTGCACTCATTTCACATGCTAGCAAAGTTATGCTCAAAATCCTACAAGCTAGGCTCCAGCAGTATGTGGACCGAGAACTACCAGAAGTACATACAGGGAGAATTTCAAAGAGGCAGAGGTACTAGAGATCAAACTGCCAACATACACTGGATCATGGAGAAAGCTAGGGAGTTCCAGAAAAACATCTACTTCTGCTTCATTGACTATGCTAAATCCTTTGATTGTGTGGATCACAACAAATTGTGGCAAGTTCTTAAAAGAGATGGGAGTACCATACCATCTTATTTGTCTCTTGAGAAACCTATATGCGGGTCAAAAAGCAACAGTGAGAACTGGACACGAAACCACTGATTGGTTCAAAATTGGGAAACGAGTCCGGCAAGGTTGTATACTGTCACTCTGCCTATTTAACTTATATGCAGAGCACATCAAGGTGAGGCTAGATGAATCAAAAATTGGAATTAAGATTACAGGGAGAAATATCAACAACCTCAGATTTGCAGATGATACCACTTTAATGGGAGAAAATGAAGACGAACTAAAGAGCCTCTTGATGCAGGTGAAGGAGAGTGCAAAAGTTGGCTTGAAACTCAACATTAAGAAAACTAAGATCATGGCATCCAGCCCTCTCAATTTCTGGCAAATAAATAGGGAAGAAATGGAGGTAGTGACAGATTTTATTTTCCTGGGCTCCAAGATCACCGCAGATGGGGACTGCAGCCAAGAAATTAAAAGGCATTTGCTCCTGGAGAGGAAAACTATGGCAAATCTAGACAGCATACTGAAAAACAGAGACATCACCATGCCAACAAAAATATGTATAGTCAAGGCTATGGTTTTCCCAGTTTCCATCTATGGCTGTGAAAGTTGGATCATAAGAAAAGCTGAGCGCCAAAGAATTGAGGCCTTTGAACTATGGTACTGAAAAGACTCCTGCGAGTCCCTTGGACTGCAAGGTGATCAAACCGGTCAGTCCTAGAGGAAATCAACCCTGACTTCTTTTTAGAAGGCCAGATCCTGAAGATGAAACTGAAATACTTTGGCCATCTAATGAGAAGGAAGGACTCACTGGAGAAGAGCCTAATGCTGGGAAAGATTGAGGGCAAGAGAAGAAGGGACAGAGAATGAGGTGGCTGGATGGAGTCACTGAAGCAGTAATCATGAGCTTAAATGGACTCTGGGGGATGGTAGAGGACAGGAAGGCCTGGAGGAATGTGGTCCATGGGGTCGCGATGGGTCGGACATGACTTCACAACTAACAACAAAAACAATAGCTAGGTCAGTGATGGCAAACCTTTGCCCCAGTGTGTGTGTGTGGAGGCCAAAAAGAGGGAGCCAAAGCCATCCTCAACCTATTACGGTAAAATATTCCAAGCAGTATGAATCACATGCTCCCTTTGGCTACTCGGGAAAGGGATTGGGAGTTCTCCCTCCCATTCCATTGGAGGAGAGGTGGCCAGACGGGTGGCCACGCTGCCAGGTTAGGATAACTCCTTAAAAAGCCCACTTGCCCCTTCTTCCCACCCCCGAGTGGGAATCGCTGAGAAAGGGGGCAGGAAGGTGGCGTGCTTGGTCGCGGTGCATTTGCAAGCTGCCTGAAGTTGAGTCATCCGCCAGGTGACATAGGTCCAGAGAAGAGCAAGAAGCGGGAGAGCTGTTTTCCGGAAAGGGGGGAGGGGGAAAATGGCCATCGCTCCTCCACCCCTTTCTTTATGCCACCTGTTCCCTTCCTGGGTGTGCATGCACCTTCTAAGAACCGTTGGCTTGAAAAATTTCAACTGGTGAGATCTCTCCGAGATGGTTAATTAATATTGCGCTCCACCAGCTGCTTCCGAGTGCTTTTTGCCTGTGCCGCTGCCTCTTTGCAGAGGTAGCGGTGGGTCCTCCTCCTCCACCTGCCAGCCTCACTGTAAATCTTGAGGTTTACCTTATGGGGTGCGGGTGTGGAGGGTGGAAGAAAGGTCCTGGTGGAGGGGGGAATCCTCTTTGCAGAGGCAGCAACGGCTCCTCCTCCTCCTCCTCAAGAAGCCCCATTGGAGCCGGTCAGGTGATTTCTGGCATGGCTTGCAACAGTGGGGCGCGGGGCTTGCCTACATAACTTTGCCAGTGCCACTGCCTCTGCAAAGAGGCAGTGGCAACAAGCCATTTATGCCAGGAAAGAAGCAGCTGCGCTGGCAAACCAGTGGAAATCGGCTTTGTGGGGCTGCAGGGCTGAGAGTCTGGCATCCCGCTTCTCTTGCGCTGGCTGCTGCCTTGCACACAGTGCTCCAACGGGGCTTTTCCAGAGTATAGAAGCAGTCACTGACGTTCCCCCCCCCAGGACCTTTCTCCCCCCGTAAGGCAAACCCTGAGCAGAGGCAGCAGCGCAGGCAAAGAGGCAGCACGGCTTTGCCAGCGCGAACGGCCTCCAACGTGGATCCCGGGCAGCAGCTGTCAATGGCACGGCTGGTGCGCATGCATCCTAAGAGGACCTGCCCAGTGGCCATGCACATGCCGAGAAATGAACTTCCAGTGTCCAGTGCACGCATGCACTCCTCCCAAATGATGCCTCAGAAGAGGCATAAATGTCCAATTTGTAATGTCTTACAAAGGATGATAGCAACAACCAGGAAGCCACCCTACAAATGTCTGCAACTGTTGCTTGGGTAGCCCAAGCAGCCATAGTGACTGCGCTCCAAGTAGAATGAGCCAAGACTTGTCCCGGTAAGGGCTTGGCCTTGAGTTTATATGCTTTTGAAATACAGGCCTTTAGCCACCTGCCCACTATAGAAGAAGAAACTTTCTTCCCCATAGAGGAAGGATGAAATGACACAAATAAAGCCTCTGTCCATCGGAACGAGGCAGTCCGTTTAATATACTATCTGAGGGCCCTCCAAACATCTAAGGTGTGCCACTGTTCCTCCAACGGATGGCATGGATCTGGGCCGAAATCAGGTAAAATGAGTTCTTGGGCACGATGAATGTAAGAATTTACTTTGGGCAAAAAAGCAGGATCTGTGCAGTACTACATGGTTAGAATGGAAAATGCAGAGGTCTTTCTGAATGGACAGGGCCGCCAGTTCGGAAATCCTTCATGCAGATGTAATTGCAAGGAGAAAGGCGACCTTGAGGGTCAGGAAGCAGAGGCTGACGGAGCCCAGTGGCTCGAATGGTGGAGATGTAAGGGCTTGAAGGATGAGAGGCAACTCCCACATTGGATAGCGATGCACTACTGGTGGTCTGAGATTGGTAGCCCCCTGAAGGAAGGTGCGTACTTTCAGATGTTGTGCGAGGGTATGAAAGGAATTATCAGTAAGTACCGTCGATAAGGCAGCCACCTGTCTCCATAGTGTGGTAGGGGTCCCTTGTCAAGACCCGCTTGCAGAAATTCCAGCACCTCAGGGACGGAAGCTGACATAGGATTAATATGATGTTTTGCAGACCACCGACAAAAGGCATGCCAGGAGGCGTTGTAAATTCAGTTCGTGGATGGACGCCAGGATGCTTGCATGGTGCATATCACCTTCCCTGAAGATTAACCTTCCTCAGGAGTATCTTCTCAAGTGCCAGACGGTCAATTGGAGCCACTGGGGCTCCGGATGGAGAATGAACCCCTGGCTGAGAGAAATCCTGTCCAGGAGAATCCTCCAGGGTTGGGACATGGAGTGGCTTATGAGGTCCGCAAACCAGACCGGCATGGTCAATGAGATGCAACAAGGAGGAGTTCTGCTCATTCGGCTAACAGCTTCTGTAGTAACTGCGGAATGAGTGGTATTGGCGGGAACGCATAAAGCAGCCCTTGAGGCCATGGGTGGCGACGAGCGTTGCAACCTTCCGCCCCAGGGCTCAGATACTGCGAGAAAAACCTTGGAAGCTGTGTGTTCTCTGGATGGACGAAGAGATCGAGCACGGGCATGCTGAACTTCAGAGACAATTCCAGAAAGAACTGAGGATGCAACCGCCATTCGGACTGATCCAGGCGTTCCCTATTCAGCCAGTCCGCTTGAATGTTGGAAGCACCAGAGATGTGTTGCTTTCACCGACAGTATGTGCCGCTCTGTCCAACACATCAGTCTCTCCACCTCGGGCATCAGTGACTTGGACCGAGTACCCCCTTCTCGATTTATATGGGCCTTTGTGGCCATTTGATACATAAGATGTGCGCCCCAGCCGTAGAGGCTCACATCCGATGTTAGAGTGATGTGGTTGGGTTCCTGGAACCCACACCCTTGTTGCAGGGCCGTCGACGTCCACCAGTTGAGCGACAGTTGAACACGAGTCGAAACTACCACCTTGGCCCTGGAGTTGCTGTGCACCGACTTCTGGTACAGTAGTAAAAACCATTGAAGTGGCCAAGCATGTCGGCGGACCCAGGGCACAATTTCTATGCAGGAAATCGTTTTTCCTAGCAGTTGAGACAAGAGATGTAATGGGACTGACCTTTGGGAGGCAACCTGCCTCACCAACTCCTTGATGCTGAGCTGGCAGTCAGGTGACAATTAAACATGGCCACTGAGCGAGTCGATCACTGCTCCCAGGTGGAGAATGTGCCTGGTTGATTGCAGGTGACTCCTCGCCAGGTTGATCGTAAACCCATGGCTCTGAAGCACGTAGATCACTGTTGCACTGTCCGTCGTCGCCTGTGAAGGGGAGGATGACAGAATCAAAATGTTGTCCAAGTAGCAGAGGATGTGGACTGGAACCATGCGGACAGATGCTGCCACCGCCACCAACAATTTGGTGAACGTTCGTGGGGCTGATGAAAGGCCGAAAGGCATGGCTCAGTACTGAAAATGGTGATTGGAGTATGCAAATCGCAGATACTTGCGATGTGCTGTGTGGAAGGGGACTTGTGAGTAGGCCTCCTTGAGGTCCACATATTGTAAAAGGTCCCCCTCATGTATGCATCCTGGAATCGATTTTAAGGATTCCATCTTGAATTGCCTGTACAAAATAAAACAATTGAGTTGCCTGAGATTCAAAATCCCCCTCCAGCCCCCAAACTCTTGGGTACCAAAAATAGGATGGAATAGAAGCCGGTTCTTTCTTAGCCTCTTGGTACCTCCTCTATGGCCTGGATATCCAACAAATGTTGGATCTTGTTGTCCATAAGTTGTTTCTTTAAGGCTGTCAAGTCATAAGGCACTGTAGATAACGGCTCGGAGCGCTGGAGTGGAACTCCAACTTGAGGTCGAACTCCACAGTCAAAAGAATCCAGGCGTCGGTCGTGGCGGTCGCCCACTGGCAGTGGAAATGTTGGAGGCGGCCGTCAAGTTGGACGGGCAGTTGGGTATCACTTGCCTCGTCGAAAAGGTTTGGCACCGCCCCCTGGAAATTGCTTCTTCAGTGGGGGTTGTCAACTGTTCTGATCCCGGAAGGCCTGACGGTCCATGTGTCAGTCAAACCCCTGCAAGGGAGGCCACTGGAAATAGGACCTGCTGGGCCCAGAATCAGTCCGAAAGGACTGCCTTTGCGAGTAAGGTGAATATCGCCGGTCGGTCCTCCTGTGGGAGGATGGTAATACTTTACTCTTGTCCTTGTCCTCAATGAGAATCGGCTTTAAAGCCTCCCCAAAGAGAGCTGAGCCTGTATACGGAGTCGAAGCCAGCTTCCACTTTGACTTCATATTCCGCTCTCCAATTGCAGCGCTATAAAAGTCTGCGAGATGTTTCAGTGGAGGCCAAGGCCCGAGATGCAAATTAAGCCGCATCCAAGGATGCGTCGGCCAAATATTCAGTGGCAGCTACCAGTTTATTAATGGTTTGATGCAGCCCAATATCATCCTGCGGGAACTTTTCTTGCAATTGGTGAAGCCATATGAGGGACTCCAGTTAAAAAATGAGGCTGACGTTGCAGCCTTAATGGTCCAAGCGGCCGCTTGGTGCGATTTTCTAAAGGACTTGAGGCCCTCCACTATATCGTTGGAAAGGACAGTGGAGGAAGTAAGTCTGGCCACTAGGGCATCCACAGTGGGCAATTGCAACAACTTCTCAAGTTCAGGAGCAGAACAAAAAAAATTTTTATCATGTCCGCTGGGTGCAGCCAGTGAACTAGGTTGAACCCACGGGCTTTGAATGACATCAGAGAAAAATTTTAGGCAAGGGATAAAGTCTTGCTCCTACTTTGGTATCATAAACAAGCAGTTGAGCCCTGAGATTGGTCAAGAGGGTTCTCAACTACCGCAATATTGGTTGCTACCTTGGCCTTAGGAAGTAAGGACTTGAAAACAGAGGGATGAAAAAGTCCCGTGAATGCTGGCCTATCGGGCCTCAACTCCTCATCTTCAGAAAATTCAAACTCCTCTGGATAAGCATCCTCTAGCGAAGAATCGTCGCTACAGGAGGAATCCTGTTGCGAAGGTAAAACAGGCGTGCCAGACAAATGCACTGGAATTTGTGGCCTTGGCATAGGTGCAACCAAAGGAGCCTGACCACCCTGTTGAAAACCAGCCCCCAGCATCCTGGATAGGTGTCTGAGATCACGGCTTGAATGTCCAATGTTTGAACCGGACCTGGGCCTCCCCTCGTGCGGAGCCCCGCTGCGGTCAGGGTGAAAGTGACTTCTGGCATTTGACGTGTAGCCACTTGATGACTATGTGGCCCCACTGGCGCTACACTCTGACCCCCAATTGGGGCTATCTGCATAGCCGTAACCAACTGCTGAGAAGTACTGGCCTCAAATGAAGCCAAAACCTGGACTTCAGCTGCCCCAACATGTTGTAGGGGTACCACAACAATCTGATCAGGCAATACAATCTCGGTGGCAGAAGCCCACTGATGCTCTGCCGCTTGAGCGGTGCGTTGTGCCTTATTAAATTGCTTCTCTAAGGCTTTATGCCACCTTATCCACTACAGCTATCCACTATGCGTCCTTATCCACTACAGCCAGTCGCTTAGATGACCGAGACGATGAAGATGTAGCCTTGACTGACCTACTTCTGGTGGATTTTGTAGCCCTTTTAGAACCAGTGTGTTTTGTGCTATGGGCTTTGGTAGAGCTAGCAGCCTGCTCCAAATCAGAAGACAAGGTAGAATCAAACATGATAGCTACCAATGTAGCAAATCTGCTGAGAAACACAGGACAGTTAAATAAATCAATGCAGCTGGAAAGGCCTGGAAGGCAATCCTTTCAAGAAATGTCACTTCCACAATAAGGGTGGTAAAGTCAGCTGGCAAAACTGCCACTTACAGAATGCCAGCTCTATAAGGAGACTGGACTTATAAGAGCCCCAGCGCAGCAAAGGCAAACCTGTCCACGTCGCTGGAAACAGCTGGGATGGTAAGTGAAGACTCCCGCACAGCAGCACAGCTCCGGGTCGCAGTATCACCAGGAATAAGGTGCTGAAGTCAAAACGGACCCTTAAGCGACGCTTTGCAAAAAAAGACAAGGCAATCCCTTCAAGGGAAGAAAAACGGTGTGAGACAGCTGGGCCTGTCAAAGCACCGCCGCGGCCAATTTACCACCCAAAATGGCGGGCGAGAGAGGCAAAACTTTCCCTTGTGCCTCCGCGGCCCTCACCAGTACAAAAGGCTTGTGACACGAAAGGCAGTCAACTCTGGAAGGCCAGCAAACCGCCCAGACAAAAACCGCGAAGCCGCTGGGACTCTCTTCAAGCGGTGGTGCAGCTGAAACAATAAAAAAAATGGCGGGCGCAAGCTTCAAATAGCTCTCCCGCGCCGGTGTGGCCGTTGACAGCTAAGAAATGGCGTGAAGGCAGATCTGAGCCCTCCAAACACCGCGAAGCCCAGCTAGTTGTCTGAGTTTGCACCGGCACCCCGGGCAGTGACTCCAGAGCCACCAAGAATAGAAATGGAGCTGCGATGGTGATGGCGGTTGTGCCGGCTGACTGGGGAACCATCACACACACCGGTGGCCAGTTAATTATTGGAGGTGCCCTTGCAAGGGACACAACTCCGGAACGCTGCCCAAGGAAGTCCTGGCAGTGGAAAGTGGCCTGGAACCCCAGGAACGCCTAACCCACCACCGGCAGCCTAAAGGAGATGGTAACACTCTCCTACCAGTTACAGATGCATAGCTCCCAAATGGAAAAATACCAAACAAAACTAGAACAAAAAAAGTAAATCTGACAATCTACTTGCCAGAGGCAGCACTCAGGTCTCATCAGATAGAATGAGTAAAAAAGACTGGATAATGGACCACAGGAGGCGTGGCCAAGGATTTGAAAAAAATTAACACTCAGTCTCAAGCAAATAGATGAGAGATTAACCCCATGCATGGATTGTCGGACCAGGACTTCTGGAAAATACCTGTTGCATGACAATGCAACCCAACATTCACCAACCTTTCTGAGTTGGTGGCCCAGCGGGGGTGGGGTGGGGAGATTGGGGATGGTTTTGTGTGAGGGCATGCATGCCCACAGCTTCATTTGTTCAGGACCCCTGATCTAACCTCTTCCTTCTTCTCTCAAGGTCATTCCCACATATCATTACTGTAACATAATGCCAAATTATTTCCAAAATTATAAATGCTTTTTAACAAAAACAAAAATACCATCCTTATATGTTAATTATAAAAAGTAGTCACTTCAGAATTGCAATATCCCCTAGTTAAACTAACTGACGATTAGGGGGAAAAATCTTGAACATATAATTTGTGAAATACACTGACACATGTGGCGATACACTAGTTTCATCAGCTTACCTAAATTCAGAGGTTAGACTGTTGTATGATAACTAAATTTAACATTTTTCTGAATACAATATTAGCAAGACATAAAACTATATACTTTTAAAGAACCTTTCTGTGTATTTGACCATTGTGTCAAGTGTTCTATCTTTTCTCCTCTGCTGTTTAACATCTAAATGAAATAAGGGAGGTCATTTGGCACATGTTAGCCACCTCCACATCCACTATTAAATTCTACTGTGTATAACTACAAGAAAATAGCACTGCCCTTGAATGTTTCCCAGTCGGCTGGTTGAGGAAAACAAGTTCCAATTAAACCCAGGCCAAATGAAATTTTTGTTGGTAAGAGAAAACTGGATCTGAGGATTGAGGTGATCCCTTAACACCCCCTCTCCCCAAGAAAGAGTAGGTTGGCAATCTAGGAATATTCTTTTCACTCTAGCTGTCACCAGTTTCCAGATGGTAGTTATGGTATGGAACACATTTGTACAACAATAGTGAATGTGCCAAATACAACCCTTGAGCTAAATTGGACTTGGTAACATTTATTATCTCTAAGTTACAGACCGTCAGGAGTACTTGAAGTAACAAACTTTAACTGGAGCTATTCTTGAAATGTGATTGGAAGTTGGTACAAAAGTGAAATTCAAGCTACTAACTAGTGCAAAGTACAGAGGTCATATGATACCTGTTTTAAAACTGGCTCAGCTATCTGGTAACAAAAGCTATAATGTTCTCATCTGGGAAGGGCATTTGACCCTCACTCTTATAAGATTTAGGAAATGACAAAAATATTTTTAATTAAGCTTCTTTAAATGGTTAAATTATATTTATAATAATGTTGGTTATATTAATATTTATTCCCAAGCTTTATAATTAGTATTTTAATTATTTCAAGCTGTATGCATTTTATAAACATAAATATTAACCATAATAGCAGCAAAAATGTTGGTATCTTCAATGCACGTTTTAAGGTATGAAATAAATAAAGAGTTTTTCAAATTGGACAATAATTTTGGTCCTTGATTTAACATTAATACTCAGAAACAACCATCATTAAAGTGGTCTACAGACATGAGCCGACATCATACAAATGCATACAGTACAAGTAGCCCTTGACTTATGATCATAATCAAGCACACAATTTCAATTGTAAATTGTGGTGACGATGCCCAATTTTATGACTTTTTTGGCAGAGATCTTTAAGTGAACATGGTGATCATAAAGTGAACGCCATGGTCGCTAAGCAAACACATTGTTCACTAAAGGACTCTTTTTGCTGGAAACTGGAAGTAAATGCCAAAAACATCATAAACAGCAGTTACATGGATGCAGAGCTCTGGTAGTGCACAGGTAGTCCTCACTTAATGATCATAATTGGAACTAGCGAACTAATGTGGTCAGTAAGCAAGGCATTACATGACCACAAAACTTCCACTGTAACGAATAGGTGAATCACCTGTGGTTTTAAGTGAGACTTTACATGACTGTCACTTGTAATTTTGCTGCCACTTTCTCCATTGACTCTGTTTGTCAGAAGCTGGCTGTGAAACACACAAACAATGGTGACCGTCTGACTGTGGAACATTATTACAATGTAAGTGTAATGACCAGTCATACAGTTACTTTTTCAGAGCCATTGCAACTCTGAATCATCATTAAACAGGGCAGTTGTTAAATGAGGACTACTTGTACTCAATACATTTATATCCCTCCTCATCTGTTGTAGCATTTTAAGTGATTTGGAGCACATTAAAAACAAAAATAATATTCATTAGAACACTCATTAAAATGGTGGCAGGGGAAGAAAAAAATTCTTTTATCACAAATACTGAAAAGAAATGAATAAAGTTACCAGAGCATGAATAACTATAGTTAAGCCATTCTTATTCAGGGAATGGTGTAGTTGATATACCAAACAAAGCTGATAATAACCATTCTTATCCATAAATGTAATTTGGATCTGTGACTGGGTGGTAAATAATTAGCAAAATTTTCAGAATCCAGAGTTTTTCAGAAATCAACAAACCACTGACCACTTGAGGACCAGCAGCAGTATCTATCATATAAAAATATGTTCCCCTGGATCCACTCAGCCAACCCCTTCCTGTCCAGTTTGAATAAACCAGAACAGTTAGAGTCAAGAACGCATGTGATAGACCAGATAGCTACAACTGTCTTGACCACATGCTCAAACCATGAAAAATGAAAGGTACCTAGATAAGACAATTTGTTGTATCAAAGTAATGTCTAATGAACACAAATAAGAGTAATTGTGAGAGTTTGCAGCAATCCAACCAGCACACAAGTAAACAATTCAGCAGGATTCATTTATATAAGAAACTTCTTTATATACAATACCATACAGCAGAAGCCAGAACCAGAACTCAGAATCCAGAAGTACAGAATCAATAATCACAGAAGCTATAGTATCACAGAAGCACTCATATATATACAGATCAGTGAACCTAAGCCACGCCCAGGCTCCAAGTTGTCTGGGTCACCAAACAGTCCCCATTGGCTGATCTGTTACCATGTCTATTCCAATTCATGAACCCTGATACACTGACACTCCTCCCTTCATGACTGGAATAGACATAAAACTGAATAACTTAATATTCTTCCCATGGTGCACTCCACCCAATGGCTTGGTCATTATATCTGCCAGATTGTCCTCTGAAGAACAGCGAAGCAAGCTAATTAATTTACATTTGATGGTTTCTCTTACATTACAGTATTTAATAACCACATGTTTGCTTCTATTCTTTACTCTGTCACCTGTAGCCATTTAATGCAAGCAGCATTATCCTCAAACACCGTTACAGTTTCTTTTAGGTACTTTTACACAAGTATTTTTACACAGCTGTACGTACCAACTTACCTCTGAGCAAAGCTCAGACAAAGCAATAAATTCTGCCTCTGTTGGCTGTTTTTGCAGAACCAAAAGAAAGAAGATACAAACAACCAGAACTTATGGGATACAGCAAAAGCGTTTATGAGAGGGATTGCAATAGCCTATATGGCCAAAGAAAATAAACAAAAAAGGCAACGACTGAAAAGCTTAGAAGAAGAACTTAGTAAATCTGAGGTAGAGCTCCAAAAGGAATCACAAAGACGGGATATGAAACAACAAATAGATGTAATTAAACATAAATCGAATATTATTGAGAAGGAAAGTCTGGCACAGCAAATTAAAAGTACTAAACAATTTTTTTTTGAAAATGCGAACAAACCGGGGCGTTGGTTGGCATATAGATTGAAAAAACAGAAAGATAGAGGATGGATTAGCAAATTATGTAAAGATAAGGGAAAGATAATATACCAAAATGAAAACGGATGTTGACATACCTTAACGTCCCTTTTCAGGATGCAGCGACTCCAATCCATTGGTTGGGTTGTTTCTCTCATGTTGCTGGGGAACTGAGTGCATTTTTTTTTTCAAATGTCTTGGCTGATCCCGCCCACTCTGCCACTCCAACATCAGTCTTTCCTCACGAAGGCGCAGGAATCCATAAGACTATAATAAACAATAAAAACCAACAGGAACTAGGCAGGTCAGCCAGGCAGGAGCAGGAAGCCCAAAGAGGGTGGGTATGGATTAGAGTCGTAGCGTCCTGAAAAGAGATGTTCAGGTATGTCAACGTCCGTTTTCCAGTACGCTGCTCCTCCAATCCATTGGCTGGGATTTTCCCAAGCTTAAAGCTCCCTGGCAGGAGGCTGAATGCTCCCCGAGTTGTGGAAGGTAGCAACTTGCTGTAGTACTCTACAGCCAAATGAAGCCTCAGCCGAGGCAAAAGAGTCGATTTTGTAATGGTGGATAAATGAAGAGGCCGACGACCAAGTAGCCGCATGGCAGATGTCCAGTACAGAAGCTTGTGTCGCCCAAGCTGCTGTGGTCGCTGCACTGCGTGTTGAATGCGCATAAATCCAGCCAGAACAGGCCTGGCCTTAGTGTCATAGGTGGTCGAGAGGCAGGCCTTAATCCAATGACCTACAGTTGCAGAAAACACTCTCCTACCCGTGGAGGAGGGATGAAATGACACGAGGAATGCCTCAGTAAGTCGAAACGATGCAGTTCGTCTGATGTATCGACGTAGCGCCATCCGCACATCCAACGTGTGCCAACTTTTCTCGCGATGATTTCGTGGATCAGGACAAAAGTTCGGAAGGATGAGCTCCTGGGTCCGGTGAAACCAGGAGTTCACCTTAGGTGAGAAGGAAGGGTCCAACCTCATCACCACCCTATCAGAATAAAAAATGCAGAGGTCCTTGCAAACCGACAAAGCCGTTAGCTCGGAAATCCTTCGCACAGAAATGATGGCGAGGAGAAAGGTAAGTTTGAAAGTTAAGTATTTGAGAGGGATGGAGCCCAACGGTTCGAATGGGGCGGAGGTAAGTGCCTGGAGTACCAGTGGTAAATCCCAAGATGGATAACGATGGACTATCGGAGGAGATATGTTGGTGGCCCCATGCAAGAAACTCTGAATACACGGGTTTTGTGATAGTGTACGGTGTGACTCACAAGTAAGTACGGTAGCGAGCGCTGCCACTTGCCGTCACAAGGTAGCCAGGGCGAGGCCTTTGGTCAGGCCGTCCAGCAAGAAATCAAGGACATCTGGAATGTCGGCAGATGTGGGATCCACATGGTAGGCAGAGCACCAAATCGAAAATGCTCTCCACGAGGCTTGATAAATATGAGTCATGGAAGGACGTTTGGACAACTGAATGACCTCTATCACCTTGTCGGAAAGTCTGTCTTTCCTCAGCAGGACCCTCTCAAGTGCCAGACGGTCAACTGGGGCCACTGGGGCTCTGGGTGGGCGATGACCCCCTGGCTGAGAGAGACCTTGTGCTGAGGAATTGTCCATGGTGGGGAGACATAGAGACTCACCAAGTCTGCGTACCAGGATCGTCGTGGCCAGAATGGAGCTACTAAGAGAATCTCTGCCTGCTCCGATAACAACTTCCGAATTACTTGTGGAATCAGAGGAAGAGAGGGAAGGCATAGAGAAGCCCGGGTGGCCACGGGCATCTCAGAGCATTGCAACCCTCAGCTTCCACACACTGGTAGCGTGTGAAAAACCTGGGCAGCTGGGTGTTTTGAGGAGTGGCGAATAAATCCACGAGAGGCCGGCCAAACCTCTGAACTATTTCTGAGAAGATGTCCGGATGAAGCCGCCACTCGGCTGGGTCAATTTGTTCCCTGCTGAGCCAGTCTGCTCGAACATTTGACAGTCCGCAAATGTGGTCGGCCTTGAGTGACGCTGTGTGGCATTCCGCCCAGACCAGAAGTCGTTCTGCCTCGATCATCAGGGACTTGGATCGAGTGCCCCCTTCACGATTCAGGTGAGCTTTGGTCGTCATGTTGTCCATCCGGATCAACACATGCTGGCCTTCCAAGGTGGTGCAGAAGTGCGAGTCGCACAGCTCTCAACTCCAGCCAGTTTATGCTGTACGCCCATTCCACTGGTGACCAACGATCCTGGACCACTTGATCCAAGAGGTAGGCTCCCCAGATTACCAGGCTGGTGTCCGAGGTAAGGACGAGACGATCGATCTCGAGAAATAAGCACCCCTTTTGGATAGCCGGAGACATCCACCACGTTAGGGACATCCGAACCTGAGGTGGCAATGGGATCAGAGATGGGGATGTGCTGTGTCCTGACTTCTGAAATGGCAGCAGAAACCACTGTAGGGGCCTGGTGTGTCTGCGTGCCCAGGGAACTATAGCAATGCAGGACACCATCTTCCCCAACAATTGAGAAAGTTGAAGAAGAGGGACCTTCCTCTGGGACTTTATCTGATTCACCAATGTTGTGAGACTGTGGATCCGGTCAGGGGATAAAAATACTTGACCTTTGGTTGTGTCGATCACAGCCCCTAAGTGAAGAAGCCGTGTAGTCGGGATGAGGTGGCTCTTTTTCTAATTGATGGAGAAACCGTGACTTTGAAACACACGGATCATCGTTTCTACGTCCTTCGCGGCCTGGGGAGGAGACGATGGAGGACTAGAATGTCGTCCAAATAACAGAGAAGACGTATTGGTAGGGACCGTAGAGTCGCGGCTACCACCGCCACCAGTTTGGTGAATGTTTTGGGGGCAGAGGAGAGCCCGAATGGCATCGCGCAGTACTGAAAATGATGATTGTCGTACTCGAATCTCAGGTACTTGTGATACGCCGGATGGATCGGGACATGTAAATACGCCTCCCGAAGGTCCACTGATTGCAGGAGATCCTTGTGTCTGATGCACATCAGGATCGATCCGAGGGATTGCATCTTGAACCTGTGATATAATATGAATTGATTGAGCTGCTTCAGGTTCAAGATGCCCCTGTATCCCCCCCCAAAGACTTTGCTACCAGGAACAAGGTGGAGTAGAACCCGGCTTTCTCCTGATCCACAGGCACTGGCTCTGTTGCTCTGATAGCCAGCAGGTGCGAGATCTCCGTCTCCATCAATTGACGTTGTTGTAGGAGAGGCGAGACCGGACAGCGAAGGAAGCGACTGGGAGGGGCATCGATGAATTCCAGACATAGTCTGTAACGCACTGTGCGCCTGATCCATTCCTCGGGCGTCGAGAGAGCCCATTGGCAGTGAAATTGCTGGAAATGACTGCCAATGGGATCCAATAGTTGGGAGTCATTTGCATCTTCTAGTGGAGCGGTAACCGCCGCCCCTAAATGGTCGTTTGGATGGTGCCGGATTGCGAGCACGGTCTTGAAATGTTTGCCTGTCGGAGGCACGGTCCGTGCCTTGGATGAAAGAACTCTTGAGTATAGGACCCACTGGGTCCAGAGAAGGTCTGAAAGGGCTGCCGCTGGCTAAAAGGAACATATCTGCACTCTGGCCTGTGATATGATGATGGAAGGATCTTACGTTTCTCTTTGTCTTCCATCAATAGAGGTTCCAGAGCCGCACCAAACAAAGAGGGGGCCTTGAAGGCAGATGATGCAAGTTTCCACTTTGCTTTCGAGTCAGCTTTCCAGTTGCGGAGCCAGAAAAGCCTGTGATTGGTGACAGTCAACGCCAAGGCGCGGGAGGCAAACTTGGCGGCATTCAAGGAGGCATCTGCAGAGTACTCGGTGGCCATGACTAATTTGTTGATATCTTGGTGTAGGCGCATCTCGTTAGGCGGAAGACGCTCTTGAAGTTGCCTGAGCCAGATCAACAACGCTCTATTGAAGAATGATGTGGCTATGGCAGCTTTGATCACCCAAGCGGCCCCCTGATGTGTCTTCCTGAAGCCCAGTTCGGTCTTTTTGTCCCCGGACCTTAAACCATCCATGACGTCTGCAAAGACCACAGAGGAGGAGGAGAGACTGGCCACCGGCGCATCCACAGAAGGCAAGGCCAAAATATCATCCAATTTAGGAGCAGCACAATAAAGTCTTTTGTCCAACCCACTCGGGGCTGTCAAGGACCCAGGCTGGCCAAAAGCACTCTGAACCACATCGGAGAACAGTGGAGGACAAGGAATAACATCCCTCTCTTGTTTAGAAACCTGAAATAAGGCATCATGCGGAGCTGTAGCTTGTTTGCTACTGTCAGAAGAAGTGTCTGTCATGCCAAATTGGGTGGTGACTTTTACCTTGTGTAGGGGGGATTTAAAAACTGCAGGTCGAAAGAGACCAGTGATACAGGTTTCTCAGGCAAAGGCCCTTCATCCTCCGAAAATTCTATGTCCTCTGGACAGTCGTCACCACGGTTAGACTCTTCAGAAGCAGCATAGTCAGTCTGAGCCAAAACAGTGGCTTTGGCAGGTGGGTTGGCATGAACTTGAGCATGGCGGCTGATGGTATGGTGCACCGCCTGCACCTTGCTGGATACCAGCCGCCAAAATCTTTGCTAAGGCGTCAGATAACATCGACTGAAAGTCTAACTGGGTGGTAGGTTCCTCTGGGCGGAGCCCCGCCGCTGTCGGAGTAAAGGTAGCTTCAGGTATGCGTCTGGGTGCCAAAGGTTGGACGACCTGAGGTGCCAAAGATACATCAGGCAAGGATATTGAGACCTCTTTTGTAGTTCCTAATTTGGAAGCAGCCAGGGTCCGGTGAGCAGTAGAGTCAATAGCGCCAAATAGAGAGAGAGAGAAGAACCTCCCCTAGTCTCCTGTTGAACGGAAGGGCCAGGTTCCTCTGAAGAATCAGAACGGGTCAATGTCTTGATAGCCCGTTTGGCCTTCTCAAACTGTTTCTCAAGCACTTTATGGCGCCTTAGCTCAGATTTCTCATGAGTCAAAGGCTGGGAGGAATGACGGGACTTGGCTGCCTTGCTGTTGGCCTTGGTTTTAGTCGGCTTGGACCTAGCCTGATGGTGAACTTGTACAGCAGAAGGGCTAACCTCCTGCTCCAGGTCGGATGACAAGGAGTAATCAGCCATCTTGAGGCCACCCACTAGCAGAGACTGAGAGGACTGGAAGCAATAATCCAGTCCACAGTAATAATGCTCCTGCTGTAACAGTTGAGCAGGCGAGGAAATTAAGCAATAAAGTCAGTAATGGGGCCAACAGTACGCAAGGCCTGGCAACAAAGGTACAATTCCAAATTTGTGTGAGAGCCACCCGCTCTTTTAGCGCCCTTCAGAATTGGCTTATCCCAGGCTTATTGATAAGGCTCTTATCAGAAGCCCACAATGCTGCCTCAGCCCGTTAAATTTGCAGCCAAACACCTCACCAAGTCCTCACGAGCCAAACGACGATGATCCGAGAATTCAAAATGGCAGCCGCCAGCCTCAAGTCCACAAAATGGCGGCCGCGGCGGGAGAAATGGCTCTAAATTGCCTCAGCAGTCGTCAATCGCCCAAAACACCAGCTGTGCTGCGAGGCTTGCCTTGACATCAGAGTATGCCGCTTCGTATCGGCATTGCCCAATTAAGATGGAGCTGTGGCGCTCGTGGTTATACCAGCTCACCAATAACCCAACAAGATGCTGGCGGCTTAAAGAAGCGCGGATCCGCCCAGCCAGGCCGGAATCCAGACCGCTGCCTGTTGAGAGAAGGAGCGGAACGGCCTGGAGCCCCAGGTGCGTTGCCGCTCGCTGGCAGCTTCACGAATCCAACATAGAAGCTCCTTCACTGACAGTAATACAAAATAATAAACTAAAATAAGGAAATTACTAAGCGAAATTTGAGAATAGATTGAAACTGCATAGCTGTAAAAAACAGGAGTTCCCCCAGCAACTGAGTGAGAAAAACTGACGTTGGAGTGACAGAGTGGGCGGGGTCAGCCAAGACATTTGAAAAAAATCTGGACTCAGTTCCCCAGCAATATGAGAGAAACAACCCAGCCAATGGATTGGAGGGGCAGCGTACTGGAAAAGGGAAATGTGACATATGAGTTCTTTAAAAATGTGTACAAATAAGAGTAATATATAAGTGAAGACAAGATTTTACAATATCTTCAGAAAGCAGGATTGCTCAAAGTTTCAGAAGATTTTAAAGATTTGCTGAATAAGGACATAACACCCTTAGAATGGAAGCAATCAAAAAACAAAAAATTAACAAAAGCTCCAGGCCCTGATGGACTACCATCAGAAATCTACAAAAACAATCAAGAGATATTAGGTCCCATATTGTTAGAGGTATTTAATGAAGTATTGCATGATGCAAAGATCCCAGCTTCATGGGAAGAAGCAATGATTACATTGATTCCAAGGAAAACTCCGACCTGACACTGATTAAAAATTATAGGCCCATATCACTATTGAATTCAGATTACAAATTTTTTATGATAATGGCTGAAAGACTTAAGAAATTTTTGGAAGAATTTATTCATACCGATCAGAATGGATTTTTGCCTAAAAGGCAAATAAGAAACAATGTCAGGACCATTTTTGATATTCTAGAGTATTATGAGGTACATAATGAGAAGCAAATGGTATTAATATTTGCCGATGCACAAAAAGCATCTGATAATGTTAAATGGGAGTTTATGCTAAATCAGTTATGTTCTATGGATTTCGGTGTAAATTTTATAAACATGTATAGAGCAATTTATTTTAAACAGGAAGCTAAAGTACTAATTAAAAGTGAATTAACTAAAAACTTTCAAATTCAAAAGGGCACAAGACAAGGTTGTCCACTGTCGCCGTTATTGTTTATACTACCACTAGAAATTTTGACCAGAATAATTCGAGAAGATAACCAAATTAAAGGACTAGAAATTAAGAAAGAAATTTTTAAGGTGCAGGCTTTCACAGATGACCTTGTCTTTATCATAGAAGAGCCCCTACAGTCTGGAGTAAGGCTAATGGAAGTACTGGGGGAATATGAGGAAGTAGCAGGCCTGAAGATAAATAAGGATAAAATGAAAATGTTAACAAAAAATATGACAAAATTGTGAGAAAAGAAATTGGCTGAGAAAATAAATATTCAGACAACAACAACAAAAAGGTATCTAGGAATCCAAATGACTGCAAGATGTAGTACACTTAAAGGGGATAATTACGACAAATTAATTGAACAAATTAAAATGAATTTAGATAGGTGGAAAAACTTGCAACTTTCCTTCATAAGAATCACGACAATCAAGATGAATGTTCTACCCAAATTACTCTTTTTATTTCCATGTATCCCAATTAGATTAAAAAAAAAGAATTTTTTACAAATTTGAATAAAATGACTTTGAAATTCATTTGGCAAGGTAAAGAACCGAGAATTAAATTAAAATTATTACAGGATGCTAAAGAAAGAGACGGATTGCACCTTCCAGACTGGGAAAAATATTATCGAGCAGCAATTCTTGTATGGATGAGTGATTGTATGGATGAGTGATTGGATACATTTATAAAATAGGAGGTTGTTAGCCTTGGAAGGCCACAATATGCAGATTGGGTGGCATGCTATTCTCTGGGAAGAGAAATACAAAGTTCACAAGTACTTCCAGAAGCACTTCATCAGACATGCACTCTTGGATGTTTGGATCAAAATTAAGCAATGTACTTATATGGAAGTTCCGAATTGGATGTCGATATTAGAGATGTTTAGACATCCACATTTCATCAAGTCAGGAAGAGTTATTACGTATAAAGATTTGTTAAATGAGAGGGGAGAGTTGAAACCTAGGAAAAATTTAAAAGACGAAGGAATTGAACTTGAATGGTGGGCATATCTCCAAGTACAATCAAAGTATATGAAGGATAAAAAAGATTGGGGCATAAAAACAGAGAATTCAATTTTTTTTTATTAAGAACAGAGGAGAAGGCAATAAGGAAAATATATCATTATTTATTGGAACAAGATATGCTAGAAGAACAAGTAAAAGAAACAATGTTAATTTGGAACAAATATTTTGGCTATAGTATCGATCTAGACAAGCGGCAGGATCTTTGGGAAAGAAACATAAAAATTACCTTAGCTACTACATACAAAGAAAATTTATACAAGTTGTTTTATAGGTGGCATCTTCCACCCACAAGATTAGCAAAAATAAGCAATAAACATTCATTGATGCGTTGGAAGTGTGAGGCAGTGCCAGGGACCTTTTGTCATTTATGGTGGGAATGCCCCAAAGCCCCATAATTTTGGCATCAGATAAGACAATGGATAGAGGAGATACTAAAGCAAAATATATAAGCAAAACCGGAAATCTTTCTACTGGGTATTATAGAGGACAAATACAATAAGAGCACAATTTACCTATTGTTACATATTCTAACAGCAGCAAGATTAACTTTTGCACAAAAATGGAAAAACAAAGAGATCCCCACAGAAGAAGTGTTAGCTAAAATATTAATTTGCGTGGAAATGGACAGACTGACCTTGGAACTTAAAGATAAAAATGAATCAGAGTATTATGAAATCTGGAACAAATTTTATTGTTGGCTGGAAAGGAGGAAAAATGCTGGGATATAGGACCATTGACAAGTAAAATGTTTGGAAGTTTTTAGGCTAATTTGTTATGATAGATACGATTGAAATAGATATTGAAATAACCTATGTGGTTGAAATATATGTATTCGAACTGTGATAATTAATGTAAATATGTATACAGATAAAGAAGTGTATCAATTATATGACAAATTTTGATGAAAATGTTTAAACCGGAAATGTCATGCTATGTCCATTGTTTTTAATTTGTATTATAAATAAAAACGTTTTTTTTTTTAAAAAAAGAAGAAATGGCTACAGTTGTTTGTTTTCTGGACTTCCAACCAATTAAAGTGCCTCCAAACAATACCACAATACCAGAATTAGACTTTCTGGTTTTTACATCATTGGCATAATCACTGTCAACATAACATTTTAATTTCAATTCTTCAGAGACTTGTATTTGAAGACCCAATTTCAGAGTTCCCTTCAAATACCTGAGAATCCTTTTTATACCCATCCAATGCGATTGCGTTGGTGCAGCACTAAAGCGACTTAAGATGCTTACTGCACAAGCTATGTCTGGTCTGGACCACTGTGACAGATATAACAAGCTCCCTATTGCAGATTGATATATCTCTTGATCACAGGCTTCACTTTTGTCCTCACCCAAATTGTTGTGAAAAACACTGCTCATAGGTGTTGGAGCAGAATTACAATCCTTCATGTTGAATCTCTCCAACAGCTGTTCAATTTTCCTTCTTTGACTGAGAACATATCCATTTTTCTCAGTTTTTGGTATCTCTACACTGAGATTTTTTTATTTCTCCCAAATCTTTTAATTCAATTTTTTTTTCTCTAATTGATTAGCAAATTCTTTTACCTGTGACAAATCCTTTGCAATGAAGGATCATCTACAAATGCTAATAATTGACAATCCCCACCTTGTAACTTTCCAGTATATATGCAACCATCAGCCTTGCAACTCTTGAACCCAAGACCCTTCAATGCACTATCTAAACAGATATTTCCATTTCTGGCTGACTGCTTCAGCCCATAAATGGCCTTCTTCAATTTATATACAGTATTAGGCTTTTTACTTTCTTACCCTGGTGCTTGAATCATGTAAATTTCTTCCTCTAATTCTGCACTGAGGAATGCTGTGGTTATATCAAAATGCCAAATTTTATGTCCACGTGCCACTGCCAAGCTAGTACCAACCTTATGCTTTCACTCTTTACAGCTGCCACAAATACCTCATCATAGTGCATGTTTTTCCTTTGTGAAAAATCTTGTGCCACTAACCTTGCTTTATATTGTACCTCATTGTTGGGCAGTACTTTCTGTTTGTACACCCATTTACATCCTATGCAGGAGTGAAGTGCTACCAATTCGAGGCAGTCAGCCCGAACCTGTAGTGAAAATGCTACTAGTTCACCCAAACTGGTAGTAAAAAGTATGTTAAAAAGTTTTTAAAAAGTTCCAATGATTGCGCAGCACAGCTGACGGTTGGAACTTTTTTTTACTTTTTAGAGCATTTTTTTACTACCTATTGCCCAAACCGGTATTTTTGTGTAAAGTGTGATAGTTTGTTTTTGAGCTGTGACGCTGTGAGGTTCTTGCTTGTTGCAGGGGCCATTTTGTGTGAAGTCCAGCTGCTTTTGCATTGTGTGTGAGTAAGTTCTGTAGTTTTTGTGTTAATTTTGTGTAAAGTGTGATAGTTGGTTTTCCTGTCAAATGCCCAAGCCACGCCCACCCAGTCACCTGACCACCAAGCCGTGACCACCAAGCCGTGACCACCAAGCCATGCCCAATTGGTAGGAAAATTTTTGAATTTCACCACTGATCCTACAGCTTTGCAACCTTGTGGCAAAGTCATAGATGTGAACACTTTATGTTCACCTATGGATTTCATTTCTTTGTCCATGGCTTCTTTCCATTTTACTTGTTCAAGTTTGGGTAACGCCAATATTTCCTGATAGTTTCTTGGCTCATACCACACATTTCACACCTTAACTTCACCAGTAGAATACCTGTCAGGTGGAAAGAACGTTGGTCTTACCTGACACGTCTCTTCTCAGTGCGCTGCAGGAGACTCCAAGCAAGGGTTAACGCAAATCCTATTGCCAGTTTGGGTTGATAGAATTCCATGGCCACGCCTCTCTTGCCCGGCTAAACTTCAGTTTTTTGACAAAGTCACGTCAGAGTAGCAAACTGGCACCTGTAGAGAGATAAGTGCCCCTTGGACCCCTGGACCTGGACAGTCAGCAGGGTGGGTTTTGGAGTCTCCCGCAGCGCACTGAGAAGAGACGTATCAGGTAAGACCAACGTCCTTTCTTCAGTGCGCTGCTTGGAGACTCCAAGCAAGGGATATATCCAAGCCTGAAGTAGGGGAGGGAGAACAGCCATCCCTCATCCCTCTGGTGGCATGTACTCTCTGCAGAACTCTACGCCCAAAGGATGCCTCAGCCAAGGCATACACATCCAGTTGTCTAATAAAGGGCGATGGCGATGACCAGGTCGCCGCCCTACAGATGTCTTCTATTGGAGCTTGTGTGGCCCAAGCAGCACTGGTGGCTGCACTCCTAGTGGAGTGAGCCGTAATTCGTCTCAGGACAGGCCAGGCCTGCATCTCACAGGCCTTGGAAATGCAGGCCTTCAACCAACGGCCAATGGAAGAAGAAGTCACCTTCCTGCCCATGGTTGCAGGCTGGAAGGATACAAAAAGAGATTCTGTCTTCCGAAAGGAAGAAGTCCGTTTGATGTACCTACGGAGAGCTCTCCTGACATCCAGGGTATGCCAGCATTCCTCTGCGGGATGATGGGGAACCGGGCAAAAATTAGGCAAGATGAGTTCCTGGGCTCGGTGGAATCAGTAATTCATTTTTGGCAGGAATGAAGGGTTCAAGCGAAGGACCACCCGATCTGCATGAAAAATGCAAGGGTCCTCCCGTACAGACAAAGCCGCCAATTCAGATATCCTCCTGGCAGATGTTATCGCCACGAGGAACGCCACCTTCAGTATCAAATGTCGGAGACCAGAGGTCTTTAAGGGCTCATAAAGTGAAGAAGTGAGAACCTGAAGCACTAAGGCCAGGTCCCAGGTGGGGTAGCGATGCACCACCGGAGGCCTCAAGTTAGCAGCTCCCTTCAGAAAACTACATATTCGGGGGTGGTGAGTAAGGGGTTGTCTGTTCTCCCCAGCCAACACCATGGCCAATGCTGTGACCAGTCTCCTAAGGGTGTTGCGAGATAGCCCCTTGTCTAGTCTGGTTTGCAGAAATTCCAGCAACTCAGGAAACGAGGCTCCCAAGGAGTCAAGCTGCTGCGAGGAACACCAATGGCAAAATGCCCTCCAGGTGGCGTCATAAATCTGGTTCGTGGAAGGTCGCCTGGACGGTCTGGATGATCTTCCCCGACAGCTTGTCTCTCCTCAGGAGACACCTCTCAAATGCCAGGCGGTCAGCTGGAGCCACTGTGCCTCCGGGTGTAGAATGATCCCCTAGCTGAGAGATAGCCTGTCGCGGGAAATCCACCAGAGGCAGGACACTGAGAGGCTGACTAGGTCCGTGAACCAGGGACGCCTGGGCTAATGCGGAGCTAGAAGCAGGACCTCTGCCCTCTCCTCCAGTATCTTCCAGATGACCCTCGGAATGAGGGGAATCGGGGGGGAAACATAAAGCAGCCCGAGGTTAAGGACTGCGGAGAGCATTGGTCCCCTCTGCCCCTAGGGTCACGAACCTGGAGAAGAGCCTTGATAGCTGGGCATTGGATGGCTGGGCAAACAGATCTACCACTGGCTGACTGAATCTCTTGCACACCTCTTTGAAGAGGTCTGGGTACGGGTGCCACTCTGAGTGGTCCAGGGTTGTCCTGCTCAGCCAGTCCGCCTGCATGTTAGATGTGTTCTGCCCTGACGGAGAGAACCCAGAGACCCAGCCTCTCTGCCTCTGCCATGAGGGACCTGGACTGGGTGCCTCCTTCCCGATTTATGTGGGCTTTCGTGGCCACATTGTCCGTCAGAATGAGAATGTGCTGGCCTGACACTGCCTCTCAGAAGTGGCGTAAGACCAAGTGAACTGCCCTCAGCTCCAGCCAGTTGATGCTGTTCTGGAGCTCCGTTGGGGACCACCTGCCCTGAACTACCTGGGATTGGAGATGGGCTCCCCAATCGAAGAGACTTGCGTCTAAAGTTATTGTGACGCGCTGGCTCACCCTGTAGGCACATCCCTGCTGCAGGTCTGGGGAGGCCCACCAGTGTAGTGATCTCAACACCTTTTGGGTGAGTCTCACTTTGAGACGTGAGTTGCTCTTGCTGGTTTTCTGATGTGGTAGAAGGAACCACTGCAGTGCCCGGGCATGCAAATGCGCCCAGGGGACTATGGATAGGCACAAAATCATCTTCCCCATCAGTTGGGAGAGAAGGTTTAAAGGCACCAATTGCATAGCCACTATCCCGGCCAGTAAGGACTGCAGACTTTCCAGTCGGTCTGGTGAGAGAAATACTTGGCTAGAGGAAGAGTCTATCACCGCACCCAGATGAAGAAGACTGATAGATGGCACCAGGTGGCTCCAGTTGATCGTGAAGCCATGGTCTTGGAGTAGCTGTATCACAGTCTGGACCTCCTGTTCCGTCCATGAGGCTGACCTGGACTGGCTCAAAATATCGTCCAGGTAACATTGTAGACGAATGGGTAGCGCCCAGATGTGGGCTGCTACCACTGCCAGAACCTTTGTGAAGACTCTTGTGGCCGATGATAGGCCGAATGGCAGGGTCCCGTATTGGAAGTGGCACCTTCCATATGAGAACCGCAGGAACCTGTGATGACGGAGGTGAACTGGCAAGTGCAGATAGGCCTCTTTGAGGTCTATGGAGATCAACATATCGCCCTCCCTGATACAGCCCAGGATGGATTGCAGGGACTGCATCTTGAATCAGCGATAGACCACATGGGCATTCAGCTTCTTTAAGTCCAAAATTCCCCTCCAGCCCTCCGAACTCTTGGGTACCAGGAATAGGATTGAGTAAAATCCTTGGCCTTCCTGGCCATCTGGAACCGGCTCAATGGCGTTGATCTCCAACAGATGCTGGATCTCGGTTTCCATCAGCTGACATTTTTCGGCATTCACTGGTACTTTTCAGCGAATAAAACAGTTTGGAGGGTTGGATAGGAACTCCAGTGCAAAGCCCAATCACACTGTTTGGAGAACCCACGCATCCATTGTGGTCTCCCCCCACATTGGCCTGCAAAATGTTGTAAGCAGCCGGCAATGGGAAACATGGTGGGATAGTCATTTCCCGTGTCGAAAGGAGCGAACTCCTGACCCACGAAATGGCCGCTTGATCTGTGCCTGTCATCTGCCCGTCACAAAAGGACGACCGATCCGGAAACCGCTCGTGCCCCTGGAGACTCCAAGCAGCGCACTGGAGAATCCCCTTATTCCATCGCTCTGACCTGCGTGGCATTGACTGCTCTTGTGTTTCAACCCTTTCTTGCTTCATATCCAACTCATCATCTTCTCCTGACTCCTTTTCTTGCTCTCTTTGTTTCTCCTTCCTGAATGCTGACACCGTCACTAAGTGGGTCACAGTCACTAAGTGGATCATTCCAAAAATTTGCATCAATTCTGTTCCAATTTTGCTCTGCAAAGCTAGCAGACCTGGAAGGAACATTGTACTCACCTGAACGTTCTTTCTATGTGCGCTGCGTGAGAGTCCAAGCAATGGGTGATAACCTTGTCTGATTGGCCAGAGACTGAGTTGTAATTTGATTATTTGGTCACGCCTCCTCCTTCCTGTTTAGGCTCAGTTTGTTAACGAAGGTCTGGATCTGGAGAAGATGTAACCTGTAATGAGAAAAAGAAATTCACTCTCCCGTCCCTGGGTCCTGTCTAGAAGTTTAGGGCAGGTTTGGACTCTCACACAGCGCACATAGAAAGAATGTTCAGATGAGTACAACATTTCTTCTCCTCAGCGCTGCTTAGAGTGTCCAAGCAATGGGATATGCCCAAGTTAAGTATCCCTAGGGTGGGAATTAGAGTCGTCCAGGGGCCGGTCAACCAGAAGAACCTGTTGCAAGACTCGTCTCCCAAAGGCTGCCTCAGCTGAGACAAACATGTCCAGTTTCTAGTTTCTGATGAAAGGAGAAGGTGATGCCCAAGTGGTTGGCCTGCAGATCTCTAAGATCTTGAGCAGCCCAAGCCGCCGTGGTGGCTGCGCTTCGTGTAGAATGGGCTGTAATGTGGCCAGGAATCGGTCGAGCCTGATGATCGTAAGCCAGAGAAATACAGGCCTTGAGCCAATGACCAATTGTGGACGGAGTCACCTTTGTGCCCAGGGATCTCGGCTGGAACGAGATGAATAACGCCTCCGTCTTCTGGAACAGTGCTATCTAGAGATGCACATGCATAGGGCCCTGCGGACATCTAAGGTGTGCCATCGACGTTCTCTGGGATGTTTGGGATATGGACAAAAATCTGGTAATATAACCTCTTGGGCCCTGTGGAACCAGGAGTCAACTTTCGGGACGAATGTCGGGTGAAGGTGGAGGACAACTCTGTCCGGATGTATTATACACAAGTCTTTCCTTACTGAAAGAGCTGCCAGTTCAGAGATTTGCCGAGCAGATGTGATGGTGATGAGAAAGGCAACCTTAAAGGTCAGAAGTCTGAGAGGTGCAGAACTCAACGGCTCAAACGGAGCCGACATGAGAGCTTGCAATACGAGGTGCAGATCCCAAGAAGGGTATCTGTGAACTGGTGGGGGGCATAGATTGGAGGCCCCTTTTAGAAAGCTACAGACCCTTGGGTGTTGAGAGATGGTCGCAGCTCTGTTGCAGAATAGAATGGTTGCTACAGCAGCAATTTATCTATGAAGAGTATTAATGGAGAGGCCGGCATCAAACCCATCTTGAAGGAATTCCAATATCTGAGGAACAGAAGTTGATGTTGTGACTAGGTCTTTCTTGGTGCACCAGCGACCAAAGGATTTTCAAGTGGCGTCATATATACAGGTTGTGGATGGACGGCTAGAGGCTAGGATGGTAGAATTACTTTCTTAGAGAATCTGTCCTTCCTCAGGATCTCCCTTTCAAGTGCCAGATGGCCAATTGGAGCCATTGAGGTTCCGGATGTAGAACGGCCCCCTGGCTGAGGGAGATCTTGTCTGGAGGGATTCTCCAGGGAAGGGACATTGACAGATACATGAGATTTGTGAACCAGGTCCGTCGGGGACACGAGAAGGACTTCCGCACCTTCCAGCAGGATTTTCCTAATGACCCTCGGTATTAGAGGAGTCGTGGAAAATGCATACAATAGGCCCTGAGGCCACGAGCATCAGAGGGCATCTGCCCCTTTGGCTCCTTGTGTCTGGAATCTGGGGTAAAACCATGGAAGTTGTGTGTTTGCTGGGTGGCAAAAAGATCCACCAGAGGGACCCCAAATTTTGTCACTAAATGTTTGAACAGGTCGATGTGAAGTTTCTGAAAGAATCAGCTCCATCAGTTCTCCCTCCCTCCTGCTCATGGCAACTTGAAAGCTTTGCATGTTGACAGTCGGGATGTAATTTCCATTCTGCCTGATCGATGGTGGTCCCGCTTAACCAGTCCGTCTGGTTGTTGGACAGTCCAGATATGTGCTCCGCTCACAGGGAGAGCAGGTGTCTCTCCGCCCAGAGACTGATCACAGAAGCCTCGTGCACCAGTACCCTGAAACGAGAGCCCCCCTGGCGGTTCACATGTGCTTTGACTGTGACATTGTCCATCAGCAGCAACATGTGGTAGCCTGATAATTGAGATTGGAAATGGCGGAGCGCCAAATGAGCGTCTCTCAGCTCCAGCCAATTAATGTTGTGGCTGAGGTCAGATGGAGACCAACGGCCCTGGGTCACTTGTGATTGCAAATGAGCGCCCCAGTCGAAGAGGCTGGAGTTTCTGGTAACGGTGAGACGGGAGTGCTCCTTGAAGGAACATCCCCGTTCCAAGGCTGCTGACATCTACCACTCCAAGGATCTGAGGACCTTTTGGGAAACTCTGATCCATTTGTGAGCATTGCTGAGGCCCAACCATTGACTTGGCAAGAGGAACTATTGAAGAGGACGGGAGTGCAGCCTCGTCCAAGGTACAATCTGTAGGCAGGATATTATTTTGCCTAACAATTGGGAAAGAAGCACCAATGGTATCTTTTTGAGGTTTCGAACTTGCCATATGGTAGTGCGGATGTTGGACAGATGCTCCCTGGAAAGGAAGACAAGACAGGTCTGAATGTCAATTCTTGCTCCCAGGTGGACGATGTTGGTGGTGGGAGTCAGATGGCTCTTTTCCCAATTCATGGTGAACCCATGATTTTGAAGGGTTTGAACTGTGGAGATTTGCCTGCTGGGGAGAAGATGACAAGATTAATATGTCATCTAGATAACAGAGCAAACGTATGGGTCCTGCCCGCAAGTGAGCAGCCACCACATCCAGAAGCTTTGTGAATACTTTGGGGGCGGACAAGAACCCGAAGGGCATGGCTCTGTATTGGTAATGCCATCTGGTGTAGGAGAACCGGAGGAATCTCCTGTGAGATGGCCTGATAGGCACGTGTAGATAAGCCTCTCAAAGATCTATTGAGGTCAATAGATCTCTCTGCCTGATGCAACTCAGAATGGTGTGCAGGGATTGCATTTTGAAGCGTTTGTACTTGATGTGTACATTCAGCTTCTTGAGGTTCAAGATGGCCCTGCTTCTGCCGATTTCTTTTGCACCAGAAAGAGTATCGAATAGAAACTGAACCCCTGATGTTGAAAGGAAACAGGTTCTATGGCCTGAATGGCCAGCAGATGCTGGATTTCGGCTTCCATCAGAGACCTCTTGGTGGGATCCCATGAAACGGAACATTGGACGAACCATCAAGGGGGTTTGGAACTGAACTCTAGGGTGAGACCTAGTGTTATGGTCTGTAATGCCCAGGCATCGGTGGTTAAGTGCTGCCAGCAGGTTGCAAATCTGCCCAGGTGACCGCCAATAGGGCCTTTGTCATGACAGTCATTTCGACTGACGGTAAAAAAGAAGAGAGAAAAAATTAGTCAAGATTGTTAAAGTGGATTGCAAACAAAATGGATCCTTTTTTAGGCTGCTGACTAGAATTGTGGATTGTAGAGAGATATCTTCAGGAGAAATAAGATCATTAGAACACTGAATTTTTGCTTTGGAAAAAACCTTGAACTTTGATAGTGATAACAGCTATGAGAACTTCTGAGGAGGGTTTTGTTGTGACCCAGGCCCAAGTAGGTAGTAATTGACACAAACAGTTCCAAAACAAACAGACTTTATTAGAACAACTGAGAATTAACTAATTCTCAGCGTAGTCCAAACTAAATTAAAACAAACTCTTCATAACACAAATTCTTCAGTCTAATCACCAACCTTGGTATAATTAGGCAAACTGCCAAAGGCTTCTCTTGGCAAAAGTTCACCGACAAGAGGTAAGTGCAGCAAGACTATTGTTGTTTTCCGACAAAGAGCCCAAGAGCCATTGATCTTTTAAGCCTTATGGGAGAGGCCAATCATCCCTTGGCCCTACTCCCAAGTCCTCTTTGCTTTAGCTGCTCTTGCCTTCTGGCAGCTCTTCTCACACATGCACTAGGAACAGACTCCTCCTGTTCCTCTGCCTCTCTACTGTCAGCCTCTGGAGGCTCAGGAGTCGCACATCATTCCCCGATGGCCCTGGCCCCATCTCTGCCTCCCACGCAGAGCCCTCATCCAGGCCTTCCCCAGCCTCCAGGACTGGCCCATGTTCTTCCTCAGCCTCATCGCTGTCTGACTCCACTGCCAACTCTGCAGGCTGCTGGCGGACCACAACAGGTTTGTTTGTCTGCAAGTGGCTTGACTTTGATGATTAAATAAGGAGGATTACAACACAACTTTAAATTGGAATAATATTAACTCAGAAAGAACAAAATAGCGCAGGAACTTATGGAAATGGTGAAAATGATGTACCTATCACTGAAAATGGAAATAAGGGAAATGACCACAATGCTGCATGGAAAACCAAAATCTGATGATTGGAAAATTGTGTTAAGAGTACACTCAAGCTGGCAAGAAAATAACGAATGGGAAGCAAGAAAGAGAGATTGACAATAAAGAAGAAGACAAAGACAAAGAGATTGACTATGGAAAATTAAATTAAATCTGGAGGGCTCGGGACAGGGGTTGTTCCTCTGTCCTGGTCCTATTAGACTTCTCAGCGGCTTTTGATACCATTGATCATGGTATTATGCTGTGCCGATTAGAGGGGCTGGGAGTGGGGGGCAAGGTGCTGCCGTGGTTCTCCTCCTTCCTCTCTGACCATATGCAGTTTGTGTTGGCAGGGGGACAGAGGTCGACCTTGAGGCGCCTTGCTTGTGGGGTGCTGCAAGGGTCAGTCCTCTCTCCCCTTCTGTTCAACATTTATGTGAAGCTGCTGGGTGAGATCATACGTGGTTTTGGGTGAAGTTCCATCAGTACGCTGATGATACTCAGCTGTACATCTCCACCCCGGACCAACCCAATGATGCCCTTAATGTGATGTCCCGGTGCCTGGAGGCCATGCGGATCTGGATGGGGAGAAACAGACTCAGACTCAACCCTTCCAAGACCGAGTGGTTTCCGGCGTCCCGGTATAGCCAGCTGGCTCCATCATTGACTATTGGGGGCGAGATCTTGGCCCCCTCAGAGAGGGCTCGCAACTTGGGTGTTCTCCTGGATGCATAGCTATCCTTAGAAGATCATATGACTGCTGTGGCCAGGGGAGCTTTTTATCAGGTTCACCTGATCCACCAGTTGTGTCCCTTTCTGGACCGGGATGCCTTACGCACGGTCACTCATGCCCTCGTCACGTCGCGTCTGGATTACTGTAACGCTCTCTACATGGGGCTCTCCTTGAAGAGCACTCGGAGGCTCCAACTGGTCCAGAATGCGGCCGCGGATTATGGGGGCGACTCGTCGCACCCATGTGACACCTCTCCTCCGCGAGCTGCACTGGTTCCCGGTGGTCTTCCGGGTGCGATTCAAGGTGTTGGTTACTACCTTTAAAGCGCTCCATGGCTTAGGATCTGGGTATGTACGAGACCACCTGCTGCCACCGATAGCCTCCCACCGGCCAATATGCTCCCACAGAGAGGAACTCCTCAGGGTGCCGTCGGCCAAACAATGTCAACTGGCGACCCCCAGGGGGAGAGCTTTCTCTGTGGGGGCACCTGCCCTCTGGAATAACTGCCCCCGGAGATTCGTATGATCCCCGACCTACGTACCTTTCGCCGTGCCCTTAAGACTCTTTTGTTCCAACAGGCCGGGCTGGCCTAGAAAATGAATTTTAATTTAATTGGGTGTTTGTAATTTTTTAATATAAGGGCCAATTTTTTAATCTATTTTAAACTGTTTTTTAAATTTTGTGGGTATATGTTGTTTTAACATGGCTGTACACCGCCCTGAGTCCTTCGGGAGAAGGGCGGTATAAAAATTTAATAAATAATAGTAATAATAATAAATGATTATGTGGGTAGTAACAATAAAAAGAATAATTTTAAAAATTACATTGGGATTAACACTGGAAAAAATAAAAAGGGTGGAAAGAGACAAAGAGGGAAAAAGGGATGGAACAGAAAGAATATAAAAAATTTAAATGATTACACTGGGATTAACAGTGGAAAAACAAGAATGAAGGAAAAGGAATGGAAAACAAAGGGAAATACAGGGCAAAATAGAAGAACTCATGATTTTAAAATACAAAATGATTACACTGGGAATAACAGTGGAAAAATAAGAAACGGGGAAAAGAGATGGGAAATAATGGGAAATACAGGTAAAACGGGATAGTTCAGGATTTTAAAGCACAAAAGAAAAGAAGAGGAAAGAAAAAGAAAAAAAGAAAAAAGAAAGGGAGAAAGAAATGAAAGGAATATGTTGTATACATTTAGAATTGAAATATGAATTGAAGTAAGATTTATAGATGTAATGAATATTAGAAAAAAGATGAGATTGTGATACTAATTAAGTAAGATAAAATAATGGAAAACTATATGGATGTATGAATGAATTAAGTTTTAGAAATATGAATAAATTTGACAAATGAGATGGTAATAGTTGGAATATTTTTACCTAAAATTAGAGAAATTGTAACAATTGGAATACTCTTAATTGCTGGAGTTTATATAATGATAAGTTTTAAAAATATGGGAATTTTAATTAGGGAAATTGTAACAATTGGAATATTTTTAACTGCATATTTGGAACCCAATCAAAAAAGAAAAAAGGTGAAATGATATTGTATTGTGAATTAATTAGATTGTGGTGAAAGTAGAAATGATTAAGATGTTGTTTGAAGAGGTATAAATACATATGTTTGACAAAGTAATTGAAAATTAGAGATAAGATTCAAGGAAATATATGGTATAAAGTAATTTGGTTTATTATTATAATATAAAGAGAAAAGATTGTTATAGAACTAACTGATTTTTATTAAGATGTTGGATTGTATTATTTGGAATAAGATTTAAGGAAATGTATGGTATAAAAAATTGGTTTATTATTTTGATAAGAAATGAATCATTGTAATACTAGGAATTATATTATGTGAGATTTTAAATTTAAGGGGTTTAATATAGAGATGAAGGGAAAAATTGAATTTGGTTAAGATTAGAGGTTAGGATGAAGAGTAATATTGGTCTATAAAAAAAATAGAGAGAATAAATACTATGGCAAAAAGAGAATATATAAATTGTGTTGAAATGACTAAAAATAGTTTAAATTTGTGAACCGGCCAATACTCTGTTCAGAAAAAAATACATTGTATGTTTGTTTGTCTGTTTGTGTAAAAAATAAAAAAACTTTTTTTAAAAAAAAAAACAAAAACAAATATTCTTCTGCTCTGCGTTTCTAAATCAGTCCAAGCAATGGAGATATTAAGAATATGTCTCTCTAGGCCGACTGTGTTAACAAACTGAGCCTAAACAGGAAGGAGGAGGCGTGACCAAAGGGGCGTTTGTTCTACCTTAAATGCTGATTCTCTCCGGCTGCAGAGTGGTTCAGGAATGGGTTAACGGAGTCCAATCTGCCTGGAGACTAAATCATAATTTTGTAGCCACGCCTCCACGTCTCTACTTCCTGTCCCAGTTTTCGGTGAAGGAAGATCTAAAAGAGAATCTGGACCAGAACATTATTAAGCCCCGGATCCAATCCCTGGCAAAAAAGGGTGGGGCTGAACCACTCTGCAGTCGGAGAGAATCGCCGTTTAAGGTAGGACAAATGCCCCTTCTCCTATCCTGCTGCAGAATGGTTCAGGAATGGGACATACCCAAGCCTGCAGTGTTACGGGAGGGAAGCCGAAGGGCCTGGATCACCCCCAGCAATAACAACCTATTGAAGAACCCTCCTCCCGAAGGATGCCTCCACCAAGGCGAAGACATCAAGCTTATAATGCCTGATGAAAAGCGAAGGAGAGGCCCAGGTATCCGCCCGGCAAATTTCCTCAAGGGAGGCTTGTGTGGCCCAAGCAGCTGTAGTCGCTGCGCTACGAGTCGAATGCACTGTGACGTGTCTAGGTGGTGCAGTGCATTGCTTTCATAAGCACGGGCGATGCACGCCCTGATCCAATGACCTATAGTGGAAGAGGTCACCTTGATGCCAAGAGAAATAGATTGAAAAGAAACAAACAGAGCCTCTCTCTCTCTGGAAGGCATAGTGCGGGAAATATATATTTTAAGGGCTCTCCGCAGATTCAAGATATGCCGTTTTCTTTCAAAGGCATGTGAAGGCCAAAGACAAAAATTAGGCAAGATGACCTCCTGGACCCCATGGAACCAGGAGTTAACCTTGGGAATAAAAGATGGGTCCAGACGTAAGATTACTTTGTCTGGATGGAAAATACAGAGATCAGACCTCACCGAGAGGTCGCCAGTTCTGAGATGCGCCGTGCGAATGTGATAGCTATCAGGAAGACTACCCTAAGGGTGAGAAAACAAAGACTAGCCATTCTCAGAGGCTCGAAGGGAGGTTCCGTAAGTTCCCACAATACCTTAGGCAAATCCCACGTGGGATAACGGTGTATGACTGGGGGGCGAAGGTTACTGGCTCCCCAGAGGAACCTGCGGATGTTGGGATGCAGGGCAAGGGACTCTCCTTCCCTGCCCATAAGGACTGTGGAGAGAGCAGCAACATGACATCTGAGCTAGCCCTTTATCTAGATCATCCTGCAGGAACTCCATCACCTGTGGAACAGAAGGTGAAACAGGGTTAATGCCGTGCGCAGAGCACCAGCAAGAAAATACCTGCCAGGTGTGATTGTATATCTGGATCGTCGACTGTTTACGGTCTGCTTGGATGGTCCGGATGACCCTGTCCGAGTATGCACGTCGCCTCAGGAGGACCCCTTCAAGTGCCAGGCGGTCAGCTGGAGCCATTGCAGCTCCGGATATAGAAGGACCCCCTGGCTGAGAGATATCCTCCAAGGGGGAATTCTCCAAGGTGGCGAAATGGAGAGAGCGACGAGGTCTATGAACCACGGCCTTCGAGGCCAATGCGGCGCCACCAGGATCACCTCTGCCCCTTCTCCTATGATCTTGCGGATATCGGCTAGAATCAGAGGTAAGGGTGGAAATGTGTACAGGAGACCCGGAGGCCATTTGCAGCATAGCGCATTAGTCCCTTCCGCCCCCCTGAGTTGGAAACCTCGTGATGTAGCGAGGGAGATGCGCATTGAGATGAGATGCGAAGAGATCTACTTGTGGTCGGTGGAAGCGAATGCAGACGTCCCGGAAGAGGTCTGGGTGGAGACGCCATTCGGAACGGTCTATTGTGGTCCTGCTTAGGAGGTCCGCCTATGTGTTGGAATCTCTGGCGATATGATCCGCCTTCAGTGATAGGAGGTTGGCCTCTGCCCATCTCCCGAGGCAGAGAGCTTCCTACATCAGGTGTTTTGACCGAGTGCCCCCCTGGTGGCTGACATGGGCCTCCGCCGTGGTGTGGTCTGTCAGTACAAGGATGTGTTGACCCCGTACTAGTTGATGAAAGTGGCACAGGGCAAGATGAATCGCCCGCAGCTCCAACCAACTGATGTTGTGCAGAAGGTCCTGAGGAGTCCAGTGACCTTGTGCCACCTGTTGGTTGAGGTGAGCTCCACATCTGTAGAGGCTGAAGTCTGAAGTGATGGTGATTCTCCGGGGCTCCCGGAATATCGTCCTCTTGTCGAGAGTGGAGGACGTCCACCAGTGAAGGGAACAGCGAACTGCAAGAGGGACCTGAACTGGGGTCCGGGGGTTGGATACCTTGGCCCGTTGAAAAGGAAGAAGGAACCACTGGAGCTTGTGAAGGTGGAGACGAGCCCAGGGCACAATTTGGAGTCACAACACCATCTTCCCTAGTAGTGATGATAAGGTTGCCAGAGGAACCTTTGGGTCTTGAAGTACCTGGGCTACTTGTTACCTGATGGCTACCTTTCTGTCATGTGACAGAGACTTCCCCTGTGCTGGTGTTTATGAGGGTGCCTAGGTGTATCAGGCTGGTGACTGATTCTAGTTGGTTTTTTGGAAAGCTGACCAGAAAGGCGTGGCTTTTAATGTGTGAAGTGTCAATTGTATGTCCTCTCGAGCCCTCTGAAGGGAGGAAGCCTGTACTAAAATGTCGTCTAGGTATGCCTGAAGCCTTACCAGTTTTAACCGTAGGTGAGCAATCAGGGCAGCTAGGATCTATGTAAAACAGCAGGGAGCCGAGGCCAGCCCGAATGGCAAGGCACAATACTGCAGATGATGGCCCGCATAACTGAATCTGAGGTATTTCCGATGTGCCTGGACAATCAGAATGTGAAGATAGGCCTCGGAGTGGTCGATCGAGGCCAGAAAATCCCTGCTTATTGAGGTACTCTGAAACCAGAGATGTGGACCCGTGGCTGCGAATGCCTGCAGCAATGCCCGTGGAAATGGCCTCAGATATCAATAATTGAATGTTGTCTGGTAAGTTAGCCAGTTGGGCCTCAGCAGAATCTGGAGCTTTGCTGGCCCTGGGGTTCTCATTGAGAATCATAAACAAATCAATTGGGCAACTTAGGATGTTCCCTGGTAACAAGCAGCTCTTATGCTTCAGAAGTAGTAGGGCTTGGAGAAAGCCTTCCAGCTTCTTCCTGAAGGGAAGGCTGGGGAGAAACTTGATGAGAAACTTGAGGAGATGACTGAGCAACAGGTTGATCACTAGACCTGTACATAGTTTCTAATTGAGATTGCCTCTCTTCGGCAACAGAGAACTGTTTCTCCAAGGCTTTTTGTCTGTACTCCAGATCTTTTAATTCAGCACTGGACAGTTGAGAGGCCCTGCGGCCATGCTTAGATTTGCAGGAGGCCTTCTTATAAGTGGTAACCACAATATTGTCTTGTGATCTATCTGCCATAATTGAAGACTATGCAGACTAACAAACTAGTGGAATTAGAATAAATTCCCTGTCGCCCTTCGACAGACGGGAAAGTCTGTCAAAGGGCGGTGAACCTGAGTGCTGCTTGTGCCCAGGACCTCCCCACCCCCACCCTGTGCACAGGGCCCCTTCAGTGGCAATACTTGCCAATTGCAGCAGAAGAAACAGGTGTCCAAATCGTTACCACTTTGTAACTGCAGAATCTGATGGGTGCTTTATTGCCACGAGGAAGGAAAATGCCTCCTGGCAGTGTCCTGCAATGGCCGCCCCTGACTGGGCACTCCTGCTGCAAGTGCCTTCCAAATGGCTGCTGCCAGAAATCAAAATGGCCGCCCAACCTGGAAGCACATCTTGTGGTCATGCTCTTAAAATGGCCATCGCTAACACGAGGTGACTGTTGAGGGGCTCCTGAAGAGTCACACTACCGATTAAGAGCGGCGGTGGCAGTGGTTGCAGCAACAAAGTGCTTCTCAGCCGAGAAGGCTCCGATCTAAGGTAGGCTGCTGACGGTGGCAGCAGTGAAATTCAAGCCACTTCCCAGCTGGGTAATTTAAAAAGATGCAGCAGCAAACAGGACCGCTTCATAGCTGAATGCCTCGCCGCAAGCTCAATGGAGCGGCGGCAACGTTGTCTGCGGTGGTGGTAGTGGCAGTGGTGGTGGTAGCAGCTGCGTAGGTGCTAGGGGCACCCCCCTCCCTTGGTTGTGGCGGCTTTATCAGCCTAGACTGATGTGGCCAGCACACTAACCCAACAGAATAATAAAATAAACCTGTAGTTGATTCAAAAATGAGTTGAACGAAGAGCAACTGCCAAAGATGTCTTTCTCAGACGGACTGAGTCAAAAACAGGGACAGGAAGTAGAGACATGGAGGCATGGCCACAAAATTATGACTCAGCCTCCAGGCAGATTGGACTCCGTTAACCCATTCCTGAACCACTCTGCAGCAGGATAGGAGAACAAATTACAACTCAGTCTCTGGCCAATCAGACAAGGTTATCACCCATTGCTTGGACTCTCTAAGCAGCGCACAGGAGAAATGACTATTCTTTTGCTCCCATTGCTAAAACAATAGCTCTTTGAGCCACGCTCATAGCCTGTAAATCTGAGCTTTCCAACCTTTGGTTGACCTTTTCTCCTGATTGCTTTTGGAATATGCACCCATGCATTGCTTCCAAAAACCCTTAAATGTGCCAGAGATGGCTTTCTCCCATATAACACTGCATATGGAGTATTATTAATATAGGAACTCCACAGCCTATTGATTAAATAATTAGCAGTCCACATGGCTTCACCCCAATATGACCTCCTCAGACCAAAATCCTCCAGCAGCGAGTGCTTCATTCTTTGTAAAACACCATTCTGTCTCTCAACCACACCATTCTCAGCTGCTGTGTATGGATTTGTGTGTCTGTGTTTTATTCCTAACTGTCCCAATCACTGTTGAAAACTTGCTGACATGAATTCTGAAACTCTGTCAGTTTGCAGCTGACATACCTGTTATTTATATCTTTCTACAAAGCTTACCCATTGCTTAAATTTCTGTAGCACCTCTATTTTACTTTTTAGTAAATAGCAGAAACCAAATCTGCTGTAGTAATCTACAATGACCAGCAAATACTTTGCTCCTCCCAAACTGGCTTGCATTGGCCCAACCAAATCTGCATGTACCAGCTCTGGAGCTCAGCAATTCTGCAGGGATGGCATCAACATCTGGGGCCTTGCTGTTTGGCAGTTGGCTCATATCCTATACAACTTTTCCTGATGTGTGTGTTTGTGCATGTGGTAAAATATTTGTGTGTGTGGTAAAAATGTAAAATAAACATTTAACCTCAACTTTTACTTTTACATAATACTTTTATATAATAATATAAACTAGCCATTTCTATAACAATAAATCTATCTAATCGGTAAAACCCAAAATCAAAGTTTCATTTTTTTCCATCTTAAGAACAAAGTCCAGAAGCGGTTTCCAAGTAGAAATAAAGGTATTTGTGTTTTTTTCTTTAACCAAAACTGTCAATTTAGCCATCTCTGCTAATTCCATCAGTTTTTGCAGCGATTCATCCATTGTGGGGATCAAGATGACCTTCTATTTCTATACCTAAAGTAGTCTTGCTACCGTCAACATATATAACATCAGAGTTCCTTTTTTCCCCCAAGTCTTATTCCATTAAACCCCAAAGAAAAGTCTCTGGTTTTCTTTCTATATTCAGTTTAAGTATTTTCTATATTAAGATATGAATCCAACTCCAATATTTTTTTATCATAGGTCCATCATAAATGATAAAAAGTCCCTTCTTTACATTTACATTTCCAACATTCATTTGAAGAACCTTTACACATTCTTGACAACTTATCTGGAGTTAAATACCAACGATACATCATCTTATAGAAATTTTCATTTAAATTATAGTTTAATGTAAATTTTAAACTTTTATTCCACATATTCTCCCATTGTTCATTATATCCGAAATTCCTTGCCGACATCTTGTTGGTCAGACAGTTCTTTCCTTTGCTTATTTTTTGTTACTTTTATGACCAGTAAACTGGAAACATAAACAGAGGGAGAGAACCAAGATCACGTGAAGTGTTAATACCACTTTTGGTAATGCTATATTTGGAATACTGCATTCAGTTTTGGTTGCCACAATGTAAAAAGGATGTTGAGACTCTAGAAAGAGTGCAGAGAAGAGCAACAAAGATGATTAGTGGACTGGAGGCTAAAACATATAAAGAACGGTTGCTGGAACTGGGTATGTCTACTCTGATGAAAAGAAGGACTAGGGGTGACATGATAGCAGTGTTCCAATATCTCAGAGGCTGCCACGAAGAAGAGGGAGTCAAGCTATTCCCCAAATCACCTGAGGGTAGGACAAGAAGCAATGGGTGGAAACTAATCAAGGAGAGAAGCCACTTAGAACTAAGGAGAAATTTCCTGACAGAACAATTAATCAGTGGAACAACTTGCCTCAAGAACGTGTAAATGCTCCAACACTGGAAGTTTTTAGGAAGAGATAACCATTTGTCTGAAGTGGTGTAGGGTTTCCTGCCTAAGCAGGGGATTGGACTAGAAGACTTCCAAGGTCCCTTCCAACTCTGTTATTCTATTGTGTTTGAAACCTTTTGGCTTGCACAAATGCATTCCTGGTGTGGTCCTTCATACAGTTCTCTTCTAGTGCTTGCAACTCTGGACTAGTAAATTTCTGTCTCTTTTCTTGCTGTTCTATGAAAATCAGTCTCCTTGCTTCCTCCCATTTGCCTACTGCTTTGGCTGCTTTTCTTTGCTTGGAGATTCTGATGGTTTCATCTGACAGCCATTTGCTCTTTTTCTCTGGTTTATTTTATGGTATGTGTCTAATTGCTGTTTCAATGATGGTTGATTGAATTCCTTGCCACTGTTCATCAGACATCTTCTCAGCAGTATTCAGCAATTCAAACTTATTTTTCACCTCAATTACATATGTGGAAGGAATTTTGGTGGTGTCAAACCTCTTTGGTCTTGCTTTGGTCATAATTTGACTCAGATCTTAGTCAACAATATTCATGATCTGATCATCAATTGGCACACAGATATGTCTTGACAGCAAGAACTGAACGGGATCATCACCAGTTATGTAGGCACAGTCTATCTTATTATGATGCAGTTTATTTGGTGAGGTACAAATTCATAAGCAAGACTTGTGCTTTTGAACCAAGTGTTCATGAATCAAAATTGATTGAACAAATTATTGCCTGCATCATTCCTCTTTCCAAGTCAAAAACCTCCAGTGATGCCTGTTTCTACTTGAACAACTTTTGCACTGAAATCACCCAGTACAGGAAGTCCTCAATTTACAATTGTTCACTAACAACAGTTCAAATTAACAATGGCCTCTGAAAAAGTTAGTTACTATTTAAATTTGAACTTATAACAATTGCCCTTGGCAACTGGTTCATATTTACGAACAGTTGCAGTGTCTCATGGCCACATGATTGGAATTTGCAACATTTTGGCCACTGGTTTAACCTGATTCACACTTACAGTAGTATGATTTGACTTACAACATCAGTGCCTTGTCTTATGACCATGGTAATAATGGTCATAAAGTCATGCCCAGTAAGATGATGACTCAACTTATCATCATAACAACTTAAAATGGAAATTCCAGTCCCAATTGTGGTTTTTACTAAAGATTACCAATATGTAAACCATGACCTTTTTGAGCATTTTTTCAATTATGGCATAGAACAAGGGTTCCCAACCTGTGGATCAAGGCCCACTTCCAGCCATGGCCTATTTGCAACCAGGCTGCATGAGTGGTGGGCTGGTGCATGCACATGCAGGCCTCACACAAATGAAATTAACCATCAAGAATCCTTCCACAGCTTGGGAAAATTTCTTGCTTGTAATAAATGCTACTTCATTAGTTTTTCCGGTATCATTTCCTGAGTAATAAATAGTGAATTTCTCAGTTCATTCTTCAGACATTCCATGTTCCTATCTTATATATCTTTATGTAATGCAGACGCTCACTTTCACCAATAGCTGCACCAACAATTGGGATTCCTGCTGGATTTGCCCCATGTGTGTCATTAATGCTTTGACTACTCATTAAAGATCCTTTTTCTTTCCAATAGCTGTTGGTTACTTTCTGTCCTGAAGGAGTTGGGTCCTACCATTGAGCACAATAGCTCATTCATTTGAGACATACTTGACATATTTAATTTATGTATCTATGTAGCATATTAAATTCTAATTCTATAGTAGGAAGCATGTTTCCTAATTATTTTCCCTTATCTATCTATATTTACAGAAAATCTAGTTTACTGTTACATATGGATTCAATATATTCCTTTTTCCTGGACTTTCACAGTAGCCATGTAAGCTGATGAAAATTTATGTTTGAGTTAATAAGACATTAACGGCACAGCTACACAGTGGGAACACATGGTCATACCTTTTTGATGCCTTCTTAAATCAAATTTATCTGAGCTCATGAGACTGTTCAAACTCAGAAAAATTACTGTTTTTTAAGAGAAGCCCGATAGGTAAAGAGAATCATTCTGAATCCTAGGCAACTCTGTCAGATCCATATCCAAATATTGAACAGCACAATTTTAATCAAAACCAGATACTATTTCCTGATTCTCACTACCAGTAAATACTTATTTCACCTTGGAAATTGTTTCTATCTACAAACCAATGTTAGTATTGGACCACAGTAAGTATTTAAATAATATAAAAATATTTTGAAATTGTCTGTACACCTATTATAGAAAATTGCCCAATTCTTTATTTTTCTACTAATGCTAATCACTACATAAATGTATATATGGGCTCATTCACCTATGAAATCAGCAAAGCCCAGTAAACATACATCATCCCCTCTTTTAATTTTTTAAAAAGGAAAATCTATTTAAAACAAGTTATTTTGAGATGCAGAACTAAAATTTGATGCAAAACTGAGTAAGCAAAGTAAATGTTTTACCATGTAGTATGTTTAAAATATGGTTCAGTATTAAATAAGCACAGCACTTTTTAATTATATTTTCCAACAAGACATACACTTTTGAAGGGTTTTTTGGGGGGGTGTGGTGTTTGCACTTTTGAGTCATTGTTGAGTCCTGGCGACTGCCTGGACTAGTTCCTGTATTTTTTTTTTATTTTTTTTTGGTAAGGATTTTCAGAAGTACTTGCTTGCTTCCCTCTTAGGACTGAGAGTGAGTAACTTGACCAAAGTCACCAAGCTGGTTTTGTGTCTAAGGTTGGACTACAACTCATGGTCCTCTGGTTTCTAACCTGATGGCTTAGCCACTACACCGAGCTGGTTCTCTTTAGGAGTATAACTTCAATTATTTTTGAATTCCAATTATTTTATATTCTAATTATTTTAAAATAACTACAGTTTAAAGATTTAGGAACATGTTCTACTAAATACATTGTCATTTGATCAGAATATATTCATATTATATTCAACCTTAGTGTACTGGCCTAATACTTTTATAAACCTTAGTGTAATACTTACACTACTTACTAGCCTAATATTTACAGCTATTAACTGATTTTTTTTTCTGTTACTAATGTAAAATACATTAAGAAATATAACACTCTTTAGGAATTAAGCTCATGTAGCAGGGACCAGAATTTCCCAGATTAGTGAGAGCTATAATGTTAGCAAATCCCAGATGACTTCTAGACTTAAAAGATATTGGTCCAATATCTACTTATTGAGGATATCATTGCTATATAGTGAAGAGAGAGGAGACTATCGTTGCTATATTGTGAAGAAGACAAACATTTTATTGTGGTTGGTTTTGTTTGCAATAATGTTTCTACACTAGGTAAGGCATTTCCAAGAGACCGCTGCTGAGTACAGGTAAATCAGACTCAAAATCCAGAACGAGTTGAAACTAGAGACTGAAAATAACTAGCAAATTAAAATATACATTTTGGTTGAGATAAAGGATTACACAATTGATCTACAATATGCTTGGTAAAAATGTAGTAAATTCTTACCTCTAATAAAATATCGTTGTATTTTCAGTGTAGCTCATTAAAATAACAACAACAACAACTGACATGGTTGCAAAACAAGCAAAGAAGGTCAAGACCTGGAGTGCACCTGGCCTAGAAGAACTGCATGGATACTGGCTAAAACACCTGACCAGCCTCCATCATCGCATGGCCACTCATTTTGATCAAATACTTCAAAATGCAACAAGCGAAGAATGGTTAACAGCTGGTTGAACATACTTGATAATGAAAGATCCAGAAAAGGGCACAGAACCAAGCAATTATCGCCCAATTACTTGTCTCCAATAATATTCAAACTTTTTACAAGAATACTGGCAAATTCAGAATTCAGTCATCTTATGGAAAACAGTTTGTATCCAGTAGAACAAAAAGGAAATTATAAAAGGAACACGTTGTACTCACCTGAACATTTGTTCTATGTGCGCTGCGTGAGAGTCCAAGCAATGGGTGATAACCTTGTCCGATTGGCCAGATACTGTAATTTGTTAAGTCATGCCTTCTCCTTCCTGTATAACTTCAGTCTGTTAACAATGTTCTGGATCTGGAGAAGACGTAACCTGTAATGAGAAAAAAACAGATTCTCCTGGACCCTGGGCCCCTTTGGAATTTTAGGGAGGGTTTGGACTCTCACGCAGCACACATAGATCGAACGTTCAGATGAGTACAACGCTCCTTCTCCTGTGCGCTGCTTAGAGATTCCAAGCAATAGGATATGCCCAAGCTAAGTATCCCTAGGGAGGGAAGTAGAAACCTACAGGGTCCTGTTGACTGGAAGAACCTGCTGAAAGACCCGTCTCCCAAAGGCCGCCTCTGCTGAGGCAAGCATGTCAAGTTTGTAGTTTCTGATGAAGGGAGAGGGCGATGCCCAAGTGGCTGCCTTGCAGATCTCTAGTATAGAGGCCTGAGTGGCCCAAGCCGCCGTTATGGCTGCACATCTTGTAGAATGGGCCGTAATGCAGCCCGGAATAGATTGAGCCTGATGATAAGCTAGAGAAATACAGGCTTTGAGCCAGCGACCAATGGTGGATGGAGTCATCTTTGTGCCCAGGGACCTGGGCTAAAAAGAAACAAATAACGCCTCTGTCTTCCTGAATGGTGCCGTCCTGGCGATGTATGTGCGCAGGGCTCTGCGTACATATAAGGTGTGCTACTGGCGTTCCCTTGGAATTTGAATTCTGTAAAATGACCTCCTGGGCCCGGTGGAACCAGGAGTTGATTTTTGGCATGACTGTTTGGTTCAGGCGGTGAATGACTCTGCCAGGATGTATGATACACAAATCTTTCCGTACTGAGAGAGCCGCCAATTCCAAGATCCTTGGAGTAGAAGTGATGGCGATGAGAAAGGTGACCTTAAGGGTCAGAAGCCTGAGGCTGACAGAACTCAACGGCTCGAACGGAGAGGACGTGAGTGCCTGTAAGACGAGGGACAGATCCCAAGAACAGTATCTGTGAACAGGTGGAGGTCACAGATTGGAAGCCCCTTTTAAAAAACTACGAACCCTCGGGTGTTGAGAGGGTTGACACTCTCTCACAGGACAGAATAGTTGCCAAAGTGGCTACCTGTCTCCGGAGGGTATTAACCGCTAATCCTGCTTCTAACACTTCCTGCAGGAAGTCCAATACCTGAGGTACAAAGGCCTATGTTGAGGCTAGCACCTTTCTAGTGCAGCAGTGGCAAAAGGAATTCCACGTGGCATTGTATATGCGGGTTGTCAATGGACATCGGGAAGCAAGGATGATAGAGATTACCTTCCTAGAGAATCGGTCCTTTTTCAGGATCTCCCTTTCAAGTGCCAGACGACCAGCTGAAACCATTGAGGTTCCGGGTGTTGTACGGCCCCCTGGCTGAGGGAGTTCCTGTCTGGAGGGATCCTCCAGGAGGTGATATTGATAGGGTGAATAGATCCATGAACCAGGTCCGTCTGGGTCGGTGAGGAGCTACAAGGAGAACCTCTGTGCCTTCTTCCAGGATCTTCCTGATGACCCACAGTATTAGAGGTATTGGGGAAAATGCATACAATAGGCCCAGGGCCATGGGCAATGGAGGGTATCCATCCCTTTAGCTCCTGGGGATCGGAATCTGGTGTAGAACCGTGGAAGTTGTGCATTCACTGGGCTGGCAAAAAGGTCTACTTTGGTTGGGCCGAATTTGGTTGACAGCTGGAGGAACAGAACTGGATGAAGTTTCCATTCTGCCTGATCGATGGTCATTCTGCTCAACCAATCCGTTTGGATGTTGGAGATTCCGGAAATGTGTTCCGCCCGTAGGGAGAACAAGTGTTTCTCCGCCCACAGACCTATCGCAGAAGTCTCACGCATCAGTGTCCTGGAGCGGGTGCCCCTCTGACTTCATGTGTGCTTTGACTGTGACATTGTCCGTCAGTAACAGCACATAGTGCCCTGACAGTTGAGCTTGGAAATGGCGGAGCGCCAGATGAGTGGCTCTCAGTTCCAGCCAGTTGATGTCTTTGAGGAGATAGTTTGGAGACCATTGACCCTGGGTCACTCAAGATTGTAGATGAGCGCCCCATCTGAAAAGGCTGGTGTCTGTAGTCAGGGTTAGGCAGGGGTGCTCTTTGAAGGAATACCCCTGCTCTATGGCTGCTGATGTCCACCACGCCAAGGACCTGATTATCTTGAAGGGAACTCTGATCCATTTGGGGGAGTTGCTGAGGCCCGCCCTTTGACTTGGTAATAGAAGCCATTGAAGAGGTCGGGAATGCAACCTCGCCCAAGGTACAATCTGTAGGCAGGAAATCATTTTGCCTAACAATTGGGAAAGAAACATCAATGGTACCCTTTTGAGGGTTTCAATTTGCCCGATGGAGCAGATGGAACGACACTCCTGGGAGAGGAAGGTTCTTTTTACAGATGCGGGCAGATGGCAGCTGAAGACATTACAGACATTGTTGGCTGAAGGGATTAATTTAACTTGGTTACAATATAATCAATTGCAATTGAGATGGAAAGAGGACCAAAAAACTGGTATTATGGTGTATGAGGAAGAATTGGTCAGACATATAAAAGAGAAAGGTCCAATGCATATTAAAAGACTTTATAATGTTTTGTTAGAAAGGGATTCAGAAACTGAACTAGTTAAAGATTGTATGATTAAGTGGGCACAAAATTTTGAGGAACCAGTGATGTTGGAAACATGGGAAAAAATTTGGGTTAAGAATGTTAAATTTACACAGTCGCAGAATCTGAGGGAAAATTTTTATAAAATGTTTTATAGATGGCATTTAGACCCCAAAAAATTGTCGTGTATGTACCCTAATGTGCAGCCTAAATGTTGGAGATGTGATTGCCTAGATGCTACATATTATCATGTTTGGTGGACCTGTAAGAAAGTCAAGGCTTTTTGGATAAAAATTTGGTGGGTCATGCAGAATGTCTTGAAGAAAAAAATTCAATTTTCTCCACAATTGTTTTTATTGGGTATAGTTAAGGGTTTTACATTGGGTGAAACAAAATTGATATTGTATATGATAACAGCAGCAAGATTGTTGATAGGTAAATACTGGAAAAATGAAGCGCTGCCCACGATTGAGGAATGGACTTTGAAGATGGCCAGTTTTGCAGAGATGGCGAAGATTTCAGCATATCTAAAAGATTGTTCACAAGAGACTTATGAATGGGAATGGAAGAAGTGGATAGATTATGTTCAGAACAAATATCAAACTAGGAAGTATCAAATAGCTTTTATTTGAAAATGTTATATTAAGATAGAAATATTTTAAGGTAATGAAGACAAAAATTTATTCGAAACAGTTATATTAAGATAGAAATATGTTAATGTAATGAAGATCAAAATTTATAAGGGGGAGGGAGGGGTTCGAGTTTTATATACAAAGGTGGGTTTTTCCTTTTACTTGATATGAGTATACTGTATGGAAGTCTGGGGGGGAGGGGAGGGTTAGGGTGGGTTAGGGAGGTTGGGAAGTCTGGGGTGGGTTGAGGGGGGGAAAAAAGGGGCGAAAATGTAATTGTAAAACTAATAGTTTGGGCAATCATATCGCACAGATCTTGTGACAGTGCAGTGCTTTGGTCTTCTTCTGGGCGGAGCCCAACCGCGGTGAGCGTGAAAGTAGCAGAGGCACAGGAACCTCTGTGGTGATGAGAGGGTTAAGGTTAGGGTTAGTGTTGCTGCAAGTATGAAAACAGAGAACATTATAAAAACAACACAAACAAAGGCAGAATATAAGGAAAAACAGCTGGATGACAGATTAAATAGATGGAAAACCAAAGCTTTGCATGGACAGCACTTGAAAAACATAGAAGAAAAATGTGATAACAACTTTACATGGGCATTTATTTATTTATTTATTTATTTATTTATTTATTTATTTATTAGATTTTTATACCGCCCCCTCTCCCGAAAGACTCGGGGCGGTGAACAGCCAAAATTAAAAACATACAATATAAACATTAAAATACGTTTAAAACAGAATTAAATCCAAAATGGCTCCCGAATTTAAAACGCCTTACCCATGACCCTATAAATAAGACAAATTTAAAATTTAAAATTTCCACATTTAAAATTTCCACATTTAAAAAGGGGGAAGATTTAGGCCAGGCCAGTTTGATGAAATAGAAAAGTCTTAAGCGCGCGGCGGAAGGTGCGCAGATCCGGGATCCTCCGTATCTCCGGGGGGAGCTCATTCCAGATCGTAGGTGCCCCCACAGAGAAGGCTCTCCCCCTAGGAGCCGACAGCCGACATTGTTTGGCCAACTGCACCCAGAGGAGCCCCTCTCTATGGGAGCGTACTGGCCGGTGGGAGGCTGTGGTGGTAGCAGGCGGTCCCGTAAATAACCAGGTCCTAAGCCATGGAGCGCTTTAAAGGTGATAACCAAAACCTTGAAGCGCACTCGGAAGACCACCGGGAGCCAGTGCAGCTCGCGCAGGAGAGGTGTTACATGGGAACTCCATGTCGCTCCCATCACCACCCGCGCGGCTGCACTCTGTGCCAGTTGGAGCCTCCGAGTGCACCTCAAGGGGAGCCCCATGTAGAGAGCATGACTTAATATGGGAACCATCAAGAAAGAAACGGAATAATATGGAATAATACTCACTGCTCAAGAACAAGCACTACAAACTAATGCCATGAAAGCAAATATACAAAAATCCATCGACAATCCAAACTGCCGACTTTGCAACAACAAAGTCGAAACTGTTTAACATTTAACATGTGAATGCAACAAAATTGCACAAACTGATTACAAAGCTAGACACGACCAAGTTGCTAAATTAATCCACTGGTCATTATGTAAAAAATACGACTTACCTGTATCCAAAAAGTCATGGGAAGGGGCGTTGGTCCTACCTGATACACACCTTCTCGTTGGGTGGAGACAACAGCCAGGAATGGGTGGTTGTTGCCTGTTCAGCTTGAAGGACTGAGACTGTTACAAAATTAAGCTCCTCCCTTGTTGCTAGGGATCTCTAGCTTTTACGAAGACGAACAACAGCTTCAACGTCTCTGGAGAAAGAAAGAAAGATTAAAAAAGGAGACCAGACCGTCCAAGGGTGGGGCTGGCTGCTGTCTCTATCCAACGAGAAGGTGCATATCAGGTAGGACCAACGCCCCTTCTCCATTGTGAGTGGAGACAGCAGCCAGGAATGGGACATACCAAAGCTTCATGTCCCAACTACGGGAGGGCCCCAGTCTGGTTCTATGTCTCTGCATCAGAATGAACCCGCTGCAGAACCCTGCGGTCAAATGCCACTTCTGCCAAGGCAAACTGGTCCAGCTTAAAGTGCCTCACAAAGGACGAAGACGACGTCCAAGTCGCCGCCCTGCAGATCTTGGTCAAGGACGCCTGCGTGGCCCAGGCTGCAGAAATAGCAGCACTGCGCATGGAATGCGCCGTCAGACGTGATGGACATGGCAAGGAACACAGTTCGTACACCTTGGCGATCGTCTTCCGAAGCCATTTGCCAATAGTGGATGAAGAGATCTTGGAACCTAAACACACTGGAATAAAAGAAACAAACAAGGACTCTGTCCTGTGGATGTCAGCAGTCCTCTTGAGATAAATACGAAGGGTTCTCTGGACGTTCAATGTATGCTAGTGCCATTCTAAAGGGTGAGCTGGATGTGAGCAAAAATTTGGAAGGACCAGGTCCTGAGTGCGATGGAAAGTCGTATTGACCTTCGGGATGAAGGTGGGATCCATACGAAGGACCACATGGTCAGAATGAAAAATGCAAAGGTCACTACGTACAGAAAGGGAGGCAACCTCTGAAATTCTCCTGGCAGAGATAATTGCCACCAAAAAGATGACCTTGCATGAAAGCAGACGGAGGCTAGTAGTCGTTAAGGGCTCATACGGGGCTTCCATAAGGGAGTTCAAAACAATAGTCAGATCCCAAGTGGGGTATCTGTGTACCACAGGGGGACATAAGTTAGAGGCCCCCTGCAGGAACCTATGTATGAGAGGGTGTTGAGACAAGGAGGGAAGGACCCACAAGTGAGGACCGTAGAGATAGCTGCCACCTGCCTCCGCAGGGTATTGGGCGAAAGTCCGCTCTCAAGCCCGTCCTGGAGAAATATCAAGACATGAACAATTGAGGCCTGAAGGGCAGAAATCCACATACCGTCACACCAAGCACAAAAAGCCCTCCAAGTAGCCGAATAAATGCGGTCTGTGGACTGCCCCCGGGACGCTTGGATGGTCCGGATAACCCTGGAGAGAATGTTGTCCTTATTGAAAGCGCACCGCTCAAGTGCCAGGCGGTCAATTGCAGCCACTGAAGGTCCGGGTGGAGCAACGCACCCTGGCTGAGCAAGTCCACAGGTTGAGGGGTCACCGACAATGATTTCAGGTCTGTGAACCAAGACTGCCGGGGCCAGTGTGGCGTTAGAAGAATGATCTCCGCCCGTTCCTCCAGAATCTTCCGCACCACTCGTGGAATGAATGGCAATGGGGGAAAGGCGTAAAGAAGCCCTTTCGGCCACGGACAGCAAAGGGAGTCCACTCCCTCTGACTGAGGAGCTGGAAAGCGAGTATAGAAGCGGGGGAACTACGCATTCTCGGGGATAGTGAAGAGGTCCACCTCTGGAGGACCAAAGAGGCTCAACAGGTCCTGGAAGATCGTCGGATGAAGACGCCATTCTGTGTGGTCGAGAGTCTGGTGGTTGAGCCAGTCCGCCTGTACGTTGGCCGTCCCAGCAATGTGTTACACTGTCAAAGATCGCAGGTGTTGCTCCGCCCATAGACACAGACTGGAAGCCTCCAACATTAGGCCCATGGACCTGGTGCCCTCCTAGCGGTTTATGTGGGCCTTTGTGGCCACATTGTCGGTGAGTTCCAACACATGTTGGCCCGTCACCAGTCTGCTGAAGTGTCTGACGGCCAAATAGACCGCACGCAGCTCTAGCCAACTGATGTTCCTGCGTTGATCGTGGGCTGAACACAACCCCTGGACAACCTGCGTCTGAAGATGGGGCCCCCAACCGGAAAGACTGGCGTCCGTCATCAATACGAGACAGCGAGGCTCGTAAAAGAGCTGCCCTTTAGAAATGGCTGGAGACCTCCACCAGGTTAGGGACCGTCTGACTCTGGGGGGAACCCAGACCCTGGCTTGGGAATTGCTTCTGCCTACTTTCTGAAAGGGCAAGAGAAACCACTGAAGGTCCCTCGCATGAAGGTGGGCCCATGAGGTAACATGGATGGCCGAAACCATCTTACCCAGTAAGGTAGACAGCAAGGCCAGGGGAACCTTAAACTCTTTCTGAACCTTGATCACAAGTTCCTTAAGGCTAACTTGTCACTCCTGTGAAAGATAGACTCTACCTTCTAGGGAATCTATTACTGCTCCCAAATGCAGAATACGTGTCAATGGGACCATTTGACTTTTTGCTATATTAATAGAAAAACCGTGCTGTTGAAGACAATGTATAATTACTTGGAGATCCTCTAAGGAACGTTGTTCAGAAGAGGACTGAATTAAAATGTCATCCAAGTAACACTGGACACAGACAGGGATGGTTTGAAGGTGAGCCGTCAAGGCAGTTAGTACCTTAGTAAAGGCACAGGGAGCAGAAGAGAACCCAAATGGCAAAGCACGGTACTGATAATGAGTACCGGCATAATAAAACCGCAGATATTTGCGATTCAGGGAAAAGATGGGGATATGTCAACAAGCCTCCGTGAGGTCAATGGAAGTGAGGAAGTTGCCCCTCCTGATGCCAACCAAGATAGATTAAAGAGACTGCATTTTAAACCGTTTATAAACCCCATAACGGTTTAGTCTTTTAAGGTCCAGAATAGGTCTTCACCCACCCAAGTATTTGGGGACCAGAAAGAGCAGGGAATAAAACCCCTGACCCACATGATCCTCAGGCACCTGCTCGATGGCCTGAATGTCCAGTAGGTGTTTCATGGCCAAATCCATGAGGGCCTTCTTGTGCTCATCTTTAGAGATGGGGCAGCGAATAAAAAAACTCGGAGGGGTAGAGAAAAATTCAACGGATAGACCAGATCTTACCGTATCCCTGACCCAAGAATCTGACGTAAGAATATCCCATTGGTCAGCGAAAAGAGCTAACCTGCTGCCGATGGGATCATCAGAAATGTAGCTATTGTTGGCAGCAGAAAGAACGGCTTCCTCCCCCTCGAAAGGGCCGCTTGCCAGGGGGGGTTCTACCTCTATACAGCCTGTCCTGGGTCCCCCGCTGTCTAGGTACAAAGGACCCCTGAGAACGGGCAGTTCCAGTAGCCCAATCGGATCCCCTCATAGAAGACCTGCAAAAAAAGGGAGAAAATCTAGTGTCAGAGTTGTGTTGCGAAGAAGGCAATATTTTGCGTTTGTCTTTTGACTCTATGAGGAACGGGTCCAAAGAAGAGCCAAATTATTCCCCGTAAAGGAGGAAGACACCAGGCGCCATTTATGACAGGCGTCCACCTGCCAATGTTGAAGCCACACAAGCCGATGTGTCGCCACCGTCGAAGACATAGACTTCGAAGCGAAGCGAGCAAAGTTGAGGGTGGCATCTGCCGAAAACTGGACTGCTGCGATGATTTTATTGAGATCTTGCTGCAGTCTGGAGTCCTCTGGGGACAATTTACTTTGGAGTTGCCTCAACCAGAGCAATGTTGCCCTGTTAAAAAAGGAGGCCGTGGTGGCAGATTTAATGGCTCAAGCTGCCCCTAAGTAAGCCCATTGTAGGGTCTGATCGGAGCAGCGTTCCTCAGGGAGAAGACCCTTGTCAGGTTTGCCTGGAATGGCAGTGTGCGGCAATAATGCAGCATTAGGGGCATCAATCACAGGTATTAGGAGCAGGGATGTTGTGGCCCCGCCCTCCGAGCCTATCTCATCGGAGGAAGAAGGCTCCAAACATGAAGAAGAGGAGTCGGCCAGGCTTCCCTCTCCAGGCCCCTCCCCTCTGGCACTGCCTCAAGTGCCAGCTGAGGAAGAGGCAATTAGTCAGGAACCAGGTGTCTCCGATGAGAGCGAGGGAATTGATCTGTCGTTCCTGGATCCACATCAACGAAGGCATGATAAACGGTTGAAGCAATTAAGGAGGCGTGCCAGGGATTATCACTAGACCACACCCCAGAGACTATATAAGAGAGTGTGGTGGCCATTTAAGACTCTGTGACGGACAAAAACTAACTCTGGCTAGTCACTTGAACAACGCTTAAAGCTGCCGAAAGGTTTCTTGCTTTGGAACTGGACTATTTGCAATTTGTATGGATTTTTCTGTTTATCTGATGAAGTAAAGCCCTTGGCAGCCAATGCTCGTATAGCTGCCGAGTTTTAGATAACAACCTGTGTGCGTGCCAAGTGCTTTCTTAACCCTCAGCTGACTGTTTTTGTGTGTGTGTGGAGACGGGGACAGAACATCTTGTCCGTCACCAAAACACAAACCATCGTTAACCCACAACAGACCAACAGCTGCAGCAGCAGGTACAGCAGACGCTAGAGGCCAATCAGCTTCTGCAGCAGCAAGTGGCACAGCTAACTGCTCAACTTGCTTTGGGAAATGCTCCTGCAGCTCCCCCTCCCCCCTCCCCATCCGAGATGCCCAGTGAACGTGCCAGATAGGTTTTCTGGGCAGCAGGAGATGTTCCCGGCCTTCATGGGCCAATACCAACTTTTCATGGCGATGAGGCCGGAGATTTTCCGGACGACGGGGTTCGGGTGGAATTTGTGATCAGCTCCCTCTCTGGCTCTGCCGTCCAATGGGCCAAGCCCCTGTTGTTGCAAAATATCCCCTTGCTCCTGGACTATCAGGGCTTTTTGCAACACCTGCGCATCATGTTTGAAGACCCCCTCCGGGTGCAGACGGCAGCGAGGCGCATCAAGGACCTCCGCCAAGGGAAGCGCCTTCTGCAGGACTATATTGCGGAGTTCCGACTTCTAGGCCAGGATTCGGCTTGGAATGAGGCGGCGCTAATGGATGCCTTCCAGGACGGCCTCTCCGATGAGATGCAGGACTAGCTGATACGTGTGGAGGCGCCACAGACCCTCGACGCGCTGGTGACTCAATGCCTGCGCATCGACGCCCGCCTTCAACGGCAACGGCCCCGTTGGGCCCTTCCAGAACCACCGACACCTTCGGGAGCCCCACGTTTCGCACCGACAGTGCCCCGGACCACACCGCGCTTTGTGGCGATGGCTGAGGAGCCCATGTTGCTCGGAGCCGCCAGACCTCAACTGACGGCCCAGGGGCGGATGCGGAGACGCCAAGGGGGAATTGTGCCTCTCTTGCAGCTGGACATTTTGCCGCCTCGTGTCCCAGGAAGCGGAGTGGAGCGCTCAAGCCTGTTCCGGAGTCTCGGCGTGACCAGCCGGGAAACGGGCCAAGCCTGGTCTAAGGGAAACCCTAAGCCAGGCACGTGACCATGCTCCGCCGGAGTCGGTAGCTGTGGACTGTGAGCCCCCTCGGCACCTGATTTTGAACACCCGGGTGTTGTTGACCAACCGGTCGGAGGAGCTTCAGGCGCACGCGCTGGTGGACTCGGGGGCCACCACGAACTTCATGGACCAGGCCTTTGTGGCCCATTACAAAGTCCCCTTGGTTCCAGTGGACCCTCCGTTGCGGATCGAGACTATCGATGGGCGGGAAATCGTGGCGGGGCCCATCAAATTCGCTACCCAGCCCTTACGCCTCGCCATTGGGAACTACGAGGCGATCCAGTTTTACGTGACGGCGGACCTGCACTTCCCCTTGGTCCTGGGGATGGCCTGGCTTTGGGCGCACGATCCTCAGATGGCATGGTCACGAAACACCATCTCATTCCCGAGACTGCAGTGTGTCAACCACCTCCGCCACACCTCTGCCGGCCAGGACGTCTCCGCCCCGAATGTCTCCTTGCCTTCGGAGCTGACGTCCTTCGCCGACGTGTTCAGCAAGGAGGCGGACCGCTTGCCCCCGCACCGACCCTACAACTGCATGGTGGACCTGCGGCCCAACGCACCCCTGCACTCGGGATGCCTGTACCCCATGTCGGAGCCCGAGCTGGCCGCCTTATGGGACTTCCTGGAAAAGAACCTGGCCCGTGGGTTCATCCGGCTTTCGACCTCCCCGCTCTCGGCCCCGGTCCTCTTCGTGAAGAAGACGGGGGACTTACGCCTGTGTTGCGACTACCGGCGCTTTAATGCCATCACAGTGCGGAATCGCTACCCCCTGCCGTTGATCCCAGAGCTGATGGAGAGGTTGCGGGAGGCCTCGATTTTCACTAAGCTTGATCTCCGAGGGGCCTACAACCTGGTGCATGTGCGAGAGGGGGACGAGTGGAAGATGGCGTTTGGCACCCGGTATGGATACTTCGAGTATACCGTCATGCCGTTCGGCTTGACCAACGCCCCTGCAGTCTTCCAGCACTTGATGAACAATGTGTTCCGGGACATGCTGGTCCCGTTCGTGGTGATCTACCTGGATGACATTTTGATCCATTCCTGGACCCAGGAAAGCCACCTCCAGCATGTCCGCCAGGTCCTGCAGCACCAGCGGGAGCACCAGCTCTATGCGAAGTTGGAGAAATGCTATTTCTTCCAGACTTCCATAGAGTTCCTTGGGCACATCATCACCCCCGAGGGCATCGCAATGGACCCGCGCAAGGTGGAGGCCTTGCGCAGTTGGGAACCCCCATGTCGGGTGAAGGACGTCCAGCGTCTCTTGGGATTCGCCAACTACTAAGGGACCTTCATCCCGGGCTTCGCCACCCTGACCTTGCCATTGACCCAACTCCTTCGGAAGAAGGTCCCGTTCCAGAGGGGGCCCCCGCAGCAGCAGGCCTTCAAGGTCCTCAAGCAGGCCTTCGTCACGGAGCCTGTCCTGAGGCACACCAATCCACACCGTCCGTTCGTGGTCGAGACAGATGCGTCCAACGTGGTGATTGGGGCGGTGCTGGTACAGGCTCCGGTAGATGGCGGCACTCTTTTTCACTGTGCTTATTACTCCCGGAAACTCAATCCTTCCGAGCGCAACTACACCATCTGGGAAAAGGAGTTGCTGGCTATCAAGGCCGTGTTCGAGGCTTGGCGACATCACCTCGAGGGGGCCCGACACCAGGTGGAGGTGCCAACAGACCATCGGAACCTGGAGCACCTCACCATGGCCAGGAAGTTGAACCAGCGGCAGATCCGGTGGTCATTGTTTTTCGCCCGGTTCAACTTCCACGTCACGTACGTCCCGAGCAGCCTTAACCAGCGGGCAGACGCGCTACCCCGCAAGCTGGAATACTTTTGCCTCGAGGACTCCCTTCCCTCCCAGATGGTGCTGCCAGCGGAATCCTTGGCCGCGGTCCAGGAAACGGGCCTGTGGGCTCAGGTGATGGAAGCACAGCGACAGGATGAATGGTCGCAGCAGCGGAAAGTGGACGTCGGCCCTGCGTCTCCATGGACCGTGGAGAAGGGCTTGCTCAGGCACCGGGGTCAGCTGTACGTGCCCACGAGTCCGCTCCGATCCCTTGTCATGAACCAGTGCCATGACAACTCCGCGGCTGGGCACTTCGGCTTCTTTAAGACCTTGAACCTGGTGACGCGGACTTTTTGGTGGCCTCGGGTACGGCACGACATGCACCTGTACGTGACGTCCTTTGTGACGTGCCGACAGACCAAAGCCGCGTCCGGCCCCCCTCCTGGACTCCTCCAGACGCTGCCGACACCGGAGAGACCGTGGGGAGCCATCTCCATGGACTTCCTGACGGACCTGCCCCTGTCCGCTACATTCACGACCGTCCTTGTGGTGGTGGATGCGCTCACGAAGATGGCACCTTTCATCCCGTACCGCGGCCTGCCCTCGGCCCGCACCACGGCTCGCCTGTTCCTGCAACATATCTTCCGCCTCGACGGCATGCTGGACCGGGTGGTTTCGGACCGTGGGGCCCAATTCACGGCCCGCTTCTGGAAAAGCCTGATGGCTGCGCTGGAGGTGCAGGTGTGCCTATCGTCGTCGCACCATCCGGAGACTGACGGGGGCACGGAGAAGGTCATCGGCATACTGGAGCAGTACCTCCGCTGTTTTGTCAACCAGCAGGAGTTCGCCTTTAATAACTCCCAACACACCTCCACCCAGATGACCCCGTTCCATGCCAATGTCGGATACCATCCACTTTTCCCGTTGACAATCTTGGATTCCCCTGTTCCCGAGACCCAGGACTTCCTCTTGGAGCTGCAGGCGGTGCAGCAACTGGTGCAGCGGCAGCTGATCCAAGCGAAAAAAGATTATAAATGGTTCGCCGATCGCGCCCGCCGGGCGACGCCACATTTGGAAGTCGGAGATCGGGTGTGGCTGTCCAAGAGACACCTCCCCACGGACCGGCCGGTGAGGAAACTGGCCCACTGCTTTATCGGTCCCTTCCCTATCGAGGTGGTCATCAACCCGGTGGCCTACCGGTTGACTCTACCCCGCTCCATGCGGCTCCACCCCGTTTTCCATCAGTCCCTCCTGGTCCCCGAGGCCCCCGCGAGCCATCTCCGCCACCCGCCGACGCCTGCCCCTCCAGCCGACGAGGACAACACTTTGACGTACGAGGTGGACAGCATCCGGGACTCCCGTTGGCTGAAGGGGCGCTTCCAATACCTCATCGCCTGGAAGGGGTATGGGCCAGAGGATTTCACCTGGGTGGACGTGTCTACCGTTCAGGCCCCTGACCTGGTACGGGCTTTTCACGAACAGTTCCCGTCCCGACCCCATCCCGACCGTCAGACCCGGGGGAAAGGCCCTGCGGTGGGGGATAGTGTTGCAGCCCCGCCCTCCGAGCCGATCTCATCAGAGGAAGAAGGCTCCGAACATGAAGAAGAGGAGTCGGCCAGGCTTCCCTCTCCAGGCCCCTCCCCTCTGGCACTGCCTCAAGTGCCGGCCAAGAAAGAGGAGATTAGTCAGGAGCCAGGTGTCTCCGATGAGAGCGAGGGAGGTGATCTGTCGTTCCTGGATTCACGTCAATGAAGGCGTGATAAACGGTTGAAGCAATTAAGGAGGTGTGCCAGGGATTATAACTGAGTCACTAGACAACACCCCAGAGACTATATAAGAGAGTGGTGGCCATTTAAGACTGTGACGGACAAAAACTAACTCTGGCTAGTCACTTGAACAACGCTTAAAGCAGCCAAAAGGTTTCTTGCTTTGGAACTGGACTATTTGCAATTTGAATGTATTTTTCTGTTTATCTGATGAAGTAAAGCCCTTGGCAGCTGATGCTCGTAGAGCTGCCAAGTTTTAGATAACAACCTGTGTGTGTGCCAAGGGCTTTCTTAACCCTCGGCTGACTGTGTTTGTGTGTGTGTGGCGACGGGGACAGAATAAGGGATGCCATGTTGGGAGCCATATTAAAGAAACGTTTGTCCAGGGAAAACGGAGCCAGAGCAGATCCAGGCGAAGTCCACTGGCGTCGAATAACGTCCAAGAAGAATGGAGGAGCTGGAATAGAATCAACAGGTTTAGTTGGCTCAGAAAAAAGTGGGTTAAACGACTTTTGAGAGGAAGAAGGGGCTTCTCCAGTAGTTGGCGGGTCTAGGTGCGCCACTTTAGACGCCTTAAAGAGTAAGGATTTAAAAACTGCCGGAGGGAAAAGACCGATAAAGGCCGGTTGTTCCGGCTCGAGACCCTCATCCTCCAACAGATCCAGTTCTGGGTGATCAAACTGGTCAAGGTTAGCCGAGTGAGAAGCGTACGAGAGAGGTGCCAACACCGATTCTGGCCAGGAAAGCTGATCATCCTGGATATCTCACTCAGAAGAAGCAGAAACCTCAGCTCTCACATAAGGATCTTCTCCCAGTCGAAGGTATCCTGCTTCCGATGACATCTGTAGAGCCCTGGAAAAAATCTATTGAAGATGATCAGGGAGCAAACTTTCTCTATGAGCTTGCAGGTTTTCAGCAAGTCCAGGAGTGGGACAAGTAGCAGATTCCGTAGAACTCACATGAGGAGACGGAGCAGGAGGAGAAACAGAGACCGAGAGTACCGCAGGTCCCCACATAACCCACATACCTGGGCCTGGTGGCTCAGCAGACTAAAAGCATTGTGATTAACACCAGCTGTCTTCAATGACTGTAAGTTCGATCTCACCAGGCTCAAGGTTGATTCAGCCTTCCATCCTTTCTAAGGTAGGTAAAATGAGGACCCAGTTTGTGGGGGCAATAAGCTGACTTTGTATAAATATACGAAAGTATGAAGGCTATTGCTTAATGCATTATAAGCCGCTCTGAGTCTCCGTAGAAGGGCAGCATATAAATCAAATTTAAAATAAAAAATAAAATAAAATAAATGCATTAGTCGAAACAGAAACGGGACAGTCCCGTAGTGAAACCTGGTCAGGTGCTGCTGCCACCTTGGGGAATATCCTACAATGTCCTGAGTCCCTTTGGGGAAAAGGGCGGTATATAAATTCAATAAATAATAATAATAAGGCAGGGTCATTATTCCTACTGGCCTTCTTGCAGATTTTCTGCAAGGCCTGGTCCCTGCGCCTCTCATCCCTAGATGCAGTTGAGGTGTGGCTGTGAGGGGTTTGATAAGAATGGGAGCTCTTGGCCCTGGAGGACACGCCCACACCAGAAATTGCCCGAGAAGCCCCTGTGGCTGTGCTCAAAAGCTCTCCATCAGAGTGGTCAGTAGACAGGGGTGTGTGGCCTGATACCAGCGTAGTAACATCTTCAATGTCTCGCTCCGGCATAGTAAAGTGAAAGCGATGAAGAATTTGAAATAGCACGGTACAAAAAAAGCTGAGAAGAAGTTTAAAAGTGAGCAGAGAGCGTTCTGATTTTAAGGATTGGTTTGAATTGTGTCTCGGTTCCCGGAAACCCCGGAAACTCTCCAGGGGCCTCAACTGCCTGGAGGGAAGTGGGGGAAGAGGAATTGAGATAAACGCATAACCGGCAGTCTGAAGACATTAAAGAGGCGATAACGATAGTTTTAAGCCAAGGGAATCAGTCCTGCAAAGTTGCGGAGTTTGTAACACTCGAGGAGTAAGTAAAGTTTAGAATTACATCAAGCACTCCAATTGTGGTTGTTAAAACGCTTGGGGGGAAAAAAGAAAAGATGAACACTTAAATGACGAATTTTTGAAACTTTGCTCAGTAAATAAAATTCCTCTGGAAAAAAGTAGAAATGAAAGATTAGGTGGAAGAAGGGAAGATAAATTGTTGAAATTTATTATTCAGACAATGACTTGCAAGTAAAAATGGCGATAAAGTTAAAAGTGAAGGCGGATGATAGCATGTTGTAATAAACTGATTGTGATTGAATACAGAAGGAAGTCATAGGAGAGAGTGGACTCTGTTTTTTAGTGGATACTGCCATCGGATGGTTGAACAGAATATTACATGACTGGGGAATTAAAAATAAGATAAAATAAGATAAAATTTTCTTTTTTTTGTAAAGATTGTGGTAAAAGTGGATGAAAGTGATTTGGAATCTCAGATTTTCTTTTTCCAATATTTTAAGCCATCTCAGATTTTTTATACGAAATTGGAAAGCAGCACATGGTCCCTTGTTAGACCCTCTAAGCAAATAAAAATTGATTATTGACTATTGATTATTGATTATATGAGTATAAAATCTTCAGCCCAGATGACAACTGATATGGCACAAATAGTGTTGGTTCTCAATAAAATTACTGAAAGATTAAATACAATGGATGAAGGATTAAATAAAAGAATGGAGGAGGAAAAGAAAGAAAGAGCTGAACAATTGGAACAGATTAAAGCTCAAAATGTAGAAACATATAAAAAAATTATGGATGAAATTAACGATAACTTTGCAAAATATGCAGCAGAGACAGCTATGATAAAAGATGACATTGATCAATTGCAAATACATACTAAAAAATGGATGGAAAAGTTGGGGATCTCGTTTATAAATATTGTCAACAAGATAAGAGATTATGCCTATTGGAGGAAGGAGCAAGGAAAGCCAATCTGGTCATACGAGGAATTTCTGAACAAACTGTGTTTGAACAAACAAATATATGAAAGAGAGTACTGGACTGGCTAAACTCAATTGGAATGGACAAAATGATGACGGTGGAGGATTTAATAAGTGTCTTCAGAATTGGAATGAGACATAATAAAGGAAAGAAGAGAAACGTTCTGGTTAAATTTGCAAATAAACGATAAATTGAAAGTGATGTCAAAAATTAGAGAGGATGGAGACAAGATTCTTCAAATAGAAGGGGACAAGATAGAGATTTACCAGGATATTTCTCGGGAGGAACGTATATGGAGGCACACTTTAAAGCCAATTACAAAATTATTGAGAAATAAAGGCATTAAATATAATTGGAGATTCCCACAACAATTAAAAAAAATTTATAATAGAAGAATGCATACAATTGATACTAAAATTGATCCTGTTGATTATTTGCATAAACTTGGGCTGATTGAGAAAGAAGATGTTATTAGTATGAAAGCTGAATTGCTTCAGATGGGTGGATATGGAGTGAGGAATGAATTAATTCTGGATAAGGAACAATGAGCTGCAGCTGGAGAGGGCCCAGAACTTAAAGCTAAACCACAACGTAAAAGAAAACCAACAAAAGAGCGGTTGGATTTTCAAAGAAAAAGTAGAGAAAATGGAGGAGAAAATGTTGGTGAAGAAAGTGAGATGGAAGATCAACTCGGTTCTGGGCCCGACTCAAGTGATGGATCTGAGTGCAGAAAAGAAGTAATAGAGTAATAGAAAGAAAAGAAGCATAAGAACAATGCCTGGAGCTAGAGATGGCTGGATAGACAGACACATTCCCTCTCCCCCATTCTTGGAAGACAAGGCGGCTGGAATTGAATGAAGATGATGGAGGAAGAAGAAAAATTGTTGTTGTTTTTTTAATTTGTTATTGGTGGTGGGTTGGGGAAAGATTCATAGTAGGGAGGAGGAGGAAGAAATGGAAAATATTGAATATAATGATGGGTGTGATTAAAATTATGTCATGGAATGTTAAAGGCACTGGGAATCAAATTAAAAGGAAACGCTTAGAATTAAAAATGGGGAGTCACCTGATATAAGCTTTTTGCAAGAGACTCATCAAAAGTCTGAGGACACAAATAAGTTGTATATAAAAGGACTTTAACTTTAATTTCAAGTAGAGTTCAGTTTGAAAAATTAAAAAGTGTAGTGGACTCCGAAGGTAGATATTTCATAATTGTTGGTAATATTAACGAAGAAACTGTAACATTGGTTAATATTTACGCACCTAATGAAAAACAAAATGAATTCCTGATGAGAATATCAAAAATCTTGTGGAAAGAAAGTAAGGGTAGACTGATTGTGGCGGGTGACTTCAATCTTATTCAAAGTAAATATGATACTACTAATGTAGCCCGGTATGGTGATAATGTTCAAATGAGTATATTAGATAATTGGATGATAGAAAACGGAATATTTGATACATGGCGGGAAATTAAAGGTCAAGAAAGGGTTTATACTTTCTATTCTAAGGTATATAATACATATTCAAGGATTGATTACATTATGATGTCAAGAGATTTACTTAATAGAGTTGGAAAAATTGATGTAGGGATATTTAAGGAATCAGATCATGCAAATGTAATTATGGAGTTGAATGTATATACTGAGAAAAAAAATAATTGGAGGTATGATGCTAAATTGTATAAAAATGAAGAAGACAAAAAAAAGAATGATTGAAATTTGGGAGGAAAATTGGAAATGGAATGATAATGATGAAGTGAATTATAATGTGGTATGGGATACAATGAAGGCGATTTTTCGGGGTGAACGTATAAAATTGTCATGTAAAAAAATATAAAGATTATTTTAAAAAATGGAAATGGAAGGGAAAAGAGTACAAGAATTAGAAAACGAATTTTCAAAAACTAAAAATAAAAAAATTGGGGAAGAATTGAGACAATTAAAAGATAAGCAGGTAATTGAAGATATTGAAGTTGTTAAAAAGAATTTAATGTATTTGAAAAGAGAATTTTTTGAATTTGATAAGAACTCTAAATCATTGGCAAAGATGGCTAAAGATAAGAAATGTAGAAGAGAAATTGGAATATTAATAGATGAAAAAGGTAAAAGATGTAATAAGAAAAAAGATAAATGTGAGATTGTTAGAAATTTTTTTCAAAAACTTTACTCTAAAAAGAAAATAGATAGTAAGAAATTGAAGGATTTTTTGAAAAAATATGAACATAGAAAAATAGAAATGGAATATAAGGAAAAAATGGAGGGAAGTATAACCCAGCAAGAAATTATAGAAATGATCCAAAAATTAAAATTGGGGAAGGCACCAGCTGAGGATGGGTTGCCGGCAGAATTTTATAAGGTATTTAAAGGTATAATAGTGCCAAAATTAGAAAAATTGTATAACAAAATTTTGCATGGTGTGGATATTCTAGCGTCTTGGAATAGATCACTGATTTCTTTGATTCCCAAACCAGGAAAAGATTTAGAATTGGTAGAATCTTATAGACCTATTTCCCTAATAAATCAGGATGCAAAAATATTTACAGCTATTTTAGCGAATAGATTAAATAGCTTCATAGACAAAATATATAAATGGTAATCAAGTAGGTTTTGTGAAAGGTAGATATATGTCCGACATAGTTAGGAGAGTTTTGAATATTATAAATATTGCAGAATATAATAAGGATAGAATAGGAATATTAGCGTTGGATATATTTAAAGCATTTGATTCAATTCAATGGGAAACGATTATAGAATTGATTAAGGTTTATGGATTTGGAGATAAATTTACTCAAGTTATTTCAAAATTATATCAAAAGGGGGTTGCCAGAGTAAAAGTGAATGGGATTTTAACAAAAGAGATAATTCTGGAAGCGGGTACAAGACAAGGGTGTCCTCTATCCCCAGTATTGTTTTTACTTGCTATGGAGATCTTAGCAGTAAAAATAGAAGACGAAGATATTATTGGATATAAAGGTGTTAAAATTAATTTGTATGCCGATGACACCCTGATTGTAATGAAAAATCCAGAAAAAGTATTGAAAAGTTTAAGATGCATTTAGAGGAATTTGAAGAATTTACTGGATTATCTATAAATTGGGCTAAATGTTATTAAATTGGGATATAAAAAAAGGAAAAGAGAAATTTAAAAATCAATTCAGAATAAAAGTTAAAGAAAATATAAGATATTTAGGAATAATATTATCAACAAAGATAAATGAAATGAAAAAGTTGAATTATGACAGACTGATGAGAGAAATTGATGAGAAAATCGGGAAGTATAAGAAATTAAATTTCTCTTGGTTTGGGAGAGTGGCATTAAGTAAAATGATGTTATTACCGAAATTCAATTTCCTATTTGAAATGCCCCCAATATATATCTCTGAAAAGGATATGGAATGATATCAAAAGAAAATTGAAAAATTTTGTAATGGTGATAAAAGGTCTAGGATAGTTAAAAAATTATGGTATCAAAATCAAAAGGAAGGAGGTCTTGGGATACCCAAACTGATTAATTATTATAGATCCTTTCAAGTGAGGACTGTAGTTAAAATAATTGTTGGTCAAAATGAACTATGGGGAAAATTGGAGTTGGGAGAAATTGAAAAATGGGGAAGAATATATTTTATGGAGAATATAGCAGAAAAAATTAAAGTTAGAAATGATTTGTTAAATAGTTTGTTGAAAACTTGGAATAAATTTGACAGAAAATTGATTCCAGACAGATTACAATTGGGGAATTTGGACGATGGGGATTTTCCCATAAATTTAAATAGGGAGAGGAAACAGGTGTTAAAAGAGGAAAATCTGGAAGGAATAAAAGAATGGATAAACGTGGTAATGATTTTAAAAAAGAGGAAATATATGAAAAGTGGAAATTGAATTGGTTGGAGAAGATACAGGTTAATAATTGGAATAAGAAATATAAGGATAGAACGAAGGTAGAAAGGTTAAAAATGAAATTTGAAGAAATAGTATCCCAATTAGGAATGGAAGAAATTGGAATTAAGGGATTGATTAGTAAGGTATATAAAATTATTAATTTGGATAGTAATTTACAAATGGTGATGACAGATAATTGGGTAAAAGATTTAGAAACAGATATTACAGAACAGGAATGGATTTTGAATTGGAACAGTAGAATAATGAGGACCTTATCAATAAGAATAAAGGAGCATAGTTATAAAGTTATCTGGAAATGGTACCTGTTCCCAATAAGATTATATAAAATGAATAAAAGTGCTAGCAAGTTATGTTGGAGATGTAAAGTGGAGAATGGGACATACGAACACATGTGGTATGGATGTCGTAAAGTGAAGAATTTTTGGTTACGAATAGAAGAATCTAGTAAAATAATTAAAAAGAAGGTAAAGTTGGGAGTAGATACCATCCTCATATTAAAGTTGAATGATAAGGTGTTAACAATTGATGAAAGAGAGCTTGTAAGGATATTGGTCATTATGGGACGAATTGTGATTGCAAGATACTGGAAATTGAATATTGAATACAAAATAAATGAATGGTTCAGAGAAGTTTGGAAAATTGCTCTTAATGATAAGTTAACGTGTGATATAAAATTCAAAAAAGGATATTGAAAGAAAATATATTTTGGAGGATATGGCAACCATTTGTGGACTACGCAATCGGGAACTTGGAAGAAATAATGCCAGTGCCAATGCAAAGAGAATTTTGGAAGTCCTGAAGATGAAGAAAAAATTCCGCTGCTTCTCTCTATTTTGTATTATACACTGGGTGTGGTTTTGTGTTTTGTCTTTAATTAAAAATTTAATTTAAAAAAAAAAAGAGTGGTCAGTAGACCCGGCCTTGTGGTCATGTCTGGATTTAGAAATTGCCTTAGGCATCTTTTAGAGAGGAGGCTGGTTAATGCAATTGTAAACTGGCTTCTCAAAATTGCTGCCTAAAGATAGCAAATACAAAATGGCCGCCTGAGATTCAAAGACACTCAGAGCAGTTATTGCTGTATAACCTGGAGGGAAAACCCCCCAAACTAGAAAGGCAGCCAAATAAGGAACCCTATCCAGGCAGAAATGTCCACTGCCAAGTGTTATGCGCTGTCAGAAATGTGCACAATGTGCAATGGAGGCAAGGAGAGGACCAGGGAACACGAAGCTCCTTAAGGTCCCAAAATGTTGCCCAATGGCCAGGCCAGCGAGCCAGAGCACAAAATGACGGCTAACGTTCATGCAATGGAGTGCGAAGCTCCTGACAATGATAAAACGGCTGCCAAGTACAGTCTATGGAGCGCGTAGCTCCGCACAAATTTGGCCCCAAACAACTGCAAACAGCAAGATAATGGAGCACTAAGCTCCTGGCGCCGAAACGGGGCTTCAAAGGCTCCTCACAGCAAGAAACGGCAGCAAGCAGCTTATCAATGGAGCGTGAATTTCCTGATCCTGAAGCAGTGGTCTTGCGGCTAGGCGATGGAGTGCAAGGCTGATAGCTGAATCCTCCTCACAGCCAGCAAAGGGAGCGCAAAGCTCCTGTCAATCCAAACGCCGCCGAGCACAAGTAAAACGGTGCACGAAGCTCCTGAGGCAGCCGATAACAAAGTTTTTTAGAAACGCTGCCTTGAGTCGGGATAGCTGTGGGGGACTGGGGACTGGCCAGCTGATCGTCGCTACGGACGGCGCAGCCCCCAACAGAGTGTGAAGCTCCTCACCAGGTCCCTAGTTAAACAGAAGCCAGTCCAATCTCCCAGTAGGAATGCCTCACAGACAAGGGGAGATGGAATCCACCCAGGCAGGCAAGCCTGCAGGGGACAGGGAACAAACCACACAAGAGCAAGTTCGCTGTAACTCACAGTTCGAGGAAAGCAGCAGTCCAAATTCCAAACTGGTCAAATATAGTAAGGAAAACAGCAACCAAGAAGTAGGAGACGACTGTCCAGGCTGAAGGACTGAGAAAAAGCTGGAGATCCCTAGCAACAAGGGAGGAGCTTAATTTTGTAACAGTCTCAGTCCTTCAAGCTGAACAGGCGAGAACCACCCATTCCTGACTGCTGTCTCCAACCACAATGGAGAACATAAAGTTATAGAAAATGAGAAGGTGAAGACCTTGTGGGACTTTTGAACACACACAGATCGTCACTTGGAACATAATAAGCCAGATATCACAGTTGTCAAAAACTGAAACGTACAATTTATTGACATCACAATACCAGGAGATGCTGGAGTCGAAGAAAAAGAACTGGAAAAAATCATGAAATATCGCGATCTGGCCATCGAAACTACACAGCTATGAATGAAACATGTAACAGTGATACCCATTGTCATCAGGGCACTTGGTACCATGTCCAAGAATTTTATAAGATACATCAACAAATTGCAGCTTCCTGCAATAATACCAGTGGAACTGCAAAAAACTGTGCTACTTGGAACATCGTACATCTTGGTTGGTATCTAAGAAGCTGGCAGCAACCCGTATCAACCATTAGCACCAATCAATGGTATTTGTGATGCATTTTTGAATATTCAGTTGATTTTCATGTTTAATGAATAAAGTAAATAATAATAATATGATCTTATTCATTCAATTTGAGTTAATATAATAGTCTTACTGCTAGACAGGCATGTACAGAATCTTCATATTAAATTCTACACTTTCATTCAATATACGGTATGTTTATTTGTATAAATCTTTCACTACAGTCCCCTGATCATGAAATAACATGATACAAAATTTTGCCAGTATCTGGAAGGGGGAGGGAGGGAGGAAGAATTATTTTGCTAAACTTCTAATAATGTATTGATTTCTATGTACCTATATAACAATCTTTGAAATGAAGGAAAATGTTAAAACAAATCCATATAAAACGGAAGTCATCAGAGCGGTTTTTTGAATGTAATTTCTTTATTGTTTGTTTGTTTTTATTGCAAAAGTTTTACAATTACATTTTCACCCCTTTCCCCCCCCTCAACCCACCCCAAACCTCCCAACCTCACCCTCCCTAACCCTCCCCTCCCCCCGGACTTCCATACAATATACTCAGATCAAGATGAAAAACCCCCCTTTGTATAAAACTTGAACCCCTCCCTCCCTCTTGTAGTTTTTCATCTTCATTACATTAAAATATTTCTATCTTAATATAACATTTTCAAATAAAGGCTATTTGATACTTCCTAGTTTGATATTTGTTCTGAACATAATCTATCCACTTTTTCCATTCCCATTCATAAGTCTCTTGTGAAAAGTCTTTTAAATATGCTGAAATCTTCGCAATCTCTGCAAAACTGGCCATCTTCAAAGTCCATTCCTCGATCGTGGGCAAAGCTTCATTTTTCCAGTATTTACCTATCAATAATCTCGCTGCTGTTATCATGTACAATATCAACTTTGTTTCACCCAATGTAAAACCCTTAACTATACCCAATAAAAACAGTTGTGGAGAAAATTGAATTTTTTTCTTCAAAACATTCTGCATAACCCACCAAATTTTTATCCAAAAAGCCTTAACTTTCTTGCAAGTCCACCAAACATGATAATATGTAGCATCTAGACTATCACATCTCCAACATTTTGGCTGAACATTAGGGTACATACACGACAATTTTTTGGGATCTAAATGCCATCTATAAAACATTTTATAGAAATTTTCCCTCAAGTTCTGTGACTGTGTGAACTTAACGTTCTGTACCCAAATTTTTTCCCATGTTTCCAACATCACTGGTTCTGCAAAATTTTGTGCCCATTTAATCATACAATCTTTAACCAATTCAGTTTCTGAATCCTTTTCTAACAAGACATTGTATAACCTTTTAATATGCATTGGACCTTTCTCTTTTATATGTCTAACCAATTCTTCCTCATGCAACATAATACCAGTTTTTTGGTCCTCTTTCCATCTCAGTTGGAGTTGATTATACTATAACCAAGTTAGATTAATCCCTTCGTCCAACAGTGTCTCGAATGTCTTCAACTGCCATCTGCCCGCATCTGTAAAAAGAACCTCTTTATATAAACCCCCCCCCGAGTGACATTATATTTGTATTCCACATGATATGACCAAGATCCAACCATAGCGGTATTTTGTAACCCCATTTGAATCGGTGCTTCTTCCAGACCCTCATCAAAGAGTCTCTAAGTATATGGCTTTTAAATACTTTATCCACTTTGTTCTCATAAAATAAATAAGCATGCCATCCAAATTCGAGGTCAAAACTTTCTATATTCAATATTCCAGTCTTTTTCCTTCCAAACCAGTCGCTTGCTTGAGTCAGAGCTGCTGCTTCATAATATAATTGCAGGTTTGGAAGTTTAAGACCTCCCCTTTCTGGAACATCTTGCATAATTTTCAGTTTCACTCTCGGTTTTTTCTCGTTCCAGACAAACTTATTCACTCCACTTTGCCACTCTTTCAATTGTTTATCGCTTTTAAGCACCGGAATTGTTTGGAACAAAAAAAGAAATCTTGGCAAAATATTCATCTTAACTGTTGCTATTCTTCCAAGTAGAGACAGCTGCAGTTTTTTCCAAGTCTCCATATCTTTCTGCACATCTCGCCACAACACCTCATAATTATTTTGAAACAATTTCATGTTTGATTCTGCAACCTGAACTCCTAGATATTTTACCTTTGGTACGATCTCAAAACCTGCCCTCCTTTCAAGCTCGTGTTTACGATCTTGTGTCATATTTTTGACTATCATCTTAGTTTTTTTCTGGTTTAGTCTAAAACCTGAAACTTTACCATAATCTTGTATAATGTCTTTCATCTGGATTATTGATTCCATTAGCTGTGTTAGGGTAACAACCAGATCATCTGCAAATGCCTTTATTCTATAATCCTCTTGCCTTATCATTATGCCTTTCAAGATAATAGAGTCCCGTATTGTATTTAACAAGACTTCTAATGTCAAAATAAATAACAATGGGGATAACGGAAATCCCTGTCTTGTTCCCTTTTCAATTTTAAACTATGTTGTCAAACTTCCATTAATAATAACCTGTGCCTTTTGCTCTTGGTAAATTGCTGAGACCGCCTGTATAAATAGGTCCCCAAAGTCCATCTTTTTTAAAGTCTTTAATAGAAGATTCCAATCCACTCTGTCGAAGGCCTTTTCCGGATCCAAAAAAACCAGCACTGCAGATATCTGTTTATTCGTCTCAAGATACTCCAGTAAGTCTATTACTTGCCTTACATTGTCTTTCATATATCTGCCCTCGATAAATCCTGCTTGATCATCATGAATCACCTCTTGGATTACTGGCATCAGCCTGTTGGCTAATACTTTTGCATAAATTTTATAATCAGTATTCAGGAGAGATATTGGTCGAAAATTCTCCGGTTTTTTAGGATCTACTTGCTCTTTTGGTATCAGAGAAATATAAGCTGTTGTCCATGATGGGGGTATTTTACCCCCTTGTTGAATATTGCAAAATAAGTCTCTAAGTTGTTCCAAAATTTCTGCTTGCAAAGTTTTATAATACACTGCTGTCAAGCCATCCGTTCCAGGAGCTTCAGCTGTTTTTAATTGTTTAATTGCTACTATTATCTCCTCCTCTGTTATAGGATAATTCATTCTTTCCTTTTGTTGAATAGTAATTTTAGTGACTCTTCTATTATCTAAGTATTTTTCTATAAGTCCATTCTGCACATCATCTTTAGCATATAGTTTAGTATAATAGTCTGCAAAAGCTTCTTTAATTAATTTTTGTTGAAAGATTTCTTTCCCTCCAATATCAATACTATCAATAGTCCGTATACTCTGCTTCTTCCTTAATGTATAAGCCAACCATCTGCCCGGTTTATTGGCATTACAAAATGTATTATGCCTCGCATATTGTAAGTTTGTTGCAACTTGTTCCGCCATAAGCATTTGAAATTGATCTTTCAAAAGTTTTATAGCACCACGTATTTTTTCATCTGTTGGATTTTTAATAAGTAGCCGTTCTTTATTCTTTATTTCTGCTTCCAATTCAGATCTCTTCTTTTGTCGATTCAGTCTATGTTTAGAATTCATGTAAATGAGTACCCCTCTCATATAAGCTTTGCTCGCATCCCACACAATTTCAAGTGGGGTACCCTTATTCAAGTTCATTTCAAAAAATTCTTTCAAGTGCTTCTAAAGTTCTGTTATATTTTTTTCATATCTGAACAAATTTTCATTTAATCTCCATGATCGTCTTTCAATTTTACCCGTCTCAAATTCTATCCATACTGGGCTATGGTCGGTCAAAGTTCTTGGAAAAATCTTTGTTCTTTTTGTCTTAACAAGTAGATCATCTGACAACAAAATAAAGTCAATCCTAGAGAAGGATCAGTGTCTATCAGAAAAAAAAGTATAGTCCAGTTCTTTTGGATTATGTATTCTCCAAATAACTTTTAATTCCAAGTCCTCTTTCATATCGAAAAAAGTCTGTGGTAGTCTAATCCTGGATTTCGCCGTGCTCTTTTTATCTAATTTAGAATCAATTACTCCATTCCAATTTCCCATAATTAAAATAGATCTATAGTCCCATTGCAATATTTTAGTATGTAACATTTTATAGAAATGATCCTGTTGTTGGTTGGGAGCATAAATTCCAATCAAAAGAATTTGGCCGTTTACTGTAAACAATTCAATTGCTAAAAACCTGCCATCTTCATCTGCTTCTATAAGTTTAGCTGTCAGTCTTTTATTTACATAAATAACCACACCATTCTTTTTTTGCAAAGTTGAAGCCACAAAATGTGTTCCTAATTTAGAGTTTATCAAATGTTTTTGATCTTGAGTTCTAATGTGGGTTTCTTGTAAACAGATTATATCATTATTAAATTGTCTCAAATATGCAAATAACTTCTTCCTTTTCTGTAATGAATTCAACCCATTCACGTTCCAAGATAAGCACTTAATTGTCATCTTTATCTTTTTGAAGCAACGAGCAGAATAACCGAATATCTTCCATAATCTTCGGTTTCGCTCCCCCCCATGGCTTCAGTCTCTTGTACAGTACTCTTAGCTCCCTTTTTGTATTGTCTTTCCTGTTGTTGCTTTCCTTTAAGTTGCTTAGATTTTGCACGAGTTATACGCTGGTCTTTGACTTCAACCATCCGGCCAGGGTCCAGGATTGGAGAAGGTTCTAGCAGGGGCTCCTCCAGAAAACCTCCTACAGCACCTTGCATGTCCTCTGAGTCCACCTGCTTTAACTGTTCTTGCATCTCTTGCTGGGGTTGCTTCTTATCACTCTCCTTAATCTCCAACACTGTGGATGTACGTGGAGATGGTGTTCTTTCTTTAAAATTTGCAGAAAAAAAATACTCCGCCTTCTCAACAGTATTCAACCGATGTCTTTCTCCATTGTATTTCAAAATTATACCAGTTGGGGCATCCCACCGAAATGGTATATCTTGTTTTTTCAATTCATTTACTAGAAAACCAAAGTCTTTTCTGGCTTTCAGCATCTTGGGTGGCAATTCTTTAAAAACTCCAGTTTGAGCCCCCTCCCACTTGCACAGAAGAGAGAAAAGATTTTTGCAGGATGTCATTTCTTATTGTTCTGTCTGTAAAATATATCACCACATCTCTAGGCAATTGTCTTTGTCTGGCCACCCAAGAATTCACTCTGTAAATTTTATCTATTTTGTAAAAAACCACTTCAGGATTGATTTTTAATAACACAGCCAAGGCATCAGCACAAATCTGTCTCAAATCCTGCCGGTCATCCTCTCTAATTCCTCTGAGCCTTATAGCAAATTCCATGGCCCTGAATTGCATCATAACAATTTCATTTTCAACTCTCTGCACTTTTTCATCAACATCAAAAATTTTATAATCATTGTCCTTAATCTTAACATTGACTTCTGATTTAAAATCTTCCACTTTGGAGTCCACTTTAATAATAAATTCTGCAAGGCCAGACGCCACATCCGATATTTTTTTAGTCACCTTGCCATAATCCTGTTTCACCATGTCTTTAATTTCATTAATTTCCTGCATAATTTCCCCTGTTGGGATTTTTGAAGTTTATCATCTATTTCTTGGTGAGATTTTTGAAATTTGTCATCCAAAGCCTGAGAAATAAATTCTTTTAAATTTTCAAAGTCAAAATCTTTTTTCTGAGTCTGTGTCTGTTGGGCAGGGGGAAGCTGCGTTTCATGTTTGTGTGGGGGGGATCCCCCCTGCTGCCTTTCCTTCCTGCTTCTTTGAGGCCATCCTGCCACGTAAGCTAGATTTTCTGAAAAGGGAAGTCCCTTTTCCTTTTCCACCTCCACAGAGACTTCTAAAAAAATCCCCCAGGTTTAATCAAATAGAAACTGGAGTAAAGCAAATTCAGATTTTAAAGAAAGAGTTCCCCCCACCTTCTCTTGTTTCTCTTTATTACAAGCGGAGCAACTTTGTAGCAACTTTGTAGCAAGGCAAAATAACTTCACAAATCCACTCTCGCAAGCTCGTTAACTCTGCTGCTGGGCGCCATATTTTTTCAAATCACTTTCACTCGCTCGTACTTTCTCTTAAATTGAAAAGTTTAAGGGTTCAAGTTAATATTTCCGCTGCTTGTTCAGGTTGGTTTCATTCAATTTGAACGTTTGCTGCAGCCGGCTTGTTCTGCTAAAGGCAGAATCGTCCCACGCCGTCTGGAGTCTCAGCAGGTTGGGAGGGAGCCCCGCCTGTTTCCTCCCCAGAAGCGATTCTCTGGGGGCTTACAGGGGCTCAACCTGTGCCCTGCTATCTCTCCTCCTTCAATCCTTCGGATTTCAGAGTTTTCGAGCCGCTTCTCGATCTCGAGGCGGCTCTACAGGCGGCGGGGCTGGTGGTCCTTAAAAAGGTACCGTCTTCGCCGAAGGCTAGCAAACCGGAAGTCCCATAATTTCTTTATTGTTGATAATATGCATTTGGAGGAAGCATTTAAATTTCCATGAACTTCCTTTTCCATGGTCTATCACCACAACTATTTTCTTTCAGTCTCAAATAGTTTGGGGGGGGGAAAGTGCTTCAATCAATAACTGCAGTAAAACAGAATATGGGAAGGCAGGGCGGAGAGCGGTTAAGAGAGTCAGACATTCAATTCAATCACCCATACAGACATTTTGTACTAGATGTACAGGTAGTCTTTGACCTATGAGCATTCACTAAATGACTATTGGAAGTTATGGTGGGCTGAATGGTGATTATGATTGGTCCATAGAGTTCCAACTGTTCCTCCCCCAGGTTACATAATTGTGATCCAAATGCTTGGCAACTGGCTTGCAGTTACAATTGCTTGCAGTGTCCTGCAACCATATGATCGCATTTACCACCTTTTCTGGTGACTTTCCAGTCATAGGAAAGGTTGCAAGTTACTGGGTTGCTGGATCTCCACCTTCTGCTTTCTCTCTTCCAGCCCCTCTGCATTTGCACTGCACTGGAAAATTGTACCCTCTCCCCAACTCTTGCTATGTCTCCCTTGCATACTTGTGTATCTCTTGCTCCTCCCCAGTCCTCTTCATACCATCCCCAACTCATGCTGCTTTTCTCACATCTCCCCTCTTGCCCTTGTGATGCCTCCCTCTCATTTTCATGCACCTTCTCTAACAATGCCTCATGCACTTCCTTGCATGCTTCACAGCTTCATGTTACACACCCTCAGACAGAGTGGTATCTCCTCACTCTGTCTCTCCCCCCCCCACAGCATCAGCATTTATGTGCCTATTAGCCTGGGACTTCCAACTTCCTGCCACCTTCACCATGACATTGGTTGTGAGAAGTTTACAGAAAGATGCCTCAACTAATGACTAAGGTCATCATTCATCATCATTGGCAACCATACTCTCAAAAGACTATGGTATTTTACTCTGGAAAGAAGTCTTAAAACAGCATCTGGTGTGACTAAAAAGGCCAATTCAAGAGTGGCAATCCCTTCGACACTGAGGGCAGATACATTCTGTCCCCTGCTCAGCCCCCAGATTTCGCTGGTTCTGGGACTGCCTCTTTGCCTCAGCCTGCCGAACAAGTGTCTCTTTGAATTGGAAAAGGCCATGCTGCGTCTTTAGCCTCCAAGCTGAATAATCAGAGGTCAACGTTTCCCAGTCATTAATGTCCATTCCCAGGGCCTTTAGATCCCTATTGCAGATATCCTTATGTTGCAGCTGTGGTCTCCCTCTAAGGCGCTTTCCCTGCATTAGTTCTCCATACAGGAGATCTTTCGGAATCCGACCATCAACCATTCTCACGACATGCCCAAGCCAGCGTAGACATTGCTGTTTCAATAGTGTATACATGGTAGAAATTCCAGCACGCTCCAAAGCTGCGCTATTTGGAACTTTGTCATGCCAGGTAATGCCAAGGATACGTCGGAGACAGCGCATCTGAAAGGTGTTCAACTTTCTCACCTGACGTGCGTAAAGGGTCAACTAAGATAGTAACTGGGAATTCAATTATTGCTATCATAAGTGATGTGGTTACGCTTTACAACCACATTGCTTAACAAGAGAAATTCCATTCCCAATTGCCCTCATAAGTAAAGGATTCCCTGTAGATTTATTTCTTCACACATAAAATAAATATACATGGCTACCAGTCATGTCTATTTTATTTACACCCCAAATTTCAACTTTAACTTTGTTGTCTTTGCCGTTTCAAATACAAGCATCAATAGTCTGAGTATATTTGAGAGTTGCGATGGAATGTGAACCTGAAGAAGCAATGGAGGGGAGTCTTGGCAGCATCCAGCTATTGCAGGAAGAAGGTCCCGATAGTTCTGTATTTTCCGGCGTATAAGACGACTGGGCGTATAAGACGACCCCCTACTTTTCCTGTTAAAATATAGGGTTTGGGCTATACTCGACGTATAAGACTATCCCTCTTCCAACGTACACCAAATAAAAATTAAAAAACATCAAGTGGCTCACCCACAATGTAAAAGCAACTGTGCTAGACCCAAAATGGCCACGGCAACAAGCAGGAACCTCACACAGCCCCAAAAAGCCCCCAAAAACGACTTTCACACTTTACACACACACAACACAACACAACTAGCTCACCCACAATGTAAAAACAACTGTGCTAGACCCAAAATGGCCCCTGCAACAAGCAGCCACAAAAAGCCCCAAAAAACAACTTTCACACTTTACACACATAAAATTCCACATACAGTTTTGTGAAATTTTGTGTGTTTGTGTAGTTAGAGTGAAACACTACAGAAACACACTAAATCTCAGAAAGCTGCACAAATACTATTTTATTTTATTTTATTTTTATTTTTATATGAAAACTAAATTTAAAACTTCCTAAACTTTAAATGGCTAGGTCTAAAAAAGAACAACTAAAAAAAACCCCAATTAACTATTTTTTGTAAAGCTCCCAAAGGGGAAAAAAACTTACCCAATAGAACAGGGGTCTCCAACCTTGGCAACTTTAAGACTTGTAGACTTCAACTCCCAGAATTCCGCAGCCAGCTTTGTTTTGCTGGCAGAGGAATTCTGGAAGTTGAAGTCCACAACTCCCTGCCTGCTTGATTGCAGGCAGGGAGTGTCTTGCTGATGGAATGGATTCAGGCAAGCGATGCAAGGGAAGCGTTGCGACTAGCAGCTAAGGGGGAAAACTTTTTTCCTTTTACATGGCTCTGGCGACCCAGCTGAGTTGCCTGATTAGCAGGCAAAGCTGGGATTGTCAAGAGCTTGGATCGCCAGAGCCATTTAAGGCTCGTCAGAGCCTTTTGGGATGGTCTGCCTGGTTACAGGAGAACGACAACCGGCGTATAAGACGACCCCCAACTTTTGAGAAGATTTTCATGTGTTAAAAAGTCATCTTATATGCCGAAAAATACGGTACAGTCCAGAGAGAAACCCAAAGTAAGAAACTGTGCTATTCTAAGATAGCTGCAGGAGGGGAAAGAGATTTAGGGTAGTCACATCCTAGAATCGCCAAGAATATATCTGTCAGGGTAGAGAATTATAGCTTGACTTTGGCTAGATTGTGCCCATTACATGTAACCAAAGAAGGATTGGACTTGATTGTATTTCGGAATGTTCTCTTGGTCTTAGGCCTGACAAAGAGTTTAGTTTATTAACAAGAAAAATGTCCAAACCTGCAATTATTGCATAGTTACAAACCATGCTTCCAGAATACCAAGCTCTATTCGTTATTCATCAAAACAATATCATGTATACTGCTGTTTAAAAAATATTAAAATGCTAATAAATCGCTGTTTCAATAGTGTATACATGCTAGAAATTCCAGCATGTTCCAAATAGTGCAGCTTTTTATTAGTTTGGTTGAATTGATTTTAATTGCAATCTTCTTGGCAACTATGTTTAAGATAAAATTATTTCTCAATATGGCTAACAACAATTTTTTAAAAATCAATTAAACATTAAAATACTATTAAAGTAATAATAAAATTGTTTAAAAAGTGTAACTGAGGAATTTTCTGTTCTGGAGTTTATTGGAAAATTATTAAGGGGAATTTAAAATCAAATCAAGAGAACAATTAAAGTAGAAGAATATAATTGTCAATTGTTCTCTCATTTGTTGGTTGTCTGAAAGATTTAAAATGGTTAAAAAGACTTACGGTGAAGAGCAAAGTAAATCAGAATTTGAAATAAAATTGTGTATTGATAAACATGTAGTTGCCAAAATGAATAAACTTTTGTTGAAATTTGAAACAGGAAGAACAGATTAAGAATGTATGATAAAGTGGGCTAAGAATTTAGTTATAATATGCAGATGGATCAATTGAAATGTGATTAAAAGGGTTGACGTTCACATTGTGCTAATTTTTTTTTAATAAAATGATGTATTGTTGATGCATGATGCTAGAGATATTATCTAGAATGTATAAAGACACTTCAAACATTAGTTGGAAATGTGAACAACATGAAAAGAACATTTTATCATGCTTCGTGGACACATGAAAAACTAAAACAAATTGGGTCCAAATATAAACTTTGATATCAAGGGTTTTAAAGAATATTCAAATGAAGCCAGAACTTTTTTTTTTTTTTTTTTTGAATCAATGGATAAAGAGTTTTAACTCAGTCTCTGGCCAATGACATGAGGAAAGCCCATTCTAATGGACTCTCTAAGCAGCGCAATGGAGAACTGACCTACTCACTATGGAGGAATGGTTGGTGAATTTGACAGATTTTGCAAAAATGGATAAATTAACTTCTTTGATTAGAGAAAAGACATTACTTGCTTTTATTGCTAGAACCTCTTATGGACTTTTTGTATAAAAATAAAAAATGAACTTGTGATTTATGATTTTGATGATTAGACAGGCTAATCATTTGACCGTTTTGGGTCAAAATGGATGTTGACTTACCTGAATGTCCCTTCTCGGCGTGCTGCTGGAGAATCCAAATGTTGGGTTATTCCTCAACTTGATCATTAGACTGGATGAATGTTTCTTTAAGAAATGTCCTTGGCCACTCCTCCTTCACTTGGCTGAGCTCCAGTTTATTCACGAAGACAAAAAGAGAGGACGGTGCTGACAAAAAACAAAGAAGGTAAAACCACCCGGTCCCACAGAACGCAGCTGAAGGGGTGGGTTGGATTCTCCAGCAGCGTGCCGAGAAGGGACGTCCAGGTAAGTCAACGTCCGTTCTCCAGAGCGCTGCTTGGAGAATCTAAATGTTGGGATATACCAGTGATGGCCAACCTTTTTGGCACCGAATGCCCAAACTGGAACACGCATGCATGTGTATGCATGGGTGTATGCGCTGGAGCAACGGAAACCTGAAGACCAGCTAGCCGACACGTGCATGCCTGTTTTTTGGCTGGTTTTGGCCGTTTTATGGGCCGGTTTCAGGCCATTTGGGGGGCCATTTTCAGGCCGTTTTTGGACTGTTTTCAGGCCACTTTTTGGACCGTTTTCAGGTTGGTTTTTTGGGGTCCTTTTCAAGCCGTTTTTTGGACAGTTTTCAGGCTATTTTTTGGACTGTTTTCAGGCTGTTTTGGGGGGCGTTTTCAGGCCGTTTTTTGGATCGTTTTCAGGCCATATTTTTGGCTGTTTTCAGGCCGGTTTTTGGATTGTTTTGAAGCCGGATTTTGGATTGTTTTCAGGCCAGTCCTTGGGCCATTTTCAGGCCATTTTTTGGGTCCTTTTCAGGCTGTTTTTTGGGCTGTTTTCAGGCCGTTTTTTGGGCTGTTTTCCGGCCATTTTTTTGGGCTGGTTTTCAGATTGTTTTTTGGGCCAATTACAGGCTGTTTTTTGGGCCAATTACAGGCCATTTTTGGGGGCGTTTTCCAGGCTGTTTACAGGACTGTTTTCAGACTGTCTTTCAGTGATGGCGCAAATGCCCAGACAGGGCTCTGCGTGCCACCTCTGGCATGTGTGCCATAGGTTCGCCATCATGGGGATATACCCAAGCTAGCCAGATGACGGGAGGGCGGCTGCGTGATCCCGGGTGGAATATGTAAGAACCAACTGCAGCACACGCTGTCCAAAGGATGCCTCAGCCAAGGCAAAGAAGTTACTCTTGTAGTGTCTAATAAACGGTGTCAAGGAAGTCCACGTCGCAGCCCTACAGATGTCTGTGATGGATGCCTGGGTAGCCCAAGCAGCTGATGTAGCCGCACTTCTGGTGGAATGAAGCAAGATCCTCCCCGGCAGTGGTTTCTTCTGGGTGCGATACACTGTTGCGATGCAGGCCTTAATCCAATGACCAATCATGGACAATGAGACCTTCCTGCCCAACGTAGATGGATTGAAGGACAGGAACAAAACTTCAGACTTACGGAATGATGATGTCCGCTTAATGTACTGACGCAGGGCCCTCCTAACGTCCAAGGTATGCCATTGCTGTTCGAGATGGTGGTGAGGGTCCGGACAAAAGTCAGGGAGAACCAGCTCCTGGGCTCGGTGATACAAAGAGTTTACCTTGGGCAGAAAGGAGGGGTCCATTCGGAGTTTGGACCACCTTGTTAGGGTGGAAGATGCAAAGGTCGACCCGCACTGACAACGCTGCAAGTTCAGAGACCCTTCTGGCCAACGTAATCACCACAAGGAAGGCGACCTTGAGTGTCAGGAACCGAAGGGAAATCGACGCCAGAGGCTCAAATGGAGGTGACATCAGAGCGTTAAGTACCAATGAAAGGTCCCATGTTGGATATCAGTGGATTGTAGCCGGCCGGAGACTGGATGCCCCTCTCAAGAAAGTCCGTATTCGGGGTTGTTGAGTCAAAGGCTGATAGTTGTCAACACACAAGACAGTGTTCAAGGCCGCCACTTGTCGCCTCAGAGTGTTATGGGCGAGCCCCCTGTCCAAACCGTTCTGCAAAAACATGAGGACATCAGAGGCAGACGCTGTCGTAGGGTCTCGATGTGTCCTGGAGCACAAGGAACAGAACAAGCGCCAGGTGGCGTCGTAGATACGATTTGTAGAAGGGTGCCTGGCGGATTCCATGATGTGAATCACATGCGCCAGGATGTTGTCTTTTCTTAGGAGGATCCTCTCAAATGCCAGACGGTCAACTGCAACCATTGAGGCTCTGGGTGCACTATGACCCCCTGACTGAAAAATATCCTGTCACTGGGGATTCGCCAGGGGCATTCCACTGACAAGTTGAAGAGATCCACGTACCAGGCTCAACGCGGCCAATTGGGAGCGACCAGGAGAAGATCCGCTTTCTCCGCCAACATCTTGCGAATCACTCGCGGAATGAGCGGCAGAGGGGGAAAGGTGTAGAGAAGCCCTGTGGGCCACATGCTTCAAAGTGCATCGCAACCCTCTGCTCTGGGACAGGGAAACCGGGAGAAGAAGCGGGGCACTTGCGCATTCAGCGGGTGAGCATGGAGGTCTACAGCTGGGTGACCGAATCTCGACAAGTCCTGAAAAAGTGATGGATGAAGGCCCCACTCCGCCTGATCTATTTGGGTCCGGCAGAGCCAATCCGCCTGAATGTTGTCCGTGCCGAATATGTGCTCTGCCGTCAGTGATAGAACATGCTTCTCCGCCCAATGCAGCATCCTTGTTGCCTCGTCCATTAGGAGTCTGGAATGAGTTCCGCCTTCCCTGTTCACGTGCGCTTTCATTGTTATATTGTCCGTAAGGACCAGCACGTGACGCCCCATCACAGAGGTCTGGAAATGACGAAGAGCGAGGTGGACTGCACTGTTGTGGCTCCGTTGCCTGAGCCTGGGCTATCGACAGATGCAGACTCTGAGAGTGAGGGAGAGGAGTTGGCAAGGCCTCCCTCTCTAGGACCCTCCTCTCTGGCAATGCCTCCGGAGGACACCAAAGGCCAAAAGATAGGCTCAGAGTCAAGCACAGGTGGACAGCGATGAAGAAGATAAGTGCTGGCTGGACCCTCGGCAGAGGCGCAGGGAGAAGTGTGCGCAGCAGAGGGGAAGGCGTGCCAGAGATTAGCTAAATCACTGGGCCACACCCCACAGGGTATAAATGTGGGTGTGGTGGTCGGTTCAGTTTGTGACAAGCAAAAACTGGAAATAATCCATGATCTCTGCGTTACTGGACTTTGCCTGCTTTATCGGACTGGATTTGGATTAATCCTTGTATTGTTAAAACTCTGCCTGTTTTATCAGAATGCTTGAAGTCTAATCTTTGTTTTGTGTGAGTAAAGTCTGAATTGGCAGCTAGCCACTGGGTTGCTGCCAGCTTTATCTTCAAAGAGTTTTGTCGTGTGGCTTATTAACTCCGGGCCATCTGTGGGGGTGCGTGTGTGGTACGGGGACAGAACATGCCCGTAACTCCAACCAGTTTATGTCTTGTTGTAATGCCTGCGATGACCAGCGACCCTGAGTGACGGACCGCAGGTGAGCGCCCCAGCCGAACATGCTCGCATCCGTCATGATGGTGATCCGGATGGGTTCCTGAAAATAACAGCCCTTCCTTATGGCTGGTGAGAGCCACCACCTCAGGGACAAGCAGACTGCAGCCGGGAGGAGTACCCTAGCATTCGAACTGGCCCGGCGGGACCTCTGGTAAGGCAGAAGGTACCACTGAAGTGGGCAGCTGTGGAGATGGGCCCATGGAACAATTGCGATGCATAATATTAGTTTGCTGAGCAATTGGGACAATGTGATCAGGGAAACGGACCTGAGTGACAACACCTGAGTCACTAATGATCTTATGCTGCGAATCTGATCGGGAGACAGGACTACATGGCCGCTGACCGAGTCTATGACAGTTCCAAGGTGGAGAATGTGGGTGGTGGGAAGGAGCTGACTCTTGTTTAGATTCTGGGAAAACCCATGCTGTTGCAAGAGACGGGACACAGTCCGCAGCTCGACCACAGCCAGATTCCGTGTGGAGGACAGAATGATGATGTCGTCCAGGTAGCACATTACTCTGATTGGGATCTGCCGTAGGGAGGCAGCCACCGTCGCTAACAGTTTCGTGAAAGTCCGAGGGGCGGACGATAGGCCGAACGGCATGGCCCGATATTGGAAGTGCCGGTTTGAGTAGGCGAACCTCAGGAATCGTCGATGAGAGGGACAAATTGGGGCATGTAAATAAGCCTCCTTGAGGTCGATTGATGTCATAAAGTCCCCCTGTCGGATGCCCTGCAAGATCAACTTGAGGGACTGCATTTTGAAGTGATGATACCTGACGAATTTGTTTAAGGCCTTTAGGTCTAAAATCCCCTTCCAGCCCCCGGAAGACTTTGGCACGAGAAAAACGAGCAAATAGAACCCGGAGCCCCGTTGTTCCACAGGCACAGGTTCGATGGCACAGATGTCGAGTAGATGTTGAACCTCTGTGTCCATCAGTCGCCTCTTCTCTGGATTGCCCAATACCAGGCCTAAAATGAAGCGGTTCGGAGGGCTGGAGAGGAAGTCCAATGTGAGGCCGAACCTCACCGTTTGGAGGACCCAAGCATCGGTCGTGGAGGATTCCCACTGGCGTAAGAAATGGATGAGACGACCGCCAACGGGTAGATTTGCGTGGTAGTCACTTGCCCCTTCTGAATGATCAGCTGGCCATTCCACGGAACTGTCGCCTAGCATGCTGACCTCTGCCCCGATCCTGGTAGACAGGTCTGTCAGAAGACCTATCGAAGCCCTGGGAGTATTGTCTAGGAAAATAGGACCCGCTGGGTCCGGACTCAGTCCAAAAGGGCTCTCTCTGGGAATAAGGAGCATATCTCCTATCCTGTCGTCTGAAGGAGGAGAGCATAATTTTACATTTATCTTTATCCTCTACTAGTATCAGGTCCAAAGCATCTCCAAAGAGAAAGGAACCCTTGTAGGGAGCAGATGCCAGCTTCCACTTTGATTTTACATCGGCCCTCCAATGGCGAAGCCAAAGGAGGTTCCGAGAGGTGACGGTAGAAACAAGAGCTCTAGAAGCAAAGTTAGTTGCATACAAGAATGCGTCTGCCGAATAGTCAGTGGCTGCCACTATTTTATTTATGTCCTGGTGGAGTCTACTGTCTTCAGGTGGTAATCGCTCTTGCACTTGGCGCAACCAAAGAAAAGATGCGAGAGCAAAAAAAGGATGTAGATATTGCTGCCTTGATAGCCCAGGCTGCCGCCTGATGCGTCTTATGGAAAGACAGTTCAGCCTTTCTCTCTTCTGTTCTGAGACCGTCTATCACATCATTAGAAATGACGGAAGAAGATGTTAATTGAACCACAGGGCCATCCACTGTAGACAGCTGGATCAGATTTTGTAAGGTAGGGCCCGAACAATACAACTTTTTATCCAAGCCATTTGGAGCAGAGATGTAAGCCGGTTGGGTCCATGACTTTTGGACCACCTCTGTGAACAGTTCAGGGCATGGAATAAAGTCTTGTTCAGGCTTGGGCAGCTGAAACAAGTCGCCATGGGGTCGAGGGTCTGCTTGTTGCGATGGCTGTGTTCTCGAAACGCCCATATTTGTGGTAAGTTTAGCCTTGTGGAGCAAAGACTTGAACATGGAAGGGCAGAAAAGGTCCATGAAGGAAGGCCTATCGGGAGCAAGGTCCTCGTCCTCAGATAGTTCAATCTCTTCAGGGTCCTCCTCATCCTACATGTAGTCTTCGGTGAGAAGAGATTCCGCCTGATATGAATAACCACGATGCAGATCGCCATATGCCTGAGGTAATGGTGGATGCATAGTCGGCATGGGAAGACCCTGGAGACCTTGGTGAGGAGCTGATGTCAAGATCCTAGAGATTGTCTGAGACACTAGGTTCTGGATATCTCAAGAGAGCACTGGTTGTAGGCCTTCAACGGGAAGGAGGCCAGCAGCGGTCAGGGTGAAAGTAGTCTCCGGAACGAGACGACCCCGATGATGAGCAGCATGAGCGCTGGATCCCGAGGAAGCAGGTGGAAAGGCGGACTCCCAGAGGACATCGCCTTCAGTTGAACTATGGGTGGCAACAGGAGGTTCCTGTGATGCTTGGGAAGGCTTGTCAGGAGACATCTGACGGTTAGAGGACTGAGCCCTCTGCTGGACAAGAAGGTATTGTTTTTCGAGTGCTTTGTGCCTTCTCTCCTCAGCCTTGTCAGCTGCCGCGAGCGCTTGGTGGGATGAGGGCTGGCAGAACGTGCCCTAGTAGCTTGATGTTTGGAGCTCTTGGCAGGCGTTTTGGAATGTTTCTTGGCCTCAGGAGGGCTGTAGGAGTGTTTGAGGTCGGAGGACAGATCAGAATCTGCCATCAAGACGAGGTAACCGAAAAGGTAAGTTTATGTTGTAGGTTGAAATAAGTCAAATAGTAATAATTATTTTTTTTGGGGGGGGGGACAACCACGAGTAGAAAATGCAGACAGCAGATAGGAGATGCCAGTCAGCTAGGCCATTGAAGGCCAGTCAGAAGCAACCACAGGACACAACAAGTGATGCAGGAAAATATGGCTAAGCAGATGTCAAAGCACCACTGAAAGCCGTTTCGCAGGGCTCCTCAATAGTCAAGTCAGTCCAAAACAGGATAGCAGAGAAACGCCGATGTCAAATTGCGCTCCCTGCTGCCGCAGCTAGCCATTAGAAATAAAATGGCAAGCGGCTATAATTGCACTCAAAATGGCGCGCGGCTCGTGTTTTGCCGCTCAGTGGCTCCGCGGAAGGCAAGAGCCAAAAGGAAAGCGTGTGAGCTTGTAACAAACCTCTCCCAGCACACCAAAGCTTTATTGACAGGCAGGAACTCCTGAACGCCTCGAAGATCGTAGGAGCGGTATGGACGGCGGAGGTGGCTTTACCGGCAAGCCGGAAACCAGCACACCCGCCAGCAGCGATAATAATCACTCGGAGATGCCTCGAAAGGTATAGCTAGTAACAAATGACGGCGTGAGCCCGCCTGGCGGCCCAGGAGCAATTCACCCACCGCCAGCAGCTGAGGTAATTAGGAGAGGTCCGATGAATAGCTGAGCCGACTTTGAAGACAATCCACATCACCCGAAGAAAGGTAGAGAAGAAAATTGCTTGGAAAATCCAAATAAAGGTTTAAATCGTCAGCTTGATTGCTAGAGCCAAGGGAAAAACCAGTCTCTCGCTCGACTGAGTGAATAAACTGGAGCTCAACTGAGCGAAGGAGGAGTGGCCAACGACGTTTCTTAAAGAAACATTCACCCAGTCTAGTGATCAAGATGAAGAATAACATAACATTTGGATTCTCCAAGCAGCGCGCTGGAGAATATGTTTCTACTTACAATGCTATGAAGAATATTGGAAGCCATTTCTTTATACATTTTTCTATTTTTTTTAAAAAAAATTCCTATCCTTGCACTTTTTGCTTTCTCTTCCTTTTCCTTTCTGTCTATTAGTTTGTAATAGCTTTTACTCTCTTGTTTAAGAATCTTAATAAAAAATATATTTGGAAAAAAATGATTTTGTTAGCATTTTTTCTGCAAAGAGATTGAATTCTTAGTGTGCCTAGCCGAGACTAAGCAGGGACTCCAATGGCCTTCACTGCAATCAGTATACCTAGCCGAGACCAGGCAGGGACTTAAAGCCAATCAGGCTAGCAGGGAATTCTGAGTGTGCCTAACCGAGACTAAGCAGGGACTCCAATGGCCTCCACTGCGGCTGTGGCTCTTAGGTATGCCCAGCAGCCAGTGGGTAGGGACTCCACACCTCTTGAGGCCACTGCCACTGAGTATGCCTAGCCAAAACTAGGCAGGGACTCCCTCTCGCTCCAGCAAGGAAAATGGGCCCTAAAGCAGCAGCTTTAAAAGCCAGCCGCCGGCTTTAATCCTTAAAGGAAGGCAGAAAAATAGGAAAGGAGAAAAAAAATTATAAAGCTCACAATCCTGAAGATCAGAAGTGACCAGGAATGCTTTGAAACGTCTCGTTCAGGTTAAGACTGAGATGAAACTGGGGCAGGAAGGAGGAGGCAGGAGGCAAGGCTAAAAGAAGCAAACAGCTCAGTCTCAACAGGAAACAGATGATTCAACCCATTCTTGGCCACTCCTGGGACCTTGCAGGAGAATGCAATGGTCAATCTTTTTATGCTGTCCAACATGCAACAGTCAGAATTTGCTTACAATTCTCAGTCAACAACAATAAATTATTATTACAGTCTTAGACCAGAACAAATAAAAGCACTCCGTATATATACACTTAAAACTTCTAGTATAAAATAATAAATAACTAAAATCTATAATAAAATCCAGTGTCAATTATGCATGGTCTGAGTATACGATAGTTGCAATTCCTAAACTGTGTGGTCCATTGTAGGTTCAATGCTAAAAGGGAAATGACTAAGCAGTGCAAAGTGTTTGCCACAATTGTTATATAACATCACTATGTGAAGAAGACACTTGTTTGCGACAAATCCCCAGTGCTGTTGCGCAGAATCTGGCGACCTGTGCTGTAGTTATGGACTGTTCATCCTCAAGCAGCCACTGAAGATAGGTAGTGTCGGAACGACCAGGATACCTAGCAGTTATTAGCAGAATATTCTTTTCCCAATCTCCATATAAAAGGAACATCTAAGGAGCATGTGACCCACAGTCTCCACCTCTCCTGAGCCGCAGGGACAGAGCCTTTCAGTGAACGGTATTCTTCTCCATTGAGAGTAGAGACAGTAGCCAGTGTGGGTAGTACTCGCCCAATAAGCCTAAAGGACTGAGTCTGTCAATCATGTTAAATTCCGCCCTTGTTTCCAGGTAGACCCAGCTTTTGACTCAGTCCTTTAGTCTGGATTGGTGTGTTTGTCTCTTGCTCTCCTATATTTCTCTATATTTACACCTCTGGCTTGGATTTCTGGTAATTTTTTGGACTTGGATTGTTTGACTTCATTTGCTCTTTCCCCCTCTGGATTTGGTTGCCTTGGACTTTGATATCTGGGTCGTGAGTTATATGTATTATAAACTGCTTGACAGGACTGCATTTATTGGGTGTACCTGTTGTTCTGTCTCCCTTCAGGGAAATTTCCCTTGGCGGGTGAAGAGGTTCACAGCCCAATTTTCTGGCTATTATTGCTGTTGCGAAAGGGGCTTCCTTCAGCCTCCCTGTTCACACCAAAGCCTCAGTGACTTTAATCGTGTTTTTCTCCGGCCGTTTTTCGTGATGTTCGAGTGGCGGCGGCCATTTTGGGGGCGTAATTTTCTCTTTCTCCTGCCCTTCGCATGCCTGCTGGTGGTATGAGTGCGGCTTAGATCGTTTTGCATTGCGAACAATTTCTCTCTCACTGTTGGAGCGGAGAGAGATCTGCAGCCTGATTTTATATTGGCGGAGCTGCGGCTCCCGCCTAAATGACCGCCGAACAGCTGACTTTCGCTTTGGCAGTTTTCATTCGCCCTCGATGTCTACGCATAGGCCCAGCTGGACTTCACCGATTGTACTCTGCTTGTGGAGCCTAGCTCTCCCATTTGTGACCTAGTTAAGGGGCCTGACTCTCTGAAGGATCTGGCTGTCAATTAAAACTCTGTAGGCCGCCATTTTGATTTGTGCCTGAATCGCGGTGGCCATTTTGTGGAAGCTTCTGTGCTCCCTTGCCTCTCGTTGACTCTGCTGCTGGGCGCAACGATTGTTTGTGGAGTTTCCGCGCTCCCCTCCTACTGTGATTGTTACTGGGAGTCTCACCTGTATAACTATGCCTAAGGCGGTATCTAAATCAAAGCACGACCAGAAGGCCGGCTCTTCTAACTATGGCCAATCAGACATTTCGTCTGCTACCCAACAACCGTCCAGCCAGGACGTCCAGCCAGGAACCACCTTCATCTATTCCAGTGCATCGTTCCCACCACAGCGATCACAAACATGGTGGTACTTCCACGCGAGTGGAAAAGCGCAGAGACAAAATTCTTAAGAAAATTTGTAACAAGGCCAGCGGTAATCTTCTATCGACCGCTATCAGTACGCCTGTTGTGTCTGAGGTACTGGTGTCTGAGAGGGATCCTCATCCTGTCACTCCTGACCAAGTCTCCTTACGGGACTGCCCTATAACTATAAGCACTGGGGATCTGTGGGGCTCCAGCTCCTCTGTGCCTCCAATTCAGCCTGCGGCTCCTCAAGTATCTTCCCCTCCTCTTGCATCTGCTCAGGACTCCGCTCCTCCTCCACAGCCACTTGCTTCTCCTTCGGAATCGATATCTTCAGCTGCTTCCGGGCCAACTGGAAAAACTTATTGAGGCTGCAGTTCAGAAATCGTTAGCGGCTGGTCTTCGCCCTCCCTCTATTGCCAGCTCCATACGGTCTGTCTCTCCTAAGCGGCCTTGCTCTTCTGAACGGATGCCCGCCAGGGCCCCATCGTCGCCTTCGTGTTCACACGCTACTCAGATCTCCACTCTGTCTGAGGCTGATTGTAGTGACTCCGGTTTGTCGGAGGACAAAAACCTTCCTCCAGATCAACCGTCTTTCTCTGGTCTTTTCCCGCAAGCGTTGTTTAAAGCCATGAACACGGCTCAATTGTCTGTTCCAGCTGCAGATCCTTCTGCTTCGGTTCCTCTGGGGACTTTGGACCCGATGTTTGCAGAGTCGGTTAAATAGGTCACAAGCATTCCGACTCCTCCCCTCTTCTTGGATGTCATGAAAAGACAGTGGTCCTCACCAGGGTCAGCTCATCTCCTTCTAATGACCAAAAAAAATTCAACAACGCTACTGACTTAGACTCTATATTACAGCTCCCATCCATTAATGCTCCTGTTGCGGCACTCTTGCCTAATGCTAATGTTCCCGGAGATCCTAATGAAGGCTTATGGCCAGACGAGCGACGCTCTGACCTGGTTCTATAGCGGGCGTATCTAGGTTCCGCGTGGGTGATTAGGGCTGCATCTACGGCATCCTTCTTCAACCGCACTACGTTGTTATGGCTGCGCGAACTGCAAGAGAAGCTGTTGCCAGAAGATGTTCGAGTCAAACAGGATCTTAATAAGATCATAGCGGCGGTTCAGTTTTCGGCGGACTCAACCCTTAACGCCGCACGTTTTGCTGCAAAATCGTTGGCTTCCACTGTCGCTGCACATCATCTGGTTTGGCTCCGCCACTGGCAGGCAGATGCCAGGCATAAATGGCGGCTGGCCTCCATTCCATTCGGGGGGTCCCGGTTTGGTGATGCGTTAGAACCTTTTCTGACTGAGACTAGGGCCAAGAAGATGTTGACACCAGTGTATCGCCGGGGGGAGTCCCGCTTCTCGCCTTATGCTTCTCGACTCTCATCTTATGGTCCCGATGGTGGGGGTCCTTCCTCATCCTCTTCTTTCTTCCCTTCGCCTCGGCCATATAATTCATTTAGCAGGCCTCGAGGCGACCAGGATAGGGGTTACAGGGGTAAATCCTTTGGGCCCAAATGGCTCTTTCGAGGGGGGGAGATCATTCCTACCGGCGCCAGCACTAGTTGTATCTCGGGCCCTCCCATATGCGGTAGATTGGCCCTCTTTGCCGCCATTTGGGAGAAGTCCACTTCTGACAAATGGGTCCTAGCCACCTTACGATCTGGGTTGGCCATTGAATTTCTTCCCACCCCCTCAAGCTCCTTGGTCTGCTGTCCGCTTTCTCGTAATCCCGAAAAAAGAGCGCTAATGGACTCGGCAGTTCAGCATCTCCTTGCGATCAGGGCTATCCAACTTGTGCCCTTCGATCAACAGGGGACAGGATTTTATTCCCGGGTTTTTCTGGTTCCTAAATCCTCGGGGGGGGTGGAGACCCATTCTTGACCTAAAACGTTTAAATCGGTATGTCCTATACCATAAATTTAAGATGCAATCTCTAAAATCAATTCTTGATGGCATTAGGAGGGGCGATCTCCTCTCTTCTACAGACTTTACAGAGGCCTCTTTGCATATCCCCATCCTCTCTTCCCATAGACAGTATTTAAGATTTTGCTACCGGGGGGGGGGGTCCATTACCAATAGAGGACCTTGCCCTTTGGCCTTTCCTCTGTCCCCCGTACCTTTACTAAGGTGTTGGCAGCTCTGGCGGCTTCCCTCAGGGTTCATTTGGGTAAACTTCTATGCTACCTGGACGATATTCTGGTTTTGTCCTCCTCCCCTCAGCAGGCTGTCAGAGACATTCAGCTCACTCTGGAGACGTTGGTTTTGCATGGTTTTTCTATCTAGAGAAGAGCCATCTGGTCCCTTCTACCTCCCTGATCCATTTAGGGGCCTTGATTGATTTGGTGCAAGGTAGGGTCTTCCTATCCCCAGAACGACAGGACAGCTTACGGAACTTAATATGTCAAATTGAGGGATGCCCGGCTGTTTCCCCTTATACTCTTTCTCAACTTTTGGGAAAAATGATTTCTGCCATAGCCATTGTTCCCTGGGCTCACCTCCACGCCCGGGAGCTTCAATGGTTTCTCTTAACTTTGCAGAAAGCGGGCAGAAGCACATCATGTAGACAGTTCCTGTCCCCCCTCGGTTCGCAGGTCTCTCCGGTGGTGGAAGTCCTCGGCTATGTCAGTGGGTTGTCTCTTTCTCGAACCACAGCAGGTGATCGTGACTTCGGATGCCAATCTTCAAGGCTGGGGAGCTCATTGCCAGGGCCAGGTGGCTCAGGGGACCTGGACTGCGTTGGAGACTCGTCATCCAATCAATTGGTTGGAGTTGCAGGCTGTGTTTCTGGCACTCAAAACCTTCCGACACCTTGTCTCCGATGCTCATGTGCTAGTGCTCACGGACGTTACCGCCAAAGCACATCTAAACAAACTAGGGGGCACCAGATCCAGGTCTCTGTTGACTGTGGCCATGAGGCTGGGTCTATGGGCAGAACGCCATCTCTGCTCCCTTCGGGCGGAGTACATATCCGGGGTCGCCAACACTCAAGCCAATTGGTTGAGCAGGCAACAGGTGGACAATGCGGAGTGACATCTACATTCCCGCATCTTCCAAGAGTTGGTTCATCGGTTCGGCTCCCCGAGCCTCGACCTATTTGCGACACACTCAAATGCACAGCTGCCCCGCTTCTTCGCCAGATTCCCGGAGCCTCAGGCGGAGGCCATCGACGCCCTCAGGTCCCTTTGGCCGAAGGGGCTTTTGTATGCCTTTCCTTCGATGTCTCTTCTTCCACCGGTCTGAGGTGATTCTCTTGGCCCCTCATTGGCCCCGGAGGGCTTGGTTTGCGGACTTGGTCTCCCTCTTGGTCGCCCCCCCCCCCATGGCACATTCCCCTAGAAGGGGATGTTCTAATGCAAGGCACTTTGAGCCATACAGACCTTCTTTGGCTCAGTCTGACCGCTTGGAGGTTGAGCGGTGCTCATTAAGGGAGGCCAACATTCCTGGGGATGTTATTCGAACCATTCAAGCATCTCGGCGTCCGTCAACGGACCGTATCTACTCTGCTACCTGCTCATGGTGTGATCAACATGATGTTTCCGCCCTCCAGGCTTCGATTGTGGACATCCTGATGTTCTTGCAGAAAGGTCTCTCCGATGGGCTCTCGCCCAATATCTTGCGTCGCCAGGTGGCAGCTATTTCCTCTGTTCTTACCTGTGGCTCTCTTTCGTCTTTGGCGCAACATCAGCTGATTTGCCATTTCCTCCGAGGCACAACGAACTTATCTCCACCGGTTCTGCACCGTTACCCTATTTGGGACCTTCCCTTGGTTTTGGAATCGCTTATGGCTCCTCCGTATGAGCCTCTGAGGATGACAAGCCTCCGTCTACTGTCTTGTAAGGTCTCCTTCTTGGTGGCCATAACGTCAGCGCGTTGCATTTCCGAAATTGCGGCGCTGTCCACCTGTGCTGACCTATGTGTGTTTCACGCGGATTGCGTGATTCTTCGCTTGGACCCTACTTTCGTGCCTAAAGTTAATTCAGTTTTTCATCAGTCACAAGAGCTGATACTTCCGAACTTCTGTCCACGACCCGCTCATCCTCGCGGCCGTCGTTGGCACACCTTGGACGTCAGGAGGGCATTGCGGATCTATCTTAAGAGGACGGCTTCTATCCAACGTTCCGAAGCTCTGTTCATCTCCTTTTTACCTGTCTCCTTAGGTCTCAAAGTTTCGTCTTCTACTATTGGTCAATGGGTACGGCAGACCATCGCCTCAGCCTATGACTGTCATTCTCTTCCACGACCTTCACGTCTGACTGCACACTCCACTCGCAGCGCGGCCACATCAGCGACCTGGGCTACTCAAGCACCTCTTCTGGAAATTTGTTGGGTGGCTACTTGGACTTCGCCAGCTACATTTATACGCCATTATAAACTGAACTCCTTTGCGTCAGCTGAGGCTGCATTTGGATGTCAGGTGTTACAGCAGGTTGTTGCCAGGGAGGATGTCTCGGACCAGCCTGGTCCCCCCCAGAGCTAGGGACAGTGAACTTGGTTATGTCCCACACTGGCTGCTGTCTCCACTCTCAATGGAGAAGGGGCGTTGGTCCTACCTGACACGCACCTTCTCGTTGAGTGGAGACAGCAGCCAGACCCTCCCTGTGTCAGTCTGGTCCTTATCTCTCTTCTCTTTCTCCTGCTTGTCGGCTATTGTATGTTCTTTCTTTTTCTACACACACACCGAGTCTGTCACTTTCAGTTCTTCGCCAAAAGCTGGGTCTACCTGGCAACAAGGGCGGGATTTAACATGATTGACAGACTCAGTCCTTTAGGCTGATTGGGCGAGTACTACCCACACTGGCTGCTGTCTCCACTCAACGAGAAGGTGCGTGTCAGGTAGGACCAACGCCCCTTTTATACTTGCCGTACAGGACTGCCAATGGAAGTGCATGGCACCATGTGAGTGCAAATGCTTCCAGTGGTTTGCTGACTCCAACTGACTAAGATAGCTGGCAGGAGCAACAACACATCTAATGGCATGTGGAGCCAGAAACAGCAGAGCTTTCACTAAGTCCACATGCCTCTCAATGTCCTCCATCCTTTGTCGCAAGGTTTGTCTTGCTAAATCATAGTCAAACTTGATTATTAAAGCTAGGGAGAAGCCTAGTTTGGCAAGGTTGGACTAGACAGCCTTGATCCATGATGAGAGAATTTGTCTTGGGGGATTAATGGAGCAAGACCTTGCAGAAAGAAGTTAAGCTTTAGCCAGAGATTTAATGATGCTATACAGATTCTTGCTTCAACTTTTGTCAATCCTGTCTCCAGGCGCAGAAGTGCATTTGAGACACAACGTGGCATCTGGAGAATTGAACTAATGAATTTGGATTGAACTATTTCTAATGATGTAAAACATGAAGCTGACGATCCAAACAAGGTCCCATAAAGGAGCTGTGCTAGTGACTTGGCCACAAAAAGCTTAATAGCAGCAGGGACATTATATCCTCCCTTTGTGCAGAAAAATTTAAGAATGGTACTCGCTGATCTTTGGCCCAAGGCAGCTGCATGTTCTCCATGTGCTTTTCTTGAACTATTGGCCTGAATGACCACCCCCAGGTATTTGAAGGTGGTTACCTGCTCTACTTTGGGGGCATTTAGATACCATGAATAAAGTTTTGGCCTTTTTGCAAAGGCCATGATCTTTCTCATAATTTATGTCCAGTTTATTATAATTACAGTACTGGAGAAGGGCTCGCAAGACTCTTTTCAAATAGATCTGTATCATTATACGCCGGTTTTATAGATCTCAAGGCAGCCTTTGATATGGGTACCAGGGCTAAGATATGGGAGAAACTGGAAGCTGCCTCAATTGACCACAGGCTTCTTCGTTACATGCCCTACATATTAAAACAGTGATGGCTAACCATTTTGCCATCGTGTCCAAAAACGGGGGGAGTGCAGGGGGGGGTCGCACCCACACGTGCCCACACCCATAATTCAGTGCACCCCGCTCCCCCCGCACAGGCACGCATGACACCCATGCGCTCCCCCCGCTTTTGGCATGCGATGGCACGGTGGGCCCAATAGGCCCGTTTTTTTTGCCCTCCCCAGGCTCCATAGGCTTACTTGGAGCCTGGGGAGGGCAAAAACAGCCTTCCCCATCCCCCCAGAGGTTGGAAATGGCCCATTTGCCGACTTCCGGTGGGACTGGAAGGCCCATTCTTCGCTCTCCCCAGCCTCCAGAGCCTTTCTAGGAGCCTGGGGAGGGTGAAAATGCCCTTTCCGCCCCCCCCCCGAGGCCAGAAATAGCCTTCCAATGGGCCCGGAAGGCCCGAAAATCAGCTGATCTAGGGCAACACTCGCGTGCCCACCGATATGGTTCTGCGTGCCACCTGTGCCATAGGTTCGCCATCACGGTACTAAAACATCCCTCAAGGTGAGGTGTAATATGCAAGGGTCCCTCTCAAAGTCAATTAAAACTCAAAAGGGGGTTAAACGGGGTGCATTTTGGCCCCTTTGCTTTTCAACTTTTACATAAATGACATGGTAAAATGGCTAAACAAACCAAATCACCACCACCCAAAAATAGGTGACCGAATCATCACTCTCCTGCTCTATGCAGATGACGCTGTGATCCTCTCCAGAACTCTCAGTCACAACTGTTCTTTCCTGAGCTGAAGGCTTTTGTGAAGTCAGGGATCACAAGCACAAAGAAAAACCTAGGACAGTTTCCCTTCCTCTTTCTGGATCCCTCTTCCTCCATTGGCTAGGAAAAAATCCTTCTTGAGGAAGTAATCTGACAAGTGAGTCAGGTTGTCCAGCACTAATGTCTGGGGGCTCAATTTGTGTGCAAAGTCGTCAGATTGCAAAAGGTCTGACTAGTGGAGAAAGAGATAAAGCAGTTTTCATAATTCTTGTGGTGTCTACTCTTTTTGTTTTCAGAAGCAATGACAACAGCATTCTCTCCTTCAGAAAGGAAAACAAAATGTCATCAGGGAGCAATCAAGGCTAGACCTCTCTTCCAGTGCTTGTTGGCAATGTCATGTTCCCATGCTCTGTAGCATGATGTGCCCTGGGCTACTGCTTTCTTTAGGTTTGCTTTCATCTTCTCCTTGACAAAGGAGAGCCACAAGGACAAGCAAAGAGCAATATTTTTGCTCATTTTCCCTTGACATACCTCTTTGGTTTTCAGGTGAAAGAGTCCCTTTATTCCCCCCTCCCCCAACCACCCAAAAATAAATTATGGCTGTTCCGAAAATGTTGCCAGCTTCTAGGACGATGACATACAGCCTGCAAGGATTCCGAGGAATGGAGCAGCCTGTTTTCCTTGCTCAATGCAAGCTCTGGGGCTCTACAAAAGTGCATGATCAGTGACATGGGATGGGGAAGTGTGTGAGGGATCTAAAGAGATGGGAAGCAGCCGCAAGGCCTATAGCAGGGGTGTCAAACTGGTGGTCTGTGGGCCAGATGCGCCATGCACAGGCCATGACCACCCGTTTTGCAAAGAAAAAAAGCTGCGATGGTCACCTGATATGGAGTTTGACATCCGTGGTCTACAAAAACCCAATAGGGAGGGAAAGCAGGCCCAAGGTCTGCAGGGATCTTGACAGGTGGGAAGCAGACTTTGGGAGCCAAGGACAGGTAGATGTGGGCTGGGCTCCCAGGGTCTTCCCCACCCTCACCCTATAAGTACCATATGCTCCACTTAAAAACCACATTGGGGAGAACAGGAATAGGAATCATTATATGACATGATCAGACAGATGCCTCAATTAATGACGAGCACAACTTGCCAACAAAATAGGCATGCTCCATTACAGTTGTAACTCAGGAACTACTTGTATATGAAAACAAATATTGAGTGAAATGGAAGAACTAAATTAAAAAGAGCAAAGAGAATTTTTATTTTTTAAAAAATTTAATTTGATTTATATGCCGCCCTTCTCCGGAGACTCAGGGCGGCTTACAATGCGCTAAACAATAGCCTTCAACCTTTTGTATATTTATACAAAGTCAGCTTATTGCCCCCACAACTGGGTCCTCAATTTACCTACCTTAGAAAGGATGGAAGGCTGAGTCAATAAGAATAAGGTAATAATAATAATTAATAACCATAAAACTATAATTATATATAACCTATCAGCTTTATTTGGGAGATTAATCTTCACTACAGTACTTATTAGCAGTGACTGCAACTACAGAACTGTGTAAGAAATCAGTGACCAAGATGTGTCTTTATACTATATTGCTGGTATAGCACTATCCTTTAAAATTATTATTCATAACATCAATAGCATTTATTTCTTTATAGTGTTGACTTTATAGCCAAATCAGCATTAAAGGAATGGGCTCTACTCCCATATTTTCTTTGATCACTGATCAATTCCAGATAAGAACTCTGGATTTAATTACAGTTGACATACTATTACCACTACTGTTAGCCACCATTGTTATTCAAATGCATTTACTGATTTTTTCCCCCCAAAGAAGTTTTAACAGCTTGAAATAATACTTTGCAAATAGCAGACAAAAAGTTTAAATGAGCTATCTTCAGTAAGACTATGGATTCTCAAATACAACTGCTAGAAATGACTGCCGTAACCACTGAATCAAAAATGGTAACAGGGAAGAAGAGATGAAGCAAAGAGGCACCAAGTAGGGAGGTAACAGGGCAGAGAAGTCATATCAGCAAGAAAGAACAATTAATGGATATCATATACTGCTGCTATTAATAATTCTGTCACCACCACTACACATACGTATTTCCCACTAGTATACAGGTAATAAGAATAATGCAAGTTTTAAACTGGAATTAACTTGTATGAAGAAAGGATAAAAGTCTGTAATAGAGAGTTACTGATGAAGAATTATATCTTGTGCATATTTTGTGATAACACCTGCAACCACAAATATACACCAACTACAAAGTTCTACACTGGCTCCTAAACTCTATTCTGGATAAGTATTAAGCTGTTTTCCAAGGTGTAGAACCATGTGAACTCAAGACAAGATGCTTCAGAAGCCAATACAAAGATGTATATGTATTCCTAGGTACTAATGTTAGATCCACACATCTACTGTTTTACTGTATGATGATTTTTTGAACTTATACCATAATTAGTTTTGTATCAGCATCTGCATCAAAACAGATATATTGTAGGATCAGAATTCAACTCTTTACATGTAAAGTTCCTTTGATGTTTCTTAAATCCTAATATTTTTTCTCTATGTATACAGATAGTCCTTGACTTACAACCACAAGTGAGCCCAAAATTTATGTTGCTAAGTGAGACATTTGTTAAGTGAGTTTTACCCCATTTTACAATCTTTCTTGCCACAGTTGTTAAGTGTATCACTGCAGTTGTTAAGCTAGTTACATGATTGTTAAGTCAATCTGTATTTCCTGTTGACTTTGCTTTCAGAAGGCTGCAAAAAGGGATATAACCCCAGGATCCTGCAAACATCATAAATATAAGTCTGTTGCCAAGCATCTGAATGTTGCTTACTTCACCATGAGGATGCTACAACAGTCATAAATGTGAAAAATGGTCATAGTTCACTTTTTTCAGTGTTGTTGTAACTTCGAACGGTCATTAAATGGACTGTTCTAAGTTGGGGACTATATATATATATATATATATATATATATATATATATATATATATATATATATATATATATATATATATGTCTTTGGTTATTTGGGTTTTCTCCCGCGTAAAATTGGAAGTGTCTTGGCGATGTCGCCAAGACACTTCCAATTTTACGCGGGAGAAAACCCAAATAACCAAAGACCTACATACAAACACCTGCAAAAACCTCAGAAAACACACATACACACACGCACACATATATACATATACACACACAAAGAGAGAGAGAACCTATTTCTGAAAAGGGCAGGGCTAGATAAACAAATTCCAATTAAACTTAATTGCCTGGAAAAATCTATTAATCAATCTTTTAATTCGGTTACTGACCAACATATACTTGAAAAAATAACACAGTCCCTATTTCTATATATCAAACGTTTTTTTATGGACTGAAACCCTCAAATAAATGCAAATAGCCCTCTCCCGCTTCCTATTTTAGGGCAGTATCCAAAAAGAATATAACAGAATGAAACTTAATTTAAAGAAGAGGGTAGCTGAAGTGAGGAAAGAGGAGAAAGGAGAGAATCAGACTGGATGGAGATAAGGTGAGAAGATGCAAAAGTTGCATGGGTAAGGCATGAAAATGAAAAAGAACTCTTTAATTCATAAAATAAAATAAAATAAAATAAAATGCATTCCATCCTATCCATATTTAATCTCAGTCTAATCTTCAAATATATCAATACTTTCCAGAAACAGTCTAAAGCTGAATCATTGCAACTGGAGTAATTTTTTGATATTGGTTTGAAACCTTTCACTACCCATCCAGGTAGTTTCTTCAATCAAAGCAAGGCAGTTAGGCAGAGAGTTGTTGGAATGGGCATTGGTATTACCTGATATGCCTCTTCTCTGACTGGCGCCCATGGCAGTCATGCCTGGATACTGACACGGCTGATATCCAATAGGACCGAGTCTACTGGAACTTTCAGCACCGCCCCTTCCTGCAGTATTCCAGTTTTGAGGCGAGGCTGTCCAGCAGACTGGAGTGTCTGTAGAAACAAAGCAGATAATAAAAGACTTCCCACCCACCGAAACCCAGGGACGGCCGGAACGGGTGGGGCTGACTGCCGTGGGCGCCAGTCATAGAAGAGGCATATCAGGTAAGACCAACGCCCATTCTCCTACAGGGCACCCACGGCAGTCATGCCTGGGACATACCAAAGCATGTCGTCTCCTAGGGAGGGAGAGGCCGGACCTGCTGCAGAACTCTCCTGCCGAAGGCCGTGTCCGCCGACGCGTAGATATCCAGCCGGTAGTGCTGGATGAAAGGAGTAACGGACGACCACATAGTGGCCCGGCAGATCTCATCCAAAGGAGCTTGCGTGGACCAGGCAGCGGAGGTGGCGGTGCTTCTGGTGGAATGCGCCGTGATATTGGCAGGAGCCTGCAGGGACTGCGCTTTGTAGGCCAATGCAATGGTAGCTCTGATCTATTGTCCAATGGCAACCGAGGAGACACGGGAATCCATAGTCGAAGGTTGAAAGGAAAGAAAAAGAGCTTCTGACCGCCAGAAGGAGGCAGTACGGGCCACATAAATCTTGAGCGCCCTGCGAACGTCCAGCTTATGCCATACGAACTCTTGGCGACGGCGGGGAAAAGGACAGAAATTCGGAAGCATTAGCTCCTGTGATCTATGAAAGATGGTGTTAATCTTTGGGACGAAAGCAGGGTCCAGGCGAAGTACCACCCTGTCCGTGTGAAAGATGCAGAGATCGGGCCGCACGGACAGGGCAGCGAGCTCAGAAATTCGCCGAGCAGAGGTAACAGCAACAAGGAACAAAACTTTGAACGATAAAAACTTGAGACCAACTTTCCGTAAGGGCTCGAAAGGAGGGCCCGTCAAGGCAGAGGACCTTGTTGAGATCCCAAGAAGGGAACCGATGAACCGTGGGTGGGCGGGGATTGGTTGTGCCTCTCAAAAAGGACCGGAGGGGATCATTGGTGATGGACGCGGAAGACGAACATGAAAGGATCGATGATAAAGCGGCTACCTGTCGTCTGAGGGTATTAGGGGCGAGGCCCGCATCGAAACCACGATGAAGGAAATCCAGATGAGGGACTGAAATGTCCGTTGGTGAAATGCCCTTATCACAGCACCAAGAGGAGAACACCCGCCAGGTGGAGCCATAGATCCAGAGCGTAGATGGGCGGCGAGCAGCCTGGATGATGGTAATCGCACCTGGAGGAAACTGAGCCCTGGTTAAAAGGAGCCGCTCAGCCGCTATGCGGTCAGTTGGTAGGACTGAGGATCCGGGTGGAGAAGAGGACCCTGGTGGAGAGAGATCCGATCGTTGGGGATTCTCCAGTGGGAAGCGACAGATAGAGCCATGAGGTCAGCAAACCACGGCTGGCGAGGCCAGTGTGGTGCCAGGAGAAGAACCTCCGCCCGCTCCGCAACCAACTTCCGTACGATCCTGGAGACAAGGGACAGGGGAGGGAAGGTGTAGAGGAGTTGTTCTTGTGGCCAAGGACTCCAAAGAGCATCCACCGCTTCCGCTCCTGGAGAGGGGAATCGAGAGAAGAAGCGGGGAAGCTGCTGGTTGTTGGGTGTCGCGAACAGGTCCACCGTTGGTCGGCCGTACCGATCGCATAGATCCTCGAACAGGAGGGGATGGAGACTCCACTCGGCTTGATCGATGAAGTTGCGGCTGAGGGAGTCCACTTGGGCGTTGGCCTTCCCCGAAATGTGTTCGGCTCTTATTGAAGACAGGTGGACTTCCGCCCAGAGACCCAACTGGAGAGACTCTCACATCCGAGACCGGGAGCGAGTCCCCCCCCGGCGGTTGACATGAGCCTTGGCCGAGACATTGTCCGTGAGGACGAGGATGTCCCGACCAAGGACATGAGGCTCAAAACTGAGAAGAGCCAGATAAATGGCCCTCAATTCCAGGACGTTGATATTCAGGGCTCGTTCTGCGCGGGACCAGAGACCTTGTGCCATGTGCGACTCCACGTGTGCTCCCCAGCCCGAGAGGCTGGCATCTGTGGTGACCACAATCCTGAACAGGTACCCGAACGAAGAGCCCCGGGAAACGGCTGACGATGTCCACCAATTCAGAGAGTCTAGAAGCGCTGGAGGAAGGACGATGTTGGAGGCCAAGGTGCCGGTCAGACACCGTTGGTAAGGAAGTAACAGCCACTGCAGCTCCCTGCTGTGGAGGCGAGACCACGGCACGATGCCGTAAGTAGAAACCATTTTGCCTAGAAGGCTAGAGAGACCTAGGAGAGAGGCGGAGCCCTGTCTCCGAAATTTGGAGGACATGTCAGAGAGACTCGTCTGGCGGTCCTGTGACAGAGCAACCTGGAGGGTGGAGGAATTAATGACGGCCCCCAGGTGCTGAAGGCACATAGAAGGTGATAGATGGCTTTTGGACCAATTAATGGAAAAGCCATGCCTCTGCAAAATGGACATGAAGCTATGTCCCTGTGGGCCTGAGGTAGGGATTGGGAAAGGATGAGGATATCATCCAAATAAAAGAGCGTCCGTATAGGGATAGAGCTAATGTGGGCGAAAAGGGCAGCCATTATCTTAGTGAATACCCTGGGGGCGGAGGAGAGGCCAAAGGGCAAAGCAGCATACTGGAAATGCTGGCCATTATAAGAAAACCAGAGGAACTTGCGATGGGAAGGGAAGATTGGGACGTGGAGATAGGCCTCGGTTAAGTCAATGGAAGACATAAAGTCCCCTTTCCTAATGCAGAGCAGAATGGTTTGGAGCGACTGCATTTTAAAACGCTGGTATTTGATATGCCGATTTAGAGACTTTAAATCAAGGATAGCCCTCCAACCTCCCGAGGATTTGGGAACCAGGAATAAATGGGAATAAAATCCTTGGCCGCGTTCGTGAGAAGGGACAGGTTGAATGGCCTTAATGGCCAGGAGATGTTGAATAGCCTGATCCACTCTAGCCCTTTTAACAGGGTCCAGAGAAACGGGACAACGGAGATAATGGGTGGTTGGGGAGGATTGAAATTCAAGTCCAAGGCCAAATCTAATTGTGTCTCTGACCCAAGAATCAGAGACGGATAAATCCCAATGGTCGGAAAAATGAGTTAATCGGCCACCAATCGAGGAATCAGGAAGATCCCTAGCGAGACCATCTAAAGGGACGACCCCTCCCCCCACGAAATGAGGATTTCGATGTAAACCGGGGTCCCTGTCTGACCTGGTTTCCGAACTGCTGGGGAGCTCTGGAGGGAAAGGAGCGGCGAGAGTAGTGCTGGAAGTAGTTGGAATCGGAGCCTCAAAAGGAAGGACGAAAGGAGCCTTGAGATCGGTGTTCAGAACGATGAGATATGGCGGGAAGGACCTTAGCAATGGATCCAGCGGAACGCCGAATAACTTGTCAGCAGAGTAAGGAGAAGAGGCCAGGAGCCACTTATTTCGGGCATCCGCCTGCCAATTCCGGAGCCAGAGGAGGCGTCTCGAAGTTATGGAAGTGCCAATGGCCTTGGCGGAAAAACGGGCAGCATTAAGCGTCGCATCAGCTGAAAACTCCGTTGCCGCGAGGATCTTATTAATATCCTGATGAGAGCGGTGGTCAGAAGCAGGAATGAGATCTTGCAGCTGGCGCAGCCACAAGATAGATGCACGGTTAAAGAAAGATGCAGCCGAGGAAGCTTGGATAGACCAAGAGGAGGCTTGCTGGCCTTTGATAAGAATCCTTTCAGCCTTCTTTTCCTCAGGCCTCAAATAATCCTCCGAGGGGCCTGTGGACGGGGAGGAAGTAGATAAAGCGACGACGGGAGGGTGCACGGCTGGTACCTGCAAGAGGGAGGAAAATTCCAACGCCAAATTGTAGAATTTTTTATCCAAGTTGTTCGGAATTGGCCCGGAGCTGGGAGAGGACCATTGGCGTTTCAAGACCTCCGAAAATAATTTAGGAGCCGGAATAATATCTGATTGCACCTTGGGCTCCTGGAACAGGGCGGAAGTAGGGTCAGCCAGCCCAGAAGGGTGGTAGAGGCGGAACCCTCGATCCCTAAGCGGGTAGTTGTCTTAGCTTTGTATAGTAATGAACGAAACATATGGGGCTTGAAGAGTCCCACAAATGCTGGCTGATCAGGTTCCAGACCCTCGTCTTCTGAAAGGTCTTGCTCAGGTAACTCGCCCTCCTCAGAAAGAGAGTCGTGACTCGCCGAATCGTGGTCAGAAGAATCAGCAGCGGATTCCTCGTGAGAAGGACGAAGCCAGGAGTGGGTAGCCGCTCTACCAGTCCATCTGCTATCAGAAGAAGAAGGCACCACAGGTTGGTGTTGTTGAAGGCCCTGGGTGATTCCTTGGCTAATGGCTTCCGAAATAAGGTCAGCCAGGGAGGCCGGCATGTCCAGGGGTAAATGGGCTGTGTGCAGGGAAGGTTGAGATGCAGAAATTGAGTTAGAGGACCCCTGCAGGTCTTGAGCGGGGGTTGGAGACTGTTGGGACTGCACCTGATTCTCCTCAAGATCAGAGGGAAACACAGATGCCACTTCAGTTGTGTTGATATTATCTCCCTGAATAGACCTGTCCGGAGACAAGGCACGAGGAGGCCCATCTTGAGTAGAGAGGGCGGAGGAGGAAGAATCATGCAGGCTTTGTGCTGCCCTTGAGTGAGCCTTCTCAAAGGCCTTCTCTATGGCCTTGTGGCGCCTGTCTTCATCTCTGGCACGGGCTGAGGTTTTGGTAGGGGCAGAACGGTTCGAGGCCGTAACCCTGACCTTGCCCTTGTGGCTGGTGGAAGGGCCTTCCCCAGGATCCTCATGATGGCGACGTTTCCCCTTAGATTTCGATCTGGAAGGAACGTCCGCCATTTTGTTTAAATTTGAAGCCCTTAAAATGACGGCCAAACAGAAATTGAGTAATAGACTAGGTACCTCGTTAACTGACTGGGGAGTGCCCAGGTCCTCGCTAGCCTTATGGTGTGAGCGCGAGAGATGGAATCTGGCGCGGAATCTCTCCTCGCACCAATCAGCTGGAGAGCGGAGATAGGAGCGCAACGATCTGCCGCCGGGAGTAGAAACGCGGCTTGCTTCAGCGCTCTGTCTTGCCTCAGCGCCCTGTGGCCGTCCGGCTCCAAAAAAATGGTGCAGAATCTCCCTTCGCGCCAATCAGCTGGGGACCGAAGATCAGGAACGCAGCGATCCGCCGCCGAGAATATAAACGCGGCTTGCCTCAGCGCTCTGTCAGACTCGGAAAAACGGTGCGGAATTCACTCTCGTGCCAATCAGCTGTGAATGGAAACACTACAGACACGACTGTCCAAGAACAGACCGAGTCGAAAAACTGGAATACAGCAGGAAGGGGCGGTGCTGAAAGTTCCAGTAGACTCGGTCCTATTGGATATCAGCCGTGTCAGTACCCAGGCATGACTGCCGTGGGTGCCCTGTAGGAGAATGTAACAACTCACACCACACCAGCCTCAGGGGTTTCCTCCCCAAAAGAAAGGAAAGGAAATGATGCAATGATTCAATCTTCACACAACTTCAACTTCAGACAACCATCAGACAACTCTACCTGGATGATTGAGAATGTTCATTGAGATATTTTCCAGAAGCAGGTTTATACAGTAGTCATTTGTATTTCTTTGTTTTCTTTCCCTCTGCATTTCTTAGCTTTCAATAATTTATTCTATAATTATAACATTATAATTTTTTTACAATTATAAAAAAATTGTCCACTTTAGTTATTTTTAAAGGGATTATAAGTAAAAATTTGTGAATTTGGAATACTTTTTCATTAATCTATTAGAAATAGTTGCAATGACTTATAAAGCACATCTGACACTTACAAAATGCTGAACAAGCCACCAATCAATGTTAGTTAGCTATGAAGAAGAACTAACATATTCAGGAATGCGTCTAATGTAGAAAATGGGTGGTGGTGAAAAAAGCTCTCTGTATATATATATTCCATCAACTGCAATCATACTATCCGAATCCCATGCCTCTCCCCAAATATTTTTGCATTTTACAGCAAAGCAGTCACCAACATTCTTCATTTGGTATTTGGAGAAGATAAACTCCATATAAAATTATTTTGGAGAGAAGAATAGACACTTTCACCTTCAATTTGCAGTTTATTGAATCTTAAAGGGATCTGAGCACTAAGATTTCCCCTAGCCATTTAAAAAATCAGGATGTAGACCTATTAAGTTCTATCCCATAATCTCTTAGATCTTTCTTTTCTTTTCTTTTATTAGATTTATATACCGCCCTACTCCCAAAGGACTCAGGGAGGTGAACAGGCACAAAATAAAATACATAAATACAAAAGTTAAAAGATATAATTAAAACCAGATTAAATAATTTAGCCCAAGACAATTAAAAAATCCCAATAATTTAAAACAAATTAAAATTTCGATGTAAAAGAATTTTAAAACAGGGGAGAAAATTAGGCCAGGCCAGCCTGCTGGAATAGAAGAATCTTAAGAGCATGGCGGAAAGTGCGTAGATCCGGGATCCTCCGTATCTCTGGGGGGAGCTCGTTCCAGATAGTGGGTGCCCCCACAGAGAAGGCCCTCCCCCTGGGGGCCGCCAGTCTGTCAGAATTGTGAGAGTTACCACACTGGAAAAGTCTGGGCTATCAAATTGACACAAGAGGAGCATATACATGCAGTCCTTCAAAAGAACAATTCAAAGGGAACACAGAAAATTTCTGCAAAGATGCAAGGTAACCAAAAAAACAGAGTATTAATTTGAAGGAGGACCAACCCAAAGAAACACCTCCTGGTACATTTCCTGCCAAAGCATATAATTTAAAAAGAACCAGGCTATATGTTATCTACCAACTCTTTTCTCCCTTGCCAGTATAATTTTATCAAGTAACAGATTAAATGAAAATAAATATCACTCTCATACAAATAAACTCTCTTTAAATGTTTTAACCTGTTATAAAATATCCATAGAAAAATATTTGGAATTCATTTTATTAAACTAATTCATAACATTAAGCACTTAACCTATAATAGAATCCAAAGTAACTATATTAACTGCTGTTTTGGGTGCTGATATCACGACTGTGATGAGCAAAATTATGAAAGGCTATTAGCATTTAGCTTTTGATTATTTCAGATGAACAAATTATGAAACTATTGTTATCTCCCAGGAAGTTCAAAGCAATGTATTAAAATTAAGACAAGCTTCTGAATATAAATTTACATAAAACTGAAACCACTCACATACTTATAAATCAATTGCTGAAATAAAAGTGCCAGTTAGATGGTTTCTTATGTTCACAAAATAGGCAACAAAATTAAAATCATTTGCATAAAATAATGTAAATAAAGTAAACAAAATATTTGGTTTGATAGTTTCATCTAATTCTAGCCTGCTGTAAAATTAAAAATAGGTTTATTATTATTTTTATACACAGCATTCTGATTTGGATATTCTGCTTACAGTTTAACTAGTCTTAGGTTTTTGCCTAAGAACTTAATCAAAGTTCTTTAATTAAAATATTAATATTCAGAATCATATTACTCTAATTATTTATTTGTAAAAGACACATTGTTCAAAACTTGCTGAGCACATTGTAAGCCGCCGAGTCTTCGGAGAAGGGCGGCATATAAGTCAAATTTAAAAAAAAAAAAACTTATTAATGGCTAAGAAATTTCAAAACTGCAATTGTATGTATTTAAAAACTTTGTATTTGTATTGAGTCTCAATAAAGATATAACTTCAGGGGTACATCAAATTTTCAAAGTTGGCACAAGGACCTTTGAAGAGATCAGAATTAATATACCAGTGGAAACACAGCCTAACTTTGAAGTTCCTTGAAGCTCTATTGTTAAAAAATTATCCCAACAAAAAAACATGTTCAAAGTTAAAATTACTTTATTAAATCCAATGGAGATATTTGCATATATGCATCACTGTAACAGAATACAGGACAACAAATGACTCTGTACTTAGTCATAGCATATTCTCATTACTACTTAAACTTCTGTCTGAGCGCGCCCACAACTTGATATGGCATGCAGGAAGAAGCTGTATCTCTTTTGTTAAAACAGGGAGATAGAAATCTTGAAGCAAAAGTACTCTGTACAAGTTTGTACTCAAAAGAAATATAGGATATGCATATTGCTAATATATATCTGCTCATATCTGAACCTCTCTCTGTCATCATAACTCTATTCTCTAATTTCATTTTTCAACTAAGAGTGCAAGCAAAAAGACCCAAGAAAGCAAGCAAAAAGACAGAATGTATAATTGAAATATGACTATGAATTTTTTTCGTATCTTTTTTGTATCTCCTTGCTCACACCAATATATGAAAACTAGTTTAGATAATTCTATTAGTTAACTTCTTTTGGTATTCTCACTTAAATAATACAAGGTTAAGTAGAATACCATACACAAAAGTGGTTTTGTGCCATTATATTTAGTTCTGTTTTTCAGGATTACAGCTCAGCTATATGAAATTAAGCACAGCTTTGATACAACTCTCAAAAGAGAGAGAAGTCTTTTAGTCATTAGGCTCTCTTTAGCAAAAAGAGGCTAATGTAAGTACACTGAAAAGCTGGTAGTTCACTGGTAGTTCTCAGGCCCTAATTGTCAAGTATTGAGAATCTAAGGTTACAGACCTCTGTGTAGCAGCTGATATAATTCATTCTCCTTACAATTTCAATATTAGTCTTACTGCAACATAAGTGCAAAGAAAAGTATGGAATTAATTTGCTATTGTCTTTCTGTGGGGGGGGGGGGGTTGTTTTGTTTTTGGCCCTATAAGCAAACCTTTAATAGATGCAGAGATAATGGAACTCTTCCTCCGCCATCAGGCCTTGAAGAAAAGTCAGATGTAAATAAGACTAGCAATAGTAACCACACTTTTAACTCTTCCCGTGTGACTAATCTTCATGTTGTAGCAGGGCTATACCAGTGGTGAAATGCAGCCAGTTCTATCCGGCTCGGGCAAACTGGTAGTATTGACAGGAGGCTCCGCCCGGACACCATCATATCCCATTTTTGATGCTCTGCACATACGCAGAAAGTCCTGCGCATGCGCAGAGGTGTCGCATGCAAGCAAGCGTGCTTCCATTTGCAAACCAGTAGCAAAGGTAAGTGGATTTCACCCCTGAGCTATACTATTGTGTCACCAATGATTATGTAATAGGTAATGCCTTATCAAGCAAAGTGTAGGAACAATAATATAAATGAACAAACTATTCTGCAAAAGCCCAGGAGAATTGTTGATATAAGATGTTCTGGAAACATAGTTCCACAATCTATTGATGCTTTTCAATTAAAAGTACTCTAGTTTCTTATATAGAATTAACAGACAGATCTCTTTGTTGCACTATTTCTTTCAGTCTTCTGCTCTCTCAAAACTGAGAAGAGGATATCAAGATCATTCCAATTGTTAGGGCTGAATATATCTGTCACATCTATCAAAATGGTACATCTCTTTAACCTCAGAGAGAGATATGGAGAAATTACATTATCTCATGACTCATATACAGTTGCAAGAAAAAGTATGTGAACCCCTTGGGATTACGTGGAGTTTTGCAAGAATTGGTCATAAAATGTGCTCTGAACTTCATCTAAGTCACAACAATAGAAAAACACAGTCTGCTTAAAATAATACTATATAAACATTAGATGTTGCCATGGTTTAATTGAACATTACATGGAAACATTCACAGTGCAGGGAGGAAAAAGTATGTGAGCCCTTAGCCTAATGACTTCTCCAAGAGCTAATTGGAGCCAGGAGTGAGCCAACCTTGACTCCAATCAGTGTGATATTGGATGTGTTGCTGACACCTGTCCTGCCCTTTAAAAACACACACCTGTTTTGGGTTTACTTGTTTCAAGAAGCACTGTCTGATGTGAACCATGCCTCGCAGAAAAGAGCTCTCAGAAGACCTACGATCAAGAATTGTTGACTTGCGGACTTCCGGTTTCCTCGTCTTCGGCGACGACGGTGCCTTTTTAAGCACCGCCAGCCCAGCCGCTTGTAGAGCCGCTTCCCAATCGTGAAGCGGCTTGAAAGCTTCAAAATCCCCAGGATTTTTGAAGAAGAGGCAGCAGGGCACAGGTCGAGCCCCTGCAACCCCCCCAGGGAATTGTTTCTGGGGAGGAAACAGGCGCGGCTCCCTCCCAACCTGCTGAGACTCCGGGCGGCGTGGGACGTCTCTGCTTTCGCAGAACAAGCCGGCTGCAGGAAACTTCAAAGAGAAAGGAAACAACCCAAACAAATAGCCGAAATCTACTTGAACCCTGAAACTCTGAATTGCAAGTATTAGGACTTTGCTGATCTTTTATTTTGAAGGGAAAACTTCTGAATGAGTGAAAGTGACTGGAAAAAATATGGCGTTCAGCATTAGAGTAAATGAATCAGCGAGTGTGGATTGGTGAAGTCATCTTGCTTTGTTACAAAGTTAATAAGTTGCTATAAAGCTGCTTCGGCTGTAATAACAGGAACAAGAGGAAAATCTCTCCCTTTTATTTGACTTTGCTTCACCACAGTTTTGTCCTGATTAAATCTGGGGGACTTTTTTAGAAGGCTTTGTGGAGGTGGCAGAAGAAGAAGAACCTCCCTCTTCAGAAAAGCTAGCCTACGTGGCAGGATGGCTTCAAAGAAGCAGGAAGGCAAAACAGGGGGGGGGGATCCCCCACACGCAAACAGGACACGCAGTCACAAGCTCAGAAAAAAGATTTTGATATGGGAGATTTAAAAGAATTTATTTCAAAAATTCTGGATGATAAATTTCAAAAAGCTCAACAGGAAATAGATGATAAAATCCAAAAGTCTCAACAGGAAATTATGCAGGAAATGCAGCAGAACCAAAAGAAGGTGACCAAAAAAATAACAGATGTGGCGTCTGGCCTGGCAGGATTTATTATGAAAGTTGAGTCAAAAGTGGATGAATTTAAATCAGAAGTTAATGCTAAGATGAAAAATAATGATCATAAATTTTTTGATGTTGATGATAAGATGCAGAGAGTTGAGAACGAGATTGTCATGATGCAATTCCGGGCAATGGAATTCGCTATACGGCTTCGAGGAATTAGAGAAGAGGAGAGACAAGATTTGAGACAGGTCTGTGCTGAAGCCCTAGCTGTGATCTTAAAAGTTAACCCTGATATGGTTTTCTGTAAAATAGACAAAATTTACAGAGTCAATTCCTGGGTGGCCAGACAAAGACAATTGCCTAGAGATGTGGTCATATATTTTACAGACAGAGTAATAAGAAATGATATCCTGCAAAAATCTTTTCTTACTAATGTGCAAGTGGGAGGATCGAAGATTACAGTTTATAAAGAGCTTCCACCTAAGATGTTAAAAACCAGAAAAGACTTTGGCTTTCTTGTTAAAGAACTGCAGAATAACCAGATCCCATTTTGTTGGGATGCTCCAACTGGTATAATTGTGAGATATAAGGGAGAGAGACACCGTTTGAATACTGTGGAGAAGGCGGAACAATTTTATACTGATATCTTTAAAAAAAGAACATCATCCCCACGTACATCCACAGTTTTGGAGATTAAGGAGAGTGATAAGAAGCAACTTCAAGATCCGTAACAACAATCTAAGCAGGAATCAGAGGAGTTGAAGGGCGCTGAAGGAGGTTTCCTGGATGAGCCTTTGCTGGAACCTTCTCCAATTCTGGAGCCGGTCTGGATGGCTGAAGTCAAGGACCAGCGTATAACCCGAGCAAAACTCAAGCAACTTAAAGAAAAGTTACAGCAGGAAAGACAAGATGAAAAGGGGGCAAAGACTATACAAGAGACTGGGGCCGTGGGGAATGCAGGACAGAAGATTTCGGATGAAATCCGATTATTCTGTTCTTGGCTCCAGAAAGAGAATAATGATGATTAAATGTTTATCTTGGAATGTGAATGGGTTGAATGCAACACAGAAAAGGAAGAAAGTATTTGCATATTTAAAACAACATAATAATGACATAATTTGTCTACAAGAAATGCATATTACAGTTCAAGATCAAAATTATTTGAAAAATTCCAAGTTAGGAACACATTTTATATCTTCAACTAACCAAAAAAAGAATGGTGTGGTTATTTATGTAAATAAAAAACTAACAGCCAAACTTATAGAAGCTGATCAAGATGGCAGGTTTGTAGCAATTGAATTACTTTCTGCTAATAGTCAAGTTCTTCTGATAGGAATTTATGCTCCCAATCAACAACAGGACTATTTTTATAAAATGCTACATACTAAAATACTACAATGGGATTATAGATCTATTTTAATTATGGGAGATTGGAATGGAGTAATTGATTCTAAATTAGATTAAAAGACTTTGGCGAAGTCAAGGATTAGACTACCACAGACTTTCTTTGATATGAAAGAAGATTTGGAGTTAAAAGATATTTGGAGAATACATAACCCAAAAGAACTGGATTATACTTTCTTCTCTGATAGACATAGATCCTTCTCTAGGATTGATTTCATTTTGTTGTCAGATGACTTACTTGTTAGGACAAAAAGAACAAAGATTCTGCCAAGAACTTTGACTGATCATAGTCCAGTGTGGATAGAAATTGAGACATGCAAGACTGAGAGACGCTCTTGGAGATTAAATGAAAACTTGTTCAGATATGAAAAAAATATAATAGAACTTAAAAAGTATTTGAAAGAGTTTTTTGAATTGAACTTGAATAAAGGCACTCCAATGGAGATTGTGTGGGACGCAAGCAAAGCATACATGAGAGGGGTGCTTATTTATATGAACTCTAAACATAGATTGATCCGACAAAAGAAAAGACTCGAATTGGAAGCAGAAATAAAGAATAAAGAACAGTTACTTATTAAAAATCCAACAGATGAAAGAACACGTGGTGTTATAAAACTTTTGAAAGATCAATTCCAAATGCTTATAGCGGAACAAGTTGCAACAAATTTACAATACGCGAAGCATAATACATTCTGCAATGCTAATAAACCGGGCAGGTGGTTGGCCTACACATTGAGGAAGAAACAGAGCATACGGACTATTGATAGTATCGATATCGGAGGGAAAGAAGTTGTTCAACAGAAATTAATTAAAGAAGCCTTTCTTGAATATTACACTAAACTATATGCTAGAGAGGAGGTGCAGAATGGACTTATAGAAAAATATTTAGACAACAAAAGAGTTACAAAAATTACTGAGCAACAAAAGGAAAGAATGGATTATCCTATAACAGAGGAGGAGATAATAGCAGCAATAAAACAATTAAAAATAGCCAAAGCTCCTGGAACGGATGGTCTGACTGCAGTGTACTATAAAACTTTGCAGGCAGAAATGGTGGAACAACTCAGAGACTTATTTTGTAATATACAACAAGGGGGAAAAGTACCCCCATCATGGACTACAGCTTACATTTCTTTGATACCAAAAGAACAAGCAGGTCCCAAAAAACCGGAGAATTACAGACCAATATCTCTTTTGAATACGGATTATAAAATTTATGCAAAAGTACTAGCGAACAGACTGATGCCAGTAATTCAAAAGGTGATTCATGATGACCAAGCGGGATTTATTGAGGGCAGGCACATGAATGACAATGTAAGGCAAGTAATAGACTTATTGGAATATCTTGAGAAGAATAAACAGATCCCTGCAGTGCTGGTTTTCTTGGATGCAGAGAAGGCCTTTGATAAAGTGGACTGGAATTTTCTACTAAAGACTTTAAAAAAGATGGACTTTGGGGACCAATTTATACAGGCGGTCTCCGCAATTTATCAAGAGCAAAAGGCTCAGATTATTATTAATGGAAGTTTGACAACAGAGTTTAAAATCGAAAAAGGAACAAGACAGGGATGTCCGTTGTCCCCATTGTTGTTTATTTTAACACTAGAAGTCTTGTTAAATACAATAAGGGATTCTAATATCTTGAAAGGTATAATGATAAGGCAAGAGGATTACAGAATAAAGGCATTTGCAGATGATCTGGTTGTTACCCTAACACAGCCAATGGAATCAATAATCCAGATGAAGGACATTATACAAGACTATGGTAAAGTTTCAGGTTTTAGATTGAACCAGAAAAAAACTAAGATGATAGTCAAAAATATGACACAAGATCGTAAACACGAGCTTGAAAGGAGGGCAGGTTTTGAGATTGTACCAAAGGTAAAATATCTAGGAGTTCAGGTTGCAGAATCAAATATGAAATTGTTTCAAAATAATTATGAGGTGTTGTGGCGAGAGGTGCAAAAAGACATGGAGGCTTGGAAAAAACTGCAGCTGTCTTTACTTGGAAGAATAGCAGCAGTTAAGATGAATATTTTGCCAAGATTTCTCTTTTTGTTTCAAATGATTCCGGTGCTTAAAAATGATAAACAACTAAAAGTATGGCAAACTGGAGTGAACAAGTTTGTCTGGAACGAGAAAAAACCAAGAGTAAAATTGAAAATTATGCAAGATGTTCCAGAAAGGGGAGGTCTTAAACTTCCAAACCTAGTTATATTATGATGCAGCAGCTTTGACTTTAACAAGTGATTGGTTTGGAGGAAAAAAGACTGGAATATTAAATGCAGAAAGTTTTGATTTGGAATTTGGATGGCACGCTTACTTATTTTATGATAACAAAGTGGATAAAGCATTTAAAAGCCATATACTCAGAGATTCTTTGTTGAGAGTTTGGAAGAAGCACCGACTCAAATGGGATTATAAAATACCGCTATGATTGGATCTTGGTCATACTTTGTGGAATACAAATATAATGTCACTCGGGGGGGGTTTATACAAAGAGGTTCTTTTTACAGATGCGGGCAGATGGCAGCTGAAGACATTACAGACATTGTTGGCTGAAGGGATTAATCTAACTTGGTTACAATATAATCAATTGCAATTGAGATGGAAAGAGGACCAAAAAACTGGTATTATGATGTATGAGGAAGAATTGGTCAGACACATAAAAGAGAAAGGTCCAATGCATATTAAAAGACTTTATAATGTTTTGTTAGAAAGGGATTCAGAAACTGAATTAGTTAAAGATTGTATGATCAAGTGGGCACAAAATTTTGAGGAACCAGTGATGTTGGAAACATGGGAAAAAATTTGGGTTCAGAATGTTAAATTTACACAGTCGCAGAATCTGAGGGAAAACTTTTATAAAATGTTTTATAGATGGCATTTAGACCCCAAAAAATTGTCGTGTATGTACCCTAATGTGCAGCCTAAATGTTGGAGATGTGATTGTCAAGATGCTACATATTATCATGTTTGGTGGACCTGTAAGAAAGTTAAGGCTTTTTGGATAAAAATTTGGTGGGTCATGCAGAATGTTCTGAAGAAAAAAATTCAATTTTCTCCACAATTGTTTTTACTGGGTATAGTTAAGGGTTTTACATTGGGTGAAACAAAACTGATATTGTATATGATAACAGCAGCAAGATTGTTGATAGATAAATACTGGAAAAATGAAGTGCTGCCCACGATTGAAGAATGGACTTTGAAGATGGCCAATTTTGCAGAGATGGCGAAGATTTCAGCATATCTAAAAGATTGTTCACAAGAGACTTATGAATGGGAATGGAAGAGGTGGATAGATTACGTTCAGAACAAATATCAAACTAGGAAGTACCAAATAGCTTTTATTTGAAAATGTTATATTAAGATAGAAATATTTTAAGGTAATGAGGATGAAAAATTTATTTGAAAATGTTATATTAAGATAGAAATACCTGAAGGTAATGAGAATGAAAATCTATTTGAAAATGTTATATTAAGATAGAAATAGGTTAATGTAATGAAGATGAAAATTTATAAGGGGGAGGGAGGGGTTCAAGTTTTACATACAACGGAGTGCTTTTCCTTTTACTTGATATGTGTATACTGTGGGGAAGTCAGGGGGGAAGGGGAGGGTTAGGGTGGGTTAGGGAGGTTGGGAAGTTTGGGGTGGGATGAGGGGGGAAAAAAGGGGTGAAAATGTAACTGTAAAACTTTTGCAATAAAAAAAAAAAGAATTGTTGACTTGCATGAAGCTGGAAAGGATTACAAAAGTATCTCCAAAAACCTTGATGTTCATGTGTCCACGGTAAGACAGACTGTCTACAAATGGAGAAAGTTTAGCACTGTTGCTACTCTCCCTAGGCGTGGTCATCCTGTAAAAATGACTGCAGGAGCACAGCGCAGAATGCTTCATGAGGTAAAGAAGAATCCTAGAGTGTCACCTAAAGACCTACAGAAATCTCTGGCACATGCTAACATTTTTGTTGACACATCTACAATAAGGAAAACATTAAACAAGAATGGAGTACATGGGAGGATACCACGAAGGAAGCCATTGCTGTCCAAAAAAAATATTGCAGCATGTTTGAAGTTTGCAAAAGAGCACCTGGATGTTCCACAGCACTACTGGCAAAATATACTGTGGACAGATGAAACCAGAATTGACTTGTTTGGGAAGAACACACAACACTATGTGTGAACAAAAAAAGGCACAGCACACCAACATCAAAACCTCATCCCCACTGTAAAACATGGTGGAGGGAGCATCATGGTTTGGGGCTGCTTTGCTGCCTCAGGGCCTAGACGGATTGTTGTCATTGATGGGAAAATGAATTCCAGAGTTTATCAAGACATTTTGCAGGAAAACGTACGACCATCTGTCCGCCAACTGAAGCTCTGCAGAGGATGGGTGATGCAACAGGACAATGACCCAAAGCATACAAGTAATTCAACAAAAAAATGGCTTCAACAGCACAGAATACGCTTCTGGAATGGCCCAGTCAGAGTCCTGACCTCAACCCGATTGAAATGCTGTGGCATGACCTTAAGAGAGCAATTCACACCAGACATCCCAAGAATATTGCTACACTGAAACAGTTTTGTGAAGAGGAGTGGTCCAAAATTACTCCAGATCGTTGTGCAGGTCTGATCTGCAACTACAGGAAATGTTTGGTTGAGGTTATTGCTGCCAAAGGAGAGTCAACCAGTTATTAAGTCCAAAGGTTCACATACTCTTTCCTCCCTGCACTGTGAATGTTTACATGTTATGTTCCATTAAACCATGGCAACATCTAGTTTGTGTAGTATTATTTTAAGCAGATTGTGTTTTTATATTGTTGTGACTTAGATGAAGTTCAGAGCACATTTTATGACCAATTCATGCAAAACTCCACGTAATCCCAAGGGGCTCACATACTTTTTCTTGCAACTGTATGAGCTTTTACATGGCGTCCACCCTAGTTGGAGGGGACCAGAATTTGTCTACTTTTACATTGTGTGCTATTTTCAGTTACATTGATCATTTGAGTAATATATCTATCATATATGGTAATGCATCTGTCACATCTTCTCTCTTTTGCTACCCGATTTCCAATAGAAGTTATGGGTAGGTGTCCAACATCTCGAATAAAGTGGGATATTATACAGCCAGAAAACCCAGATAACCAATTGGCCTATTGATAGGTATGACTGCAGGAGTCAGTCAATGTAAATGTAATTGGGATTATATGAAAGTCAATAAAATGGGCCATACTGTTCTTCCTTGACCATGCACCAAGGGCATGGTCCCTAGGAGATTTTTGGGAGATTTTTTCCTCCTGTCCTACAAATCAAACATTTTACTTTACAGCCATCTGCATGTCTCGTATAGTTGATATAACCCTCTTCATTCTCAAGAGTATGAATAGGCCTCCAGAGTTGAAATGAGAAATGGTACTCACTCTGCTATTGAAGTGAATGCTGCTGTGCAGAATTTGCAATATGTGTTTTAATCTTCACTACCTCCCTACCACAATATCTTAATATTTGATATTACTTTTACTTTCCAATGAACACCATATATTGCATTATTTGCCTGAAACATACACTTGTTTTTCATCTTTTGTGGTGACTTAATAGAGCGATTTCCAACTTCTGGAATCTGACTGTGATTCCTAGCTCCTCTTCTGCTTTTCTGTCAGGTGGTTTTGCTCCATCATTAACGTATAAGTCCTTGTCCCGGGAAGCCTGCAAACTAGTAGGTCAACCTATTCTCCAAAGTACTTGAAGACAGGCAAGAAGCAATGGATAGCAACTAATAAAGGAGAAAGCCAACCTAGAACTAAGGAGAAATTTCTTGACAGTTAGAACAATTAACCAAATTAAACAGCTTGCCTTCAGAAGTTGTAGGTGCTCCAACATTGGAGGTTTTCAAGAAGAGATTGGACAACCATTTGTCTAAAATTATAGAGTTTCTTGCCTGAGCAGGGGGTTTGACTAGACGACCTCCAAGGACTCTTCCAACTCTGGTATTTTGTTATTCTATTAGTATACCAAAGAGGTCTACAATACCTCTGCTACAGTGACCATTATTCTTTTGCATGTTACAGTAACAGTATTATTATTAGTAATCTATGTGGAGATTTATAACTTTGCATCTTGAATGGGGAATTATCTTTTTCTGTGCAAATTTTTGCCATGAGTGTGATTATAATGTCTATATCATTACAATCACAAGAATCCTTGGCCTCTTTCCATCTTCCCCAGACAGACTTTTGAAACCTTAAGATGTATTCATCCGCTGATCTCTTCGCACTGCGAGACTCCCCCCTCTCGCAGGCCTGGCCCTCCATGTTATCGAGGGCCTATCTTGATGATGGGACTTGGAACCCCAAGAGATGGCATGCAGCAAAGAGGGGGTTGAGGGGTTTTCTATGTAAATTTTTAATGAAATTTTTAAGGGGTGGGAATAATGATTTTTTAAGGGGAACCGGGAGGAAGACCAAGGGGTTTGGGGGGATGAACCCACTAGGGTCAGAGCCGAGCCCGGCACAGGGGGACGGTTTGAAGGGTGCAGGTCGAGGGATTGGGGAGGGGCTGGAGGACTATCCGGAGGAGGAATTTTCCATCAGCACGGTGAATGGGAGGGGCACATATGGCGGGAGCAGGGGACCATATCATGTGTCGGGGGCTCGCACTTGCTATCTGAGAGCAATTGCTTGCCCCTGTCCCCAAGGCTCCGCTCGGACACTAGGTGGCTTAGATACTCAGGATCTGGGCCTTCGGCTGACACTGTGCAACGCCAGGTCCGTGGTAAATAAGGCCCCCCTCATTCACGATCTTATTCAATAGGGAGGAGCGGACCTGGCGGGTATTACGGAGACCTGGTTGGGCCCGGAGGGCGGCGTCCCTCTGGTCGAAATGTGTCCACCAGGCTCCAGAGCATTCCATCAGCCGAGGGCCCAGGGGAGGGGAGGGTGGTGGTGGTTATTATTAACGAGGATCTGGGTCCGAGGGAGACCACTGTGCCTCAGATAGCCGGATGTGAGTCCCTCCTTGTGAGGTGGGGTCATGGGGTTCAGATGGGCTTGTTGTACCTGGCTCCCTGCCGCGTGGCAACAGTCCTACCTGAGCTACTCGACGTGATAGCCACGGTGGCAGTAGATACACCCAGGCTTTTAGTCATGGGTGATTTCAACTTGCCATCCGTTGGTGAAACGTCTGAGGTGGCTCGGGAGTTCATGGCTTCCATGACGACCATGGACCTGACCCAGTTAGTTCATGGCCCTACTCAAAGGGGAGGTCACACTCTGGACCTGATTTTTGTCTCTGGCGAGTGGTTGAGTGGTCTTGTTATTGGGGATATAGACATGGAACCCTTGTCATGGACAGACCACTCACTCCTTTGCCTGGATCTTCGAACCGCTGCCGCCCGCCGCAGGGAGGCGGATCTAATTAGATGGATCCGCCCCAGGTGCCTGATGGATCCTGAGAGGTTCCAGATGGAGCTTGGGCCATTTCCTGAAGTTCTAGCACATGACTTGGCCGAGGACCTGGTAGCCGCCTGGGATCGGGCGGCTGGTGGGGCCTTGGACCGAGTCGTGCCTTTGCGACCTCTGACCCGGTGCCGATCCCATGCGGCTCCTTGGTTCACCGAGGAGCTGAGGGAAATGAAGCGCCAGAAAAGACGCCTGGAGAGCAGTTGGAGGGCCAGTCTCGCTGAATCTGATCGAACACTGGTAAGGTCGCATATTAAGACCTAACTAGTAGCGATAAAGACGGCAAAGTTTAATTACTTTTCCGCCTCTATTGCATCATCAGGGAATCGTCCGGCCGCCCTGTTTAGGGTGACCTGCTCCCTGCTCCATCCGGGAGTGTGGGAGGATCCATTGGAAGGCAGGGCGGAGAATTTTGGACAATACCTGTATGACAAAATCGCTCAGATCCGGGGGGATTTGGACTCTGACTGGGTAGATCAGGGCAGAGTGATGAGGAATAGTCTTGAGAATGTTATCTGGGAGGAGTTTGACGCTGTGACTCCCGATGATGTGGACAGGATTTTGGGGAGACTTAGTGCGGCCACATGTTTACTGGACCCGTGTCCCTCCTGGTTGGTACTGGCTTCCCGGGAGATTACACGAGGCTGGCTCCAGGATGTTATCAACGCTTCGCTGAGTGAGGGCCACTTCCCCGCTGCCTTGAAAGAGGCGGTGGTGAGGCCTCTCCTCAAGAAGCCGTCCCTGGATCCGGCAATATTGGCCAACTACCGTCCTGTCTCCAACCTTCGCTTCATGGCGAAGGTTGTTGAGTGTGTGGTCGCGCGACAGTTCCCACAATTCCTGGAGGAAACATCTTATCTAGATCCGTTCCAGTCGGGTTTCAGGTCTGGGCACAGCAGGGAAACGGCATTGGTCGCGTTGGTTGATGATCTCTGGAGGGCTCGGGACAGGAGTTGCTCCTCTGTTCTGGTCCTGTTAGATCTCTCAGCGGCTTTTGATACGATTGACCATGGTATAATGTTGCACCAGCTGGAAGAGTTGGGGGTGGGAGGCACTGTGTTGCGGTGGTTCTCCTCCTTTCTCTACGACCGGTCACAGTTTGTGTTGGCAGGGAGGCAGAGATCGACCTCGAGGCCTCTCATCTGTGGAGTGCCGCAGGGATCGGTCCTCTCACCCCTTCTGTTCAACATTTATGTAAAGCCGCTGGGAGAGATCATCCGTGGCTTTGGGGTGAGATACCACCAGTACGCTGATGACACCCAGCTGTACATCTCCACCCCAGGCCACCCCAATGATGCCCTTGAAGTGATGTCTCAGTGCCTGGAGGCTGTGCGGATCTGGATGGGGAGGAACAGGCTCAAGCTCAACCCTTCCAAGACTGAGTGGCTGTGGCTCCCGGCATTCTGATATAGTCAGTTGACTCCATCACTGACTATTGGGGGCGAGTCTTTGGCCCCCACAGAAAGGGCTCGCAATCTGGGAGTCCTCCTGGATATGCAGCTGTCCTTGGAGGAACATCTGACAGCTGTAACCAGGGGGACCTTTTGTCAGGTTCACCTGATTCGCCAGTTGCGGCCCTTTCTTGATCGGGATTCCCTGTGCACAGTCACTCATGCCCTCGTCACCTCTCGCCTTGACTACTGCAACGCTCTCTACATGGGGCTCCCCTTGAAGAGCACCCGGAGGCTCCAACTGGTCCAGAATGCAGCAGCGCGGGTAGTGATGGGAGCAGCATGGCGCTCCCATGTAACACTGCTCCTGCGCGAGCTGCACTGGCTCCCAGTGGTCTTCCGGGTGCCCTTCAAGGTGCTGGTTATCACCTTTAAGGCGCTCCATGGCATCGGGCCTAGCTATCTTCGAAACCGCCTGCTGCTACCGACGACCTCCCATCGTCCCGTGCGCTCCCACAGAGAGGGCCTCCTCAGGGTGCCATCAGCCAATCAATGTAGGCTGGTGACCCCCAGGGGGAGGGCCTTTTCTGTGGGGACACCTACCCTCTGGAATCAGTTGCCCCCAGAGATAAGGAGAATCCAAGACCTTAGTGCCTTCCGCCGTGCCCTTAAAACCCACTTTTTCCAGCAAGCCGGTCTGGCTTAAGAAATTTTAAATGTTTTAATTGTTTTAATTGGTTTGTATTTTTAATTTTGGGCCAAATTTATATATATTTTAATTGTTTTTAATATTTGTATTTTATGTTTTTTAATTCTGGCTGTACACCGCCCTGAGTCCTCAGGGAGAAGGGCGGTATATAAATTTAAAATAAAATAAAAATAAAATAAAATATAGTATATGTATTAGACTGGATGGATGATATGAAAATATTTTCCCATCACCACCTGTGGACTAATTAAATTTTTCTATCTCTGACACATCATCATGTTTACCAATGCCATGTACCACATATACTAAAGAAATGATTGCCCGGCAAAACTGCTATGTTGATTTATTTTAATCTGCTGTGAGTTTCTTCTTAACTTTACGTAGAAATATTATTACAATTTACTGATGGCTTTCTGAAAGTATCTATTTGTCAAGTAAGGAAAAGTTGTTGGATGCAGGAATGGATCAAAAAATAGAAAGTACCTAAGAGGAACTATTTTAAAGTTAAAATAGTTTAGTTGAATTTTTTAGCCATTCATTTTTGAGCAGATTTATAAAGACATTCATTCTGTTAAAATTTTATTCTTTTGTTACCAAAATAAACTTTTTAAAAGATGCAACAGTTTTTTGACAACAAACTTAACTTTTTAAAATAACTTTCATGGAAATCTAGTTTAGAAACTATAGATGTAGAATTATATATATAAACATCCCAAATATTACAGACAATAGGATATTAATATCATCCCTAGAAGAAATGTATTTCAGAATTTCCATGTTTCTTCTACTTTAAATTGAAGGACATTGTATTTGTAAGTGCACAACAATATTGTGCATATTTGTGCATGTATAACAATATTATACATATTTAGATCCATGTGCATTATTTTATATGAACTCTGTTGTCTACACAACTATAATTTAACTCCATCAACATACTACAGATGCTTCTGGTAACATATTACTCTTTTGAACCAATAATCAGGAATTAGTAATATTCCTAAATTATCTACTGCTCAATGTCAGTCGACTTTGGTTTCATCTATTCTATACAATACTTCCTAGTTGGTCTACATAAAAGGACAATTAACAATTACCTTCACATCATCAGTTATTATTCATAATACATCTACACTCAAATAATGATCTATATCTATCTATTCAGAACTGAATAATAACCTTGACAAATATTTGTACACAAGCATTTTTGATATTCAATTATCCAAGTAGACAAAATTCAACAGGCCAGAATGATAATATAGAAACAACTTCTGCTTTAGAAAATATATATGAAACACAACAAAATTGCACTTTTTAACCTGTAAAATACAGGCAAAAAATACTGCAACATATCTACAAATTCACCTTTTTAGAAGTATCATTTTACAAAATTAATAGATGAAAGAACTATCAGGATCAACTAGCAATACCTACTCATCTTAAAGCTATTCCTCACTGACAACCAAAGTGCTTGCGGGACACCAATGCTGTGGCAACAAAGTGAAGAATCTTTAAAATCTTTTTCTTAGCACTGAGAAGGCTGTTATTTAAATTGAAATTTAATTTAAATTACAGTTTAAAACAAAGTCCATGCTTGCAGAGACACTAGAAACAATAGCTCAATATAGCTAATTAGAAAAGTCTAATCCATATCAGCCAACATGTCTAATGCAAGCAAACGTTAGCAGAAAATATATAGAATATTCCTGAAGCATACCTAGGAGTAAATGTGTCTGATCAAAAACCTGAAGACTCTTGTGACACTTTACAAAGTAACAAATTAATTAGTATATAAAATTCATAAAGCAAAGTTCACTTCATTAGACCAATTCCTGTTTGAGAAAAAGGATATCAGTTTCATTCACACACACACCTCTCACAAACATAAAATAAACTAACCAAGAATACCAACAAAAATAATGATTGATACTTTAATTTGCTTTCTACCAAAAATCTCAATATGCTTATCCTAAGTAATTTGGTGGCAGATTAACTAGGAGGAACAGAAAAAACAACTAAGATTATATATGTTTGGAGACGCACATACTTATTTCTAATTATACATGGAGAGATCCTTTCTTATAAACTTTGATATAAAACATTATTTTGAGATGATTCTTGCGTTAAAGTATTCCCCATTAAAATTTAAAAATTACCCATATTGTTTGTATTGTTGTTACATCCAAGTTTATTATCCAACAAGGACTATAGTATACAAAAGTTTTTTAATCTTAAACACCTGGTTCGATATCATTTTCAAAGCCAATATTATAGAGTTTGAAATACCATAGAACTTTCCTCTGAGTAATAACTGTTCAGATTAAACTTTTAATCAAAATTTCAGACATCCTAAGGTACTCAAGTTTCTTTTCTCAAAATTTCTAAAATCTGGTTAGACTGTGCCTTCTTATGTCAGGCATAATCTTTTTTTCAATATTTTGTATGTTACCTGTCACTTAAGCTAGAAAAGTCCTTTGGTTCCACTAGCACAGGACTGTCAAAACTAATGGTCCGCGGGCCAGATGCATCACTCGCAGGCCTGGCCTACCCCAGCTCCACAAATGGGGAAAACATTGTGAAACGTCACTGCCAGCAACATGATGTGGCGAGTTTGACACCTGTGCACTAGCATCTCTAAACATATGTCTACATACATGCTATTTAAAAAAATATTAAAAATATTTCTGAAGTAAAGGTAAAAGGGGTGGTGCTCATCTGTTTCTTAGGCAAGGGAGCCAGCATTGTCCGAACACTATTACCTTCCCTCCGAAGTGGGCATTTGCATGCTTTCTAACTGCTAGGTGGGTAGGAGCTGGCGCAAGTAACTAGAGCTCATCCTGCTATCTCAAACCCGGGCTGTCAGCTTTCCAGCTGGCAAGGTCGGCATCTTTAACCACTGAGCCTGTATGCCCCTTGAAAAGTATCTCTATACTGGCCATATAACCAGATTTGTGGTGTTCAAAAATATAAAAACAATCAATATAATAAAACCGTCCCAATGCAAAATAAAATACCTCCTGCCAAAACATAAAAGGAACAGACACAGCTCAATCACCATTAAGCTTTGAAAACCTGATTGAAAAAAATGTTTTCACAGCTCTGTAAAATGTCAGCAATGATGGGTAATGTATTTCAAAGCAGAGGGGCTACCACAGTGAAGATCTGGCTTCTGGTCCATAATCCCCTTAGCTCCTAAGGGGAGAAACCTTGAGTATTATTTTTAATTAAAAAACCTTCATATTTCAATTTGTTTTAGAACCAGCTGTAAACATTTCTCACTGCCCACACAAATTATTTCCCCAGCACTCCAGAACCAAGAATGCCATTTCTTTATCAAAGCATAACATATAGACTGCTAAAGCCATTCACACATTTTAAAATACTCATGGTATTTGTATCTTATATTATTTGGAATGGGAAATACAAGTCAAGTAGAGAATAGAGATACTAGCCATTTTATCATTGCTTATTTGCTCAGTAGAAACAGCATCCCTCAGATTGCTGATAAACAGAAAACTCTCAATTATATAGTCCTCTCATAAACGATCTCAGTTCCATAGCATGTCTTAAGCCAGTAAAATAGCAGAATATCTTTCTGAAATAATTCTGATATTTTTTTACTTAAGAAATATAGCACATATTGAAAATTCTACTTCTAGGATTAAAGGAAGGGAAATGGCAGTCATAAAAAATAACTAATCAGTAACAAGTCAGCAATTATGAAACTCTATTTTAAATATATCAGCTTGTTTAGAACAATTACATTTGATCTGCAGTTTAACAAAATATAAATTTGATAAATAACTAAACTTCAAATTTAGTATTCCCTTATTGAATCGTGCTGGCTATAATCCTAATCTACCATAAATATTAATTTGACACACTTTTTAATTATATAACACAATATTAAAAGGTACTCGACATGAATATATAGAATACCTAATTCGTTCATAAAACATTTGAGCAATGGTTGATGGAAATTGCAAATGAAAGAAATATCCCAACCTTTACTAGTTTCATTCTGATATTTTCACTTCTCCTAGCCTATGCTTCCATGGGGAAATTTACATCATACCAAAACATTCCAAGCATCAGTAATGCCAGTCATACTTCTATCATCATAGAGTACTTTAAAAACATGTATCAATAGCCATGCTAATATCTACTTAGAGATCCATCAAAAGGATTAGGTGCGCTTACAAAAAGCATTTTTGTTATGTCATTCATTCACTACACTATCCCAAGATGAACAATGAACAAAAATGTTATGTGAAGATAAATAAGAAATGCTTATGAATAATGTTGCTAGCATTAAACAATACTCTTCACTATAAATTTGGTATTTTTGACCTGTGGCTTGAAGATGTTAAATATATTTATTTGTGACACTGAGTAGTAGCAAAACCTACTATCTGGAAAGACAACCAGTGTGATATAGATAGTTAAGGTGTTGGACTAGGTCAATGAAGTCCCTATCTACCCTAAAACACATCAGGTGACTTTGGGAAACCTTTTTTTTCTCAATCCAATATATTGCACAGTTGCTCTTGCCAATATAAAATGAGAAGATTCTTATTTAAGTTACAGTGAGTCATTGAAGAAAGAGTACATAAGTTTAAAAATAAATAAAATCACATAAATATGTTCAGCTTAAGAATAGGGTGTCTCTTTCTGAAACACACTTTACAACCTCAAAGATCCTTTCTTAAAATAAAGCACAACTGCTTACCTGAGAATTAGATGAAAAGCCGCCACTGTATATTTGTGTAACTTGAAAAATAATTACAGATTTATATAATACAGGTAAACCTCTAATCAATAAAATCAGTATGTATGTGATTAGGAACTGAGGTGGGAAAAGTAAGCTTTAGGTTTAGGGTCTAGGTTGATCACTACGACACAAATATCAACAATATAAAGTTTATATTACTACAATTATTCAAACACATGAAAACGAAAGATTGTTCAAGTTCTTCCTCAAAAGGTTTAAAAATATTTTTAAATTTATTAAATAAATTCATGAATAATATTTCTCCCTCTTTACAGCTTTCTCCACTCAGGAGCTCTGAAGTTTCCTTATAAATATTCTTGCAAAGAAGAATATTAAAAACCATTTTTATTTTCTAATATTGTTCTAATAGTATGCTTCACTATCACACTACATGAAAATCCCAAGTATTCAGTTGATATGTCTGCTTTGATTAAAGAAGAATCTGAAACAACAAAACTCATTCAAAATTGTTAAAATATTACAACATTCAGGTATGTTCTTGATATATTCCTAATATATAAAAACCACTCTGAAAACACTGGAACCAAATATTTTAAGCTAGATCTATTTAAAAACCACAGTACAAAACTGGATTTTCAAACAACGTTTTAGAGACAAGAAAATACAAAATGATTAAAGAATTAAAGAAAAGAAAAGACAAACAAGTGAACTCTCAGTCAAGGATGCTTATTGTCTTAGTTTAGACAACTGGGTATAAAATTGCAATTGTAATAGTTCAATTTTATTCTAGGTTTGAAACTCCTAAAAATGCATCTTAATAATCAATCTAATAGCATAAATCATGTGGTTCAATTTATTGGTCAACATTGATTACTAAAAAATATTTTAAAAATTATGGACTAAGTTCTTTAATCTTATTTAGACTGTTTAGAAATAAAAGTACAAAACTTAAATACACAAAAACTATATATGTGCACACCTGAGAAATTCTATGGAAGAATTTCCAGACTTTCTGATAATTCAATAACAGTTTCTACACTATGGCTGTGAACTCTGCAGCTTCCAAATGGAAGTCAATCTAGGACAACAAATAATAACTGTACCAATAGAATTGCATTTTCTCTATCAGAATGATAATTTTTCAGCAGATTGATCTCAAATTATTAGAACCTGGATATCATAAAAGACTGCCGCTCCTTTTTAAATTGACAGTAGTGGGAAATAATGTCTCATATTTATGTTACAAACCTCCAAAACTCTTTTTTAAAACAAGTCACAATTGATACAACTGGATTTCTAAACTAAAGTACAGTAACACATCTTCTAATATTAACTACCATATAACTTGTAAATGTGTTTTCAGTGTTTAAAAAAAAGAAGAAAATCACCATGACAATTCTTAGTATTTTTTTAAAAAAAGATATGAAGTCTCTGAAGAACAGTACAAAACCAATTGATTAGGATTGCAATTGAATATTTAAAAAGAGTTTCAGAAGTCATTTGAAAAATGTTTTTTAATGTATATTTATATGCAACTAAACCAACATTTAGACCAGCAATACTCTTGATAACAATGTGTACAGTGTCTTTAAAATAATAGTATGTCGGTCTCCAAAGAACAAGATTATTCCTTATTAAAATGAAGTTTTTAAAACCCAGTACTTTATATTTTCTTAGTAAAGCAATTAAAATACTAATATTAATTAGTATTAATAAAAAGCTTACAACAGCTACTTATGCACTCTGTGCACCTGAACTTTAATTCTGGTAGAAATAGAAGGCAATTCAAAAACTTCAAACATAAAAGCCTTTCAGTTGGCAAGAGAACACAATTTTAATATGTTTTAGAAAATGAAGATATTTTGTACCTTCACATAAATTGAAATGCCGTTCAAAGCTTAATGCCACTGCTTCAAGAGATCTGATGGCACTTACCGCAAGTAATACTGTTTTAAAGCGAAGGCAGCGTTAGAACAACTTCTGGGAAAGTTAAATGCTTCCACTATTTCTCCCCACTGATTCTTCTCAGATACCTGTCAAAAACAACACACAGAGATGCACAAATCCACACACAGACACACACAACGTCGTTGATTGCCACCATCAAAAGGGGCTGCCATGAAACAAACAAATATGATAGATTAAGAAAAATGATAGGATCTAGATTTTCTATTCTGACAGTCACCCTGCAATACAATATTGCTCTTCCCCTTGTGTTTTACATTTCTTTTATAGATGAGTGAGAAGGTGAACGGGTTTTATTCTGTGGAGAGGTTTGTTTTTGTCTTCGCTGCCTGGACAATAACCAATCGGGAGTTCCTCTGTTGTCTGCTTTTAAATCCTCCCGCGATCCGTTAAAACGGATGAAAAAAGTTGAAAATGAGCCAAGGAAGTCTCGGTGGGGGCCGTCCCCACCAGCTGAAGGTGCAGGAAAACCGTCCCGCTGAGTCTCCCCCCTCCACAAGCTCCACAAATACAGAGGCCTTTCTTTTGAGGCCTACATTTCTGTCCCTAGTCTTGAAGCCTAAAGATGGCTATTTGATTACACATCGTCTTGGCTGCCCCTTTTGTTATTTCTCCCCGGAAGGGGCTCCGAGGGCAACGCCAAGGCCCCCCTACGGCAGCGAGGATCATTTCCTAGCCCATGCTCCGTGCCGATTATCGATGTTAAACATGCCCGCTAATTTTGAGTTCCACTAAAACTGCACTCAGACTCTGCGCGCGCGCGCACACACACACACACACACACGGAAGAAACTGCTTCCAAACACAACCTCCTCCACTCGCCTTCTCCTCAGAAAAGGAGGGAACGAGCCAAATATCGAGGGCAGAGGGAAAGGGGGCACGAGAAGCTGCCTTCGGCATCCCTGAATCCCTCCTTTTCGGCTCTTCCCCAACAAGGCCGAGCCGCCAACCTACCTTGCCTGCTTCCCTCTTCCACTTCCCTCCTTCCCAAACCGGCCTGAACAACGACCGATCCCGACCCCCCGCCAACCGCCTTTCCCCCAGGGTCGGAAGAGAGTTTCGAGGGGAGGTTAGTGGGAGGGAAAGCCAAAGGAAAACTTCCACTCACCTTCCCAAATCCGCCTAAAGTGGTGACTCTGGTGTAGAGAGCGTGAAGATCCAGCTCCTTTCCACCAACAACAGGGATCTTCTTAAAAGGAGACCTGGCGAGAGAGAGAGAGAAACAACTTGTCAACTCTGCCCTCCTTTTCTCCCCTCGCAGGGGGCCGTTTCGTCGTTCAGGGCAGGGGCTGGAAGTTAAAAATCGGTCGGTTTAAACAACCTCCCCCACCACCACCCTCTTCCATCTCCCCATTTTCCTTACCCTCTGCTGTGGTGAAACTGCCGCAGCTCGTCCAGAAAAGCGAGTCCTTTTCTCCGATGGTCTGGTTGGTTTTTTCCGGCCGAGTTTGCCATTTTCCCCCCTCAGATTTAAAAGATTTGGGTTTTGTCTCCTTAAAAAAAATCCAATAGAAAAACAACAACAATCCGCGGCTCCTCCTTGCCTTTAAGAGATCCAGGTTCCTGTACTGGGCCTGGGATCAGCCATGGAGAGGGGCTTGGTTTTTAAAAAAAGAAAAAAAGTTTAAAAGGAATAAGAGAAGCCGAAGAATGGTAATTGTAAGTCCTATCTCCACACAACGCACAGGGAGGGAGAGGGGCACCTCTCGGTAATTCTTGCTGCTGCTGCTGCTGCTGCTGCCGCCGCCGCCGCCGCCGCCTGCCTGCCTGCTGCTCTCAACACCACAAGCCCAACCAAGCCAGCCTGCACATGAGACTCAACATGGTGCTGCTGGATCACACAATGAATTGGGTTAGTGTTGTGGTAGGGTGGGGGTTGGGGAAGCTGGAGTGAGATACTGACAGTGTATGTGTATTATAGACGCGAATCCATGAAATCTCCCCTCTCCCTCGCTCTCTCACATACACTCGCGCGCGCGCGCGCACACACACATATACACACTGTACGGCGGCGGCGACAGCAGCAAGATTCACTTCTCTCTTCAGACAAAAAGATCTGAGGTAGCCGTGCTGCTGCCTGGGCGAGAGCGCAACATAGCGAACCCCGGCGGTCAGCCTAGGAACTGCAAAAAGCAGCTTCGAAATGGCAAAAGCCAGGCCTGCCAACGAGCAGTTCCTGGCGGGGAACAATAGGCTTCTCTCGCGGCTTAAGGGCTCATCTGCAATGTGCCGCAAACTTCACACAAAGCCGGGCGGAAAAAGAGAAGGCAAGAGAGAGAGGAAGGGCTACTACCGGTTGTTCCAGGGTTAGGGGCAGAGGAAATGTTCCATTCTTCCAAACTTTAAACAGATAGAATACTTACTGAAAGATAAAAAAGAAGAGGAGGGGAAGAGGAGGACTAGGTATTTTTGAATAAATATAGCCACTGTGTTTTTTAAAATAGTAATAAATATCCTTCTCTAATAGATTTTAAAAAATTTTAAAGGTAAATTTTTAGTGAAGTTATTTACGGTATAATGCATATTCTCATCTATTTTCACAAATCATCTAAAGTAATCATTGGATAATTCTGACTCCTAGAATTAAGAGTGATTCATAAGAGATATTAAAAAGTTTCATAAAATCTGATTTCTTGAGACTCATTAAATACATTTCAGAATTAAAAAGTTATAAAATATTTAGAAATTGCCTATACATTAAACCAAACACGTGATAAATAAAGCATAATGATGAAGCCTATCAATTTAAATCTCATCCCAGCAGTGAATACTAATTCATATTAAGGAAATCTGATCTGCAGTTCTACCTCCTGCAGTGGATTAAACACTTTGAATACTTGAAATATTGTAGTAGAGTACTGAAGAAGGCAGATTCTGTCCCTTAGACAGCGGTAAAGTATTTGTTGAGGTAATTCATGCTATAAGTGTCCAGTAATCATATAGATATTATTGGTAAAAATTATAGACAAAGCTCAATGTTTCTTAATCCAAACATGTTGTGCATCATGAATGTTGTATACCTAATCATGTTCTGTATAAGCAGAAGAGAGATTTAGGGGCCATAAAAGATAAGTGTCAGAGGAATTATAGCATGCTCTTTTTTGATCTCTCTCTCTCCCTCCCTCCCTGCTAAACCACATCTCCTAGCATCCCTTGGTTATGGCCATGTTGGCTTGGACTCAGCAACTTTCAGAAGGCTATAGATGCCTCACCTTTATAGCAATTATTATATATTGTGTGATTATGTACAATAAGGAGGGAATATGTTTTTCAGAATGAATAAGTGTTTGGAAAGTAAGGAAAAGCATGTAAACCAAAATTTTAATCTTATATACAACAGCCTAGGATTCAGTTTCAATTACTTCACTGACTTGGCAATATATAGGAATAGTATAATTGATCTGAAGGAGAATGTGAATAAGGGGAAAAAGGGGAAGGGGAAAAAGGGGAAAAACATAATCACAATAGTAGCTCAAATTAGAATTCTTAAGCTGTATGTATGGAATTGAAGAATGTTTTTGTTCTCTTAGAGCAGAGGTGTCAAACTGGCAGCCCGCGGGCCAGATGCGTCATGTGCAGGCCATGCCCGGCTCAGCTCCATGAAGGGAGAAAACGTCACAAAACATCACATGGCAATGTGATGCCATTAGTTTGACATCCATGTCTTAGAGCATTACACATACATTAAAAGGGACCTTAATCATAAATGATTTTCAGATAAACAGTTATGAATGAAGGCTAATATACAGTTGTTATCTTGATAATTCAAAGTACAGTAATGCATACTTTAAAATTATGACTTTTTCTATTTAAAGTAGCAGATAGGCCCATAAAATGATTGCATTCTACAAAGGCTGCTTGCTAAAATTTTCTTTACTTTTTAATTTATTCATGGTAACATGGATGAGGATGCATTCAGATTAAACAAAATTGTAGGTGGGTATTTGAAACTGGGAACACTTTTCTCTCTTATGTGGTCAACTGAAAACTCAGCCCTCTATCACCATGCTATTAATTTGACACTTTGTTAACTACAATTTGGTTTAAAAACTGATTCCAGTAGTTTGTGATCTCAAGAGATCCTGGCAAAGACACCAATAATAAATGAGAATATTTGTAGCTCAGGGTTGACATGGGGGTCCTTGGTGCTCTCTGAGCTTGTTTTCTTGCAGATGTTTCATTATCCAAACTCCGTAACATCAGTGCTAGTAAAGAGTGCTGTTGTTTGGGTAATGAAACATCTGCAAGAAAACAAGCAATCTCGGAGAGCTCCAAGAACCCCACAAACATACCAATATTCCCTTTAAAATTTAGATTGCATTTCTTCAGGAAATTAAGTCAAAATCCATGATTTTTCAGTCTGATTGCAGTTTCATGTTGAAAATGAGAAAGTGATGTAATAAAATGCTTGGTAAGAATTGCCTTCGACTTATTATTGTAGTGAAATCCCCTTTAGGAACACATGCCAGCTTTTTAAAAATGCTACAGGTATAAATTGTATAATTTCTACATGAAACGTTGCAGAAATTTCTCCCACAGAACTTTCTGCTTCTAGTTACAGTATTCAGGCGGAGGTATCTCTGCTTTTTAACGTAATAATACCTGCAGAAATGCTCAACATCAACCTAGTAATGTAAAGTGACCAGTACCCGATAAAAACGGAAGCTCGATCATTCCGGGAAAGTCGTCAACAGTCCTCGAATGACTCAAAAACTAGGGGGTCTCCCTCTCACAGTACTTGGCAGAGGTGAGCGAGTCAGTTTCAATTTATGTGTACTCTAGCGGCAGGAGCAGCCAAGGCAAGGATAGGCAAATTGCGTAGAGCACGAGTAGAAAGATTTCCGTGGCTGAGCACAGAATTTGCGCACGTCCCTTACGTAAGTGTCAGCTGGGGATTCCCTGGAGGGGGTCATTTTAATTCAACCATTCCAAAGACCCCAGCAGCAGTTCCAGCGCACCTGCCTTATTGCTACCCGCATCCTCTCGCCGAGGACGCTGCAGCGGTGAACCCCATGCGAAGAACCGCTTGAGGCGGCTCTTCACAAAATGGCGGCGTCCACGGAAAGAGAGCCCCATTTTGTGCCCGTAGAGTTGTCAGCAGAGACGGGCTCTACTTAAGAGGGCAGGAGAGCAGAAGGCGGTGGCCAGTTCACTAAGGAACAACGGAGGGGAGGGATGAGAAGCACTCTCGCCCGGCCCTTCAACGGGGCTTTACGTAAAAGCCCCAGAGCCGAGGCAGGCGGAGCTAGCAAGCGAGAGCCACCCGGAGGATTGCGAGCAATCAGTTGTGCTCCCGTCGGTCTTAGATAGGACTTATTCTTGCTTGGGAGTCATTTGGGTTGGCGGTTCCTTTATTTTCTTTTTCCCTTTGGTTGCGTGCCTTTTTTTTCTTTGCCTTGTGGGATTTTCTTAATCCGTCAGAACTCGTCAGCCTCGCGATCGGTGGCTTCCTCCCCTTCCGCCGCGACGTAGGTCTTTACACGGTTGGGGGAATTGGATACCGGTCACAACAGTTTTCTGGATTGTTTTTAATTCATGCTTCGGGTTATTTCAGCTTCTTTTTAACTAGCTCAGCCTATGTAACTTTTCCTCTTAGTTCTCGTCCTTTCCAAAGCTGTGTCTTTTTTTTTCTAAAAGATGGATGAGTGTTTTTAGATTGTATCATTAATCGTGATGTCACGTTTGGAACGAATCTCTGTTTCTTCGAGATTTACTGCTCCTTTCTGAATATATCGCTTTGTTAGAATGATACTCTTCAAGTTGCAATGTTGGCAAGCTTGTAAGATGTAATTGCGCCTGTGTAAGAATCTCATTTCTCTTTGTCAGTAGCATTTTTACAGATTTGGTTTTTTAAAAAATAAAATAAAAAGCAACATAAAACCCTTGAGATCTGTGCTAATCATTATCTCTCTACCCTAAAATAATTTGTAAAGGATAAAAAACAATTAGATTGTTGGGAAATAGAGTCTGTCAAAATGGTATGAAATCCACCTAATATATTTATCCTATAAAGATTTTTAATACCCTATAAAGATTAAAATGAAAGGTTATGAAGGGCCTTGGATTGTATGAGAGGATGTACATTTTATTTGATTTGGTGTTAGTATGAAAATAAAAGCTAATTTGGATTATTGGCTAAAAGATATGTTGTTAATTTCTTATCAGTGTTATCCTTGTTATAATCTACAGAAATATGTAAATTACAGATACTTCGCCTCAGTCTTATTTATTATGTTTATTACTGTATAAAGAATAATATGAAAGAAACCCATTGAGCCTGCTTTCCTAGTAAGAAACAGTATTTACTTTTCATTGTTTTATGAACATATCTGCTGCTTTCTGCTTGCAATTTATCTGTTTTAAGTGCCTCTTGATTTTATTCTGAGGTATGGGCTGTTCAGAATCTGTTTTTGGGTGTTTGGTGACTGCTTTTAAATATGCTTGCTTTATTAATAATGAACCTATGAAGTTTGCTCCTATGTGGCTCATACCAGATATGTTAATCGTGCTGGCTTCAGTACAGTTTACTCCAGGGGAAATATACAGAAGATTTGCTTTTTACAATATGCACCTTTTCCTAGAGTTTCTATTTGCATCTTAAAGATATCTTCTAGTTTTTGTAGGTATTTTATTCAATTAGGTGGTAAAATGCCATTGATAAAGCATCTTTTTATATTAGCAAAGCATACCCTACTTATATAACCTTGTTGAAAACTTGAAAATGCTATTTTGGAGGACTTGGCTGTGAGTCAATTTTGTCTACACTTAATTAAATAAACTGTAATGTACAGTGTATAAAAGGTAAGTAATTAAATAAGTTGAATTAGATAGGTAAACACAGGATTGATCTGCTTAGAAGTAATCTCAGTTCCTGAATCTGATTATTATTATTTTTTAATGGTGAAAACATCTGGTCCTTTTGGCTAATAGATAAAAACCTATGAATTGGGTTATGTTTAAAACAATCCTTTGATTATGATATCTAGACCATAAATATAGCTAATTTATATAAAAGCTTGATTGCTGAACCGCCAGAATGTTTTTTGTTTACAAAATTTCTTATGTGATCTTTATATAGTCTTATTGTCTCGATTAAACTTGAAATAATATTGTTGATATAAGAGTAAATAAAGAAATCTTAAACTCTTGGTTGAGGGACCTGTAGGAACTGAAATTGGTTCATGGGATATCAGGAGGAGATATTTTCTTAAAGAATTAAGGTATATCAAAGACCTTGTTTTTGACTAAATTACTCCCAATAAACAAGGGATAATCACTAAAAGTGTTATATTTTATCATATATGCCTCTTTGCAGTATTGACCATTAACAAGAGATTTTTTTTCTTCTGTTCAATCATGTCTGTTTCTTAAAGACTGCCTGGACATGTCCCTGCAGTTTTCTTGGCAAGGTTTTTCAGGAGTGATTGTCATTGCCTCTTTCCTAGGACTGTGAGAAAGTGACTGGCCCAAAGTCACCCAGCTGTCTTTGTACCTAAAACGGGATTAGAATTTAACTGTCTTCTGGTTTCTAGCCTGATGTCCTACAACTACATCAAACTTATTCTCCATTAATAGTATATCTTGGGTTACAATAAATTTAAGTTTGTCTCAAACTTTTTAAAAATATTTTTGATTGAAAAATAAGGTAGCTTTAAATTCTTGGATCAAAAGTCTAAGAAAAAAATGAATTTTCTTTATGAAACAACCTTTAACTATGATACTAGTTTTATTAAGGTCATTAATTAGAAGTTCTATTGGCTTATTTTTTTGCAAAGCAATTGCAATAGTCTAGGTTGACTACTACTATTTTGTTAATGAGAGGAGATTGTATAGTGGAAATAAGATTGGCTTTATATGAAACATTAATTTCACCTTACATGACTGCTATGTGTTCTGGACAAAACATCCTATTTTGGATCACACAAAAATAGGCAGAATAGCAAAATTATAAGTACAGTTGCCTTTCACTAATCATATCCTGAGCCTATCTAGTCATTGCATCTCAATACTGAGAACTGATTTTTAATTTTTTCTTATTGTGTAATTATTAAAGGAAAAGTTGACTTTTTGTTTTATTTCATCCTGCAACATGGTGGAAATATTTTGTCCATCTACTTTAAACAGACTGGCTTTCATCAATATGTCATAGAAATCCATATTGAAAATAAGAACATCTGTCTCTACAGTCTGCATTAATTTTTCTATCCCTTAAAGTTCACTGCTTATAAATACAGTCATTGTTGAGTTTCATATGAACATCAGTGACTTGTTCTGTATCAGTTAAATCAATGTGAAGCTCTTAATCTGTTTATTAAGATAAGAGATACATATTTTTCAGTGCTTTTACCATCAAGTTGCTTGTAGAAATCTATACATAGTTGTGTCCTACCTCAGTTACTTAATGCCATTACCTATAAAGCATCTACTAGACTCAGTCTTCAATAAAACTTTTTTCTAAACATATTTAAGTTAGTAAAATTTTCAAGATAACATCATTTACAACAATTTTAGAGCTGTGTGTGCACATGGGTGCACTCATGTGCCTTTGAGCTAGTGTTGACTCCTGGTGACTGAATCTACGTTTATCTTTTGGAGGTAGTTTACTATTGCCTCTTTCATAGGGCTGAGAGAGAGTAACTGGCCCAAGGTGACCCAACTGGCTTTTGCCTAAGATTAGAACTCTCAGTCTCTTAGTTTCTAGCCTGGTGTTCTGACTATTATATCAAAATAGCACTTTTAGAGCTTTTGAATGTTACTATTATTAGGTATTGAAATACTTTAAACTGAAACAATGCAAATTAATTATGAATAAAAAATGGAAGATACTGAATTTTTGTTAAGTAAATTGAGATGTAATCATAGTTCTAAAAATTAATGTCTGAATTAATTATGAACATAAATTGTTACGCTTCTCTAGCATAGGTATCTCTACAGGTAGTCCTAGATTTACAACTGATTTTGTAATAACCATTCAAAATTAGGGAGGACTTTAAAAAAGCTACTTATGATTCATCTTCAAAATTATGAGTCATGATCACATTTTGAGCACTTGGCAGCTGGTTTGCAATTATGACAGGTTGCAGCATTCCGTGGTCAGAAAATGGCAAAAACCACCAAACTGGACACGTGATGTCTCAACTTATGATTTCAATGACATGACTAAAATTCTGTGCACCGTTGTGATTATAAATGGAGTATTATCTGTATATTTTTATATTTTTGTAAGCTTACACATTGTTGGAGATACTCGTAAAAATGTTCTCTCTGTGTAAATAGAAAAAGTCTTCCAAAATGTTTAAGCCGATACAAATCATACTTAATTTAAATTAACATAGTTTATTCACTAGATGTACTACTTTTAAGTGGGAAAATGTGTATTAGTTTGTTATTTTGGCATATTCTTTAATTCATTGATTACAATCACCTTGATTTAAATCAATCCTCCCTGAGTAAGTGCAGAAAATGGAATATACAACTTCCCTATCAGGATGTTGAAAGAAGAGGAAAAAAGAAAAAAAAGTTTTAACTATTATGTAACTGCGGTTACAAGGAGCAAAGTGACACTTTTTCCGGGAAAGAGATTCAAATCTTGATCCTCCTTCTGATTCATTATGGTAGAATAGATAGGAAAGTCGGTAAATTGATGTGGTGTACATTATAGTGTTTTGAATAATTCCCTTTATATTCCAGTTTTAATGCATGGAAATCTATCTAGTTGGAAATCTAGTTTTGAAAATCAGTAAGAAAGTCTTACAGCTATGAAACTCAAAAAGACAGTTCAAGGCTAATTTGGTTGTTGTGCATATCAATCACTTGAGTATAACTCCCCTGGAGTAATGAGACTTGGATTTGAGTAGACATATAGAAGCTAGTAAAGATTTTATCCTGCACTGAAGGAGAAGTTGGTTTTTGTTACTTCTAGCTATAACACTTGGCTTCTCGGCAAAAAGCAGGATACTTTCTGTATTTTTAATAACTGGGAAGATGCTGAAGCAATGTACTACCCTGTTTCCCCCAAAATAAGACATCCCCTGATAAAAAGCCCAATCGGGCTTTTGAGCGCATGGCAATAAGGCCAAGTGCTTATTTCAGGGTTCAGAAAAATATAAGACAGGGTCTTATTTTCGGGGAAACACGGTATACTAACAATTGCTTCAGAAGTGACATGACACAAAAATGCTAACAGTTTCAGTTCATCCAATAATCTGTTTGTTATGGGTCCTGGGAGTATATTTGGAATAGTAAAATCGATTCTTTGATATTGTGAAATTATTTAGTAAATATTAAAGATAAATTGTACCCCTAGTCTTGCTATGGCCTGTCAGTCTTCTTTTAAGTCTCTGATTGAAGGGAAGAAGCATAGCAGATGCTTAATTCCCAGAATATATTTTAAGAGTGCTGTGGCATATAACAATGGGAACAGTTAGCCTAAACTTTCTTGAGAATCATAAAAAGTTATAAGGCAGCAATTCAATTGCTGTGATTACAGTAAGAGGGCCGGTTCTAATCAACATGATTATTTTAAAATAGCTAAAACTATTTTTTATATTTATAAAGTCTCAGTATTTTTGAATGCTAATAGATTAAAACTTTCCAAATTCAAATTTCTGTGAGACCTGTACTAGTAATAATAGTAGAAGAGCAAAGCCTTACAAAAATAAATGAATAGCAAAGCAATCTACAGCTTTTGTAAAAAAAAAAAATAGTACGGTAATTAAATGTTTGTTTTTGATACTGTGATAGGCAATACTCACGCTGTTCTATGTTTAGTAGTTAACTTCTTCCCCTTCAGTTGTTCCTTGAGTCTGGCTTTTTATTTATTTTCACACTGAAGAGATTATTCCTTCTTACCCTGGGTAGGAACCCATTCATTTTATGCTACTGCTGGCTGGCACAATGTATGCCTTCTCTTCTTAACAGTCCCAACTGCCATGGAACAGTTTTAGTCCACCATTCCATTTTCCTTCCCAAAATGGCATTTTCAAACAAGCTTCTTCATATTTTATTAGTAATTCAACTTGAGTCCTTTGCATACACTGTTTTGTAAAAATTGTACCACCAACTGCTGCCTCGTAGCTGTAAACTGGTAAAAAATGGTAATTTATTACTACAGCAGAGAGATTTTATTTTAATTCCAACAAAACAGGGTAGTATATCAAGCTGGAGAAAGTAATGTATTGAGCTAGGTGTGTAACTACTCTGCTTTGTTTTCAATTATGAATTGGCTACATGCAAAATGAATTGATTTACCTTGTATTTCTGGAGCTAATATTACTTGAAAAGTTGTCTCTTTAGAATGTAAAGAGGCAACGTTTTGGCTTGAAATAGCTGGCCCTGAAAAATCTTTTGACCACATTTCGTTTAATGGAAAATTGGGGTTATGTGCCCGTTTTCTATGACATGTTGCAGTGTTATTGTAATATCAGTTATTTTTCCAGAAACTGAAATTTCCTTTTTTCCTGTCAGAAATTTTTCAGTTTTGTCATAAAGGCCTATGAAAGATGTAAATATATTTTTGGCTGCTATTTATGGGATATTTGATTGAAGAGTGCCAAACAGATACGTGTCTTCTAACACTATAAATGTTCAATGGATTCTAATGTCTTTATAATTGATATTTATAAAAATAAATACCGAATACATAGTTTAAAGGCAGTTGTGGGTTGGCATGTTTTTAGACTACAACATCAATTAAGAATGTTTGAGGCTGCCAGAAAAACAAGAGCGAGGACTTTGTATCTCCCTCAACACCTGAAGCAGTAAAAGGATGAGAAGAAGAGAGGAGGAAGAGGAAGAAGAAGAGGAGGAGGAAGTGGAGGAATAAGGTTTCTACAAGAGGCTTCTCTTAGATTTATCTGAAGTATGAGAATCTAGATAGTCTGAAGACCATGGAGAGATATTCACATCCAGTCTTTGGTCACCTTGTAATTTATTATTATTGTTGTCACCTAGCTAGCTATAAGTTTAGACTAGATTTGATATTTTTGTCCATTCGCTAAATCTTTTCCAGGGACCTGGGATATGCAGATGTTGTTGTCTGATGATGTTAAAGGTATAGTTACAGGATATAAGCTATTAAAGCTACATTTTACGATTAACTGATGGGGATTTTATCAATACAGTGGTGTTCAAGTGGCACTTATTACTTTATGACTGGACTCATGGCATCTATTAATATAGGTACTATCTTTGCTGCAACAGCTTCCTGCTGCCGAAAATGGAGCCTGGGAGGAGCCCTCCCGAGCTCCATTTTCGCTGACAGAGGCACCACGGGCCAGTCCTTCACTGTTTCCAGGGCGGACCCATGGGCCTAATCTAAGCATTCCGCAGGCTGGATCCAGCCCTCGAGCCCTGAGTTTGACAGACAGACACACACACACACACACACACACACACGTGCACGCACACAAACATATATTTAGTTTACATACATTGAGTGATTGTTATGTTGTATAACAGAAATGACCATTATGTAATGTGAAGCAAAAAGAATTTTTAAATTTAATTTATTGTTTTATACTCTTAAATAAACAGATATTATTAAATTGTAGTAAATGATACTGAAAGACCAGATATATCTGCCATAGCTAAGTTTTATAAGAAACAAGGAAATAAAATTATTGATTCTTTCCAGCTTGTTACTTTGAAAGAAATTAAAGCAGACTAAATATCAGGATAAATTATATATATATTAGTGTTAAGATCAAAAGCAGTTCTAATAAGACCTGAAGTGATAGAAGTATATAGCTTCTTTACAGTGTTAGCAATCAAACTTCAAATTATGTGGCTTTATGATATACTTTTACTTAAAATATTTCTAATAGAGATCAGAAATCTATTAGAAAAATATTTATAATAGAGATCAGAAATCTTCATAGCCCTAATGAGGATTAGCAATTTAGTCAGCAAATTATTCATAGCCTCTTCTCTTCATGTTAGCAATTTTTTTTTTCTATTTTGTATATTTTGGCAGAATTTCAACACAGTATCTCAGGTGAAATCAACCTAAAGTTCACATGAAAATTATACGGTTGAAGTAAAATATAAATGTACACAATATTTATAATTTGAAATCAAATTAATCTTGAAGTATTAAAATGTATGTTTTCATCAACGCATGACATAATAGATTAAATTAAAATAGTTGGATTTTGATAAGGTTAAAACTAGTCCATCATTTTTTAGAGTGAGCTACATCTAGTAATTATAGTATTAGAGTTACATTTAATAGTGATTTATTGTTTTTACTAATGACTTATTAAATATTCTCAAAATATTTAATATACAGTACATTTCTTTTAAGTGATGTGTTTTGGGGAGGAGAGTTGTTATTTGGAGAGTTATCCTCTCTTGGTCCTTCAGTAGTCTCTCCTTCACGTTCTTTGTCTTGTTAGCGCTGGTGTTTAATGTAGCAATGGTAAAATGTAGCATTTTAAAAGAAAAGTGTTTAAAATTATATTGGTATTCACCATCCTATAAAAAGGGTGAAATATCCTGCATATAGATCAGTTGCTTAGCAGTGCTGTGTTTCTTTAAGAAAAAGGGATGGAAGTAGAAAAAATACAGCAGCTCTAATGTAAGGACAAGATCAGCAGTATCTATAATTGGCCATGAGAATAGGCAAGGGTATTGGATGATTTAGTGTGAGACAAATGAATTAAAAATCCTAGACCGTTTTTCAGTATTGCAAATTTTCATTCTGTGGAACTGCATTCAAATGTAACCCTTTTGGGTGAAAAAACATTTACTGAATGTATAATTCTATGCTGTATTAAGTGTATGTTACTGTATTGTATTTTTAGTAGATGTTGGAGTAATTGTGTGAGAGAGGAGATGTGTTAGAAAGCAAAAGCAACTTTCTATAGCTTTGCTGAAGATGATTATCATTGTTATAGCGGTTACTTAAATGTGTATGTTACCTGACTCACAACTCTGAATGATTACAGATAATAAAGGTTAACAAGAAAAAAATAACAATAGACAACATAAAGAGTAAAGATGGGGAAAGTAGCATAAACAGATGGAAACAAAAGAAATAAACCTACATGTCCAAAGGGGAGGGCTTGAGTCACCCTAGCCAAAGGCTTGGATGCCTAGGCCCTTCAAAACATCAGCAGGGTGGGGGACATCTTGATCTTATGGGATCCTTGTTCATAGAGTAGGCATAGTAACTGACAAGGTGCTTTCCAGGGTCCTAATAGATGGCATTGTTTATTCAAAACAACATGGAGTGTGCAAATCTTGTCAGAATGAGATAGTCAGGCAGACACTATGGGAAGCAGAGTCCCTCAAGTAAACTGGCTTTTTAACATGTACAGAAATTGTAGAAAATGACCAAGCTAAGGCCAAGGGAGGGATCAGGTGCATCATCAGTCTTCAATCTCTTCCTGTTCACAAGAGATCTAAGTCCAGCCCCCTTTGAATTCCGTGGACTCATATCTACTGCCAGTTTGCTTTGACCTTTAGTAATTCAGATTCTTGTAGAGAGCTTTAGCATGCAATAAATCTCTAGTAATTTGAACTGCCTTGCTTCCTAATTTTTTGCTCCTGACAGAAATACAGGAAAAAAAGCATACATTTAGAGTTAATTGCATTTTACTCTAGCAAACTATTTTATTTTATTTTATTTTATTTTATTAGATTTCTATACCGCCCTTCTCCCGAAGGATTCAGGGCGGTGAACAGCCAAAAGATAAAACACGGAAATACAAAATTTAAAATAGATTAAAACTGATCAAACAATTTGGCTCAATTTTAAAAATATCCCATAATTAAACAAATTAAAATTAGTGATTAAAATTTAAATCTAAAAATTTTAAAAGGGAGAAGATTTAGGCCAGGCCAGCTTGATGAAATAAAAACTTTTTAAGCGCGCGGCGGAAGGTGCGCAGATCTGGGATCCTCCGTATCTCCGGGGGGAGCTCGTTCCAGATCGTAGGTGCCCCCACAGAGAAGGCTCTCCCCCTAGGGGCCGCCAGTCGACATTGTTTGGCCGACGGCACCCGGAGGAGCCCCTCTCTATGGGAGCGTACTGGCCGGTGGGAGGCTATTGGTGGTAGCAGGCGGTCCCGTAGATAACCAGGTCCTAAGCCATGGAGCGCTTTAAAGGTGGTAACCAGAACCTTGAAGCGCACTCAGAAGACCACCAGGAGCCAGTGCAGCTCGTGCAGGAGAGGTGTTACATGGGAGCTCCAAGTTGCTCCCATAACCACCTGCGCAGCCGCACTCTGCGCCAGTTGGAGCCTCCGAGTGCACCTCAAGGGGAGCCCCATGTAGAGAGCGTTACAATAGTCCAGACGAGAGGTGACGAGGGCATGAGTGACCGTGTGTAAGGAGTCCCGATCTAGAAGGGGACGCAACTGGCGAATCAGGCGAACCTGATGAAAAATCCTCCCGGTCACGGCCGTCAAGTGCTCTTCTAGAGACAGCCGTGAATCCAGGAGGACGCCCAAGTTGCGAGCCCTTTCCGTGGAGGCCAATGATTCGCCCCCAATAGTCAGCGATGGCGCCAGCTGACTATATCGGGACGTCGGAAACCACAGCCAATCAGTCTTGGATGGGTTGAGCCTGAGCCTGTTCCTCCCCATCCAGATCCGTACGGCCTCCAGGCACCGGGACATCACTTCAAGGGCATCGTTGGGGTGGTCCGGGGTGGAGATGTACAGCTGGGTGTCGTCAGCGTACTGGTGGTACTTCACCCCGAAACCACGGATGATCTCGCCCAGCGGCTTTACATAAATGTTGAACAAAAGGGGCGAGAGGACCGACCCCTGCGGCACCCCACATATGAGGGGCCTCAGGATCGATCTCTGCCCCCCTGTCAACACAGACTGCGACCGGTCGGAGAGAAAGGAGAACCACCGTAATACGGTGCCTCCCACCCCCAACTCTTCCAACCAGTGCAGCATGATACCATGGTCGATGGTATCAAAAGCCGCTGAGAGATCTAACAGGACCAAGACAGAGGAGCAACCCCTGTCCCGAGCCCTCCAGAGATCATCAACCAACGCGACCAATGCCGTTTCCGTGCTGTACCCAGGCCTGAAACCCGACTGGAACGGATCTAGATACGACGTTTCATCCAGGTACTGGGGAAGCTGTAGTGCAACCACACTCTCGACAACCTTCGCAACGAAGCGAAGGTTGGAGACTGGACGATAATTAGCCAATACTGCCGGGTCCAGGGAAGGCTTCTTGAGGAGAGGCCTCACCACCGCCTCCTTCAAGGCGGCGGGGAAGGCACCCTCGCCCAATGAAGCATTTATAATCCCCTGGAGCCAGCCTCGCGTCACCTCCCGGGAAGCCAGTACTAACCAGCAGGGACACGGGTCCAACAAACATGTGGTTGCATTCAGTCTACCCAGAATCCTGTCCACATCATCTGGGGTCACAGGATCAAACTCGTCCCAGATAACCTCCTCAAGACCTGCCCCCGTCACCCTCGCTGGACCTACCCAGTCGGAGTCCAGACCTTCCCGAATCTGAGTGATTTTGTCATGCAGATATTGTACAAAGTCCTCGGCTCTTCCCTCCAAGCAGTCCTCCCGCGCTTCCTGGTGGAGCAGGGAGCGGGTCACCCTAAACAGGGCGGCCGGGCGATTATCTGATGACGCAATAAGAGCAGCACAATGAGTACATTTTGCTGCTTTTATCGCCACTAGGTAATTCTTAATATGAGATCTTACCAGTGTCCGGTCTGATTCAGAAAGACTAGCCCTCCAACTACTCTCTAGGCGTCTTTTCCAGCGCTTCATCTCCCTCAGCTCCTCAGTAAACCAAGGAGCCAGGTGAGAATGGCGCCGGGTCATAAGGCCACAAAGGCACGACTCGATCCAGAGCTCCAGCGGCTGCTCTATCCCAAGCGGCCACTAGGTCTCCAGTCGAGGCGTGTGCAAGATCCTCGGGGATTGGCCCAAGCTCCCTTTGGAACCTATCAGGTTCCATCAGGCGCCTGGGGCGGTACCATCTTACCGGTTCCGCCTCCCTGCGGCGGGGTACCGCGGTTCGAAGGTCAAGGCGAAAGAGAGAGTGATCCGACCATGACAAGGGCTCAGTGACTATGTCCCCTATGTCAAGATCACTCAACCACTGTCCAGAGACAAAAACCAGGTCCAGTGTGTTCCCCCCCCGTGCGTAGGGCCAGAAATTAGCTGGGTCAGGTCCATGGCCGTCATGGAAGCCATGAACTCCCGAGCCACCTCAGATGCCTCACCCGTGGACGGCAGGTTGAAATCCCCCATGACCATAAGTCTAGGGGTATCAACCGCCACCGCGGCGATAACTGAGTAGCTCGGACAGGGCTGCAGCCACATGGCAGGGAGCCAGGTACGTGATCAACAAGCCCATCTGAACCCCGTGATCCCACTTCACAAGGAGGGACTCACAACCGGCTGTCTGAGGAACAGTGGTCTCCCTCGGCCTAAGGCCTTCTCTAATAATAACTGCTACTCCCCCGCCCCTCCCCTGAGGCCTCGGCTGATGGAATGCGTGGAAGCCTGGTGGGCACATTTCTACCAGAGGGTCCCCTCCCTCCGGGCCCAACCAGGTCTCCGTAATACCCGCCAGGTCCGCTCCCCCCTCCTGAATAAGATCACAAATGAGGGGGGCTTTATTTACTACAGACCTGGCATTGCACAACATCAGTCGAAGGCCCGGGCCCTGAGGGTCTATGCAACCTGAAGAACGAGTGGAGCTATGGGGGCCGGAGCGCCCTACCGCTTGAAGACAGCGGTGCGTGCTCCCTTAACATGATATGGCCCCCTACTCCCGCCATATCTACCCCTCCCACTCACAGTACCAATGATGGAAACACAGTTGACTAAAATGCTTCTAATGGAATATCTTAGTTTTATTTCCTTGCAAACTCTCGGAGACAAGAAATTACCGTACTTTTTGGAGTATAAGACACACTTTCCCCCCTCAAAAAAAATGGGTGAAAATTGTGGTGAGTCTTATACAACAAATGTTGCTGAAGCCCTGCCCATCCACCCTTCGGCCATTTTCGGCCTCCGTGCATCGCATTTTCAGCCTTCACACGGTCTGTTTTAAACTGTTCCAGACTGTGGGGATTGCCACAGCACATCGCCGCCGATCACCGCCTCCGCGCATTGCGTTTTCTGCCTCCGTGCATCATATTTTATGCCAGTTCCAGGCGGCGGGGATTGGCGGCAGCAGCAGCAATCCCCACCACCTGGAACTGGCCGAAAATGCAATGCACAGAGGCCAAAAACACAACGTGCTGAGGCGGCGATCACCAGCGATGTACTGTGGTGATCCCTGCAGCCTGGAACGGGTCTAAAACAGAGCATACAAAGGCCAAAAACATGATGCGTGGTGGCTAAAAATGCGATGCGCAGAGGCAGTGATGGGCTCTGGAGATCCCCGCAGCCTGGAACAGCTGATTGGCGCTATTCCAGGAGGCCGATCCAACCGCCAGTCAGCTGTTCGTGCTAAATCAAGCTGCAATAACATGCTGAAACTTACCATGCTGTTTGCCGTTTGCTGCAAGAACCCTGCCGAATACCGATGGATGCTGATAGGCAGAGGCAGAATTTTTTTTCTTGTTTTCCTCCCCAAAAACTAATGTTCATCTTATACTCCGGAGTGTCTTATACTTTGAAAAATATCATACTCTGACTAATAGAGATGTTTATGTAACTTATATGACTGCCTAAATCATGTAATCCTAGGCAGCCCACAACCAATGAAAACAACAAAAGCAAAACTATCTATCCCACCAGGTGCCAGACCAATCGGCCTCCTGATTTAGCCTCCACCCTAAACCAATCCTTATAGGAAGAAACAGGTCTTCCAGGCCTTCTGGAAGATTAGAACAATAGGGAGCCTTCGAATCTCAGTTGGAAGAGTTTTCCAAAGAACTGGGGTAGCTATAGAGAAGATGCACCTATAGCAGCGGTGCAAACTTGTGGGCTAGATGCGTCACATGCTAGCCACCCCACCCCCATTTTAACAAAGGAAAAAAGTCACAATACGTCGTGATGACAACGTGACATCACAAGTTTGACACTCCTGACCTACAGGGTCCCATCAAATTACAGCATTTAAGATCCTAATTGATCTAGTAGGATGGACAAATAGCTTCAGGGAGAGACAATTCCAAAAATAACCTGGTTCTCTGTGTCTATGGAGTTTTAAAGGTGACCTTGAAATTGGACTCAGAAATTGGAAGCCAGTGCAATTTAGGAAGCAATGATATAACTCAGATCTTTGAGGGATATGGGCAGTTCAGAAATGCAATAACTAAATGCCCCCACTGACACTTTCACAAGGCCCTGAAGACCTGGGGAATCCAGAGGGATTGGAGCCCACTTGATTGTGTATTGTCACCAGGGGGAAGGAGGGTTACTGAGTTTAATTTTATATTGGGTTTTTTAATTGATTATAAGACACACACACACCCGCCCGAGTCACTGGGGATGAATGGGTTGCTATATAAATCTAAATAACTAAATAATTAAGTATCTGTATGCTCTTGTATTCTGGACCAGTTGAAGCTTCCAGATGATTTCCATGGGCAGCTCCAGGTACAGCACATTGCAGTAAATCCAATTATGTATAATGTAGTTGTGATTGTGTTAGGCAAAAGGAGTTTCATTCTTAGTACTGCATTAAATGTGTACTGAAAGTATTAATATTCACATCTCAATCTAACTTGGAAGTTCAAGAGGATAGTATGTCAATCTGACCTTCTTAATGAGTTCAAATGTAATCACAAAAGATAATTTGAGAAATCTATAAAATGTGTTGAAATGTACCAATATACTGTACAATGTACACACCCCTAAAATATACACACACTCCTAAAATATATTTTCTGTTTCAAAGATACAAACCATTATTTAACCATAGCTTGTTTAAATAAAGATTTCAATAATATCACATAAGCATAAGATTCAGGGGTGGGTTCTACTTACCTTTACTACCGGTTCGCATCGTACCCACACACACGCGCTTGCTTCACTCATGCATGCACGTGCTCTTCTGTGCATGCGCAGAAGCTTCTGCACATGTGCAGATCAACTTTGATGACGTCTGGGTCAGTGGGCGGAACCTCCCGCCAGTTTTACTACCGGTTCTTGCGAACCGGTCCGAACCGGGGGCAACCCACCATTGATAAGATTGCTTGTCCGTGATACAGTTTGGAAGGTAAATGTGATATTCTTACAAATTTGAAATGATACTCTTAAAGCCATTTTCTTTCACTAGGATTTTGAGCTAAACAATTGATTTTGGATATGCGTGTATGTATAGAGAATGATGGCTACTTTGGGATATATGTGTGGGAGGTTTTCTAATTTTACTTCTAAATTTCTAACCGTTTATAAAGACTTCTGTTACAGAATAACAAATGTGGAATAAACTGAGATTCATTAGGGAATCTGTAATGAATAGACTTAAATTCATCTACATTTATGTAACACTATACATATTATTTGGAATCACTGTAGAGCACGGGTGTCAAACTTGCCAAGTCATGTTGCCATTGTGATGTTTCATGATGTTTTCCCCTTTTGCGGAGCTGGGGTGGGTGTGGCCTGTATGTGATGCATCCGGCCCGTGGGCCGTCAGTTTGACACCCCTGTTGTAGAGGAATAACTAGATTGCATTTTTTAAAAAATGCACTACACATTTTTTCTTTCTTTTGTGATGCCCAGTAACGGTTTAACTTTTCTGGTAATTGGTTGAATGTAAACTACAAGTATAATTGTAACATAGGGGTTATGTTCACACAATAACTTGTATTTTTGTTTGTAGTCCACAATATATAAAAGGAGGTGTTCGATTTTCTAGACATATAGGAAATTGCCTTAAATGGAATATGCTAACATTTTAAATATATATATATATATATATATATATATATATATATATATATATATATATATATATATATATATATATATATATTGAATGCATTAAACATTTTTCAAAGGTATAACTAGGACAAAATCCTGATTTATGATTGCTAATCTAGGTAAGCAGTTTGCCTTTTTGCTATATTTATAGCGGTGTAGTCACAAGCTGACTTTCAAGACTATTAACTATATAAAGAACTGGTATTTAAAATATAAACTAGTTTATTTATAATTTAATGGATTTTTTAAAAAAAACAACAACAACTCTAATTCAGGAAATCATCTATGGTTTAAACTACAGCCAGGTACTTCATGGCTTTGAGATTTTAAATGTGGTGGTTCATAGTATTTACATCTAAATCTAGGGGTATATTATACCCACAACTGCAAAACTTTCGGTTTAGTCCAAGAAGAGTCCTAGTTTCATTTAAATAATATTTAATGTATTTAATTATTAAAGCCATTTATAAAGAATGTTATAGAAATGCAGTAATTTTGATTTGTTAAAATTCTATTAAATTTAGCATCTATTCTGCTATGATATTGCTGGGTGTTGCCCATTCTTTTTTCATGTTGCCCCCCCCCGCCCCCATATGGCAGTGAAAAGCCAATGTACAATTAGTATTAACAATTAATATGGATTAATATTATGAGGGAAAAACACTGTTATTATGAGATTACTATTAGAGAATACTATTATTATTACTATGATGAATATTACACAAAAGAATTGTAACCAGACAACACACTGTCTATATGGATTTTGAACACGTTGCTCTTTCTATTTATATTATTTTTTAAAAAAAGTCAATATACACCTTGGTCTATATGCACCATGGTAGGCTGGTTTGCATTTTGTCTCATTTCTAAACATGGAAACACATGCCTGCGTCTAATATGTGCTGGCTGTTTTGTCTATGCCTATATTTTATGTTATATTAAGTGTACACTGGAGAATTTGAGCATTTATTTTCATTATAGAAGGAGCAGTACGGGCCTAAATATCTGTCATATATCTCTATTTAGTTAGATCACAGTTTTATATTATAACTTGCAATTATTGATTGCTAACTTAATATATCTCTTCTCTGCAATCTGTGTGGTTTAAATTTATTCTGTAAATGTACCAAATTAGGATCATATATCTTTCCAGTCAGTAAAAAAAAGTCTGTCAGGAATAGTATATTTTGAGCACAATATATATATTTGTAATGCAAGTGTTTAGGTTAAAATGAAATGAGCTTGGAGTTTAGCTGAAAATATAACTTTGCTTGGTTGGAAAGAAATTACCATTCTGTTTTAAAATTTGGATTTATGAAATATATTCACTGTCAGCATTTAAATTACGGCAGTCCTTATTAATGAAATAGAAAGACCTATTGATATGTTTCTGTGTTGACAAGGTTTAATTTGATTTCTAAATTCAGTTGTTAATATACTTTTTTGGGTGGACAGAGTCTTGCAGTGTCAAGCTGAGCCCATTGGTTGACAGGCTAAAGCAGGGATGTCAAATTTGTAGCCCATGGGCCAGATGCATCAGACATTGTCCACGCCCACCCCCGGTTTAGTGAAGTAGAAAAAAGTTGTGATACGTCACGTGATGCCACAAGTTTGACATCCCTGGGCTAGAGGGACTAATAGAATATAATATTTCTTCATAGTCTTTAACTCTTCCTTAGCAATCATCTGGCTCTATACATTCTATTCTGTCTCCTATCTTTGTCTAATCACTTGATAATTCTAATTGTCTGCCTTCCAGGAGCATGCCTTACCTGGCATCTTCTTCACTAATCTACCTAAGAGGGCAGAAAAGATGAGGTTTCAGTTACCTGTGTCTTATTTCAATAATGCAGCCTCCTAGACTTTGAGACACATTGAGGCATGTGGCTAGGGAATAGCCACCTCCTTTTTAGGGAGATAGATCAACCCTACAGTGATAAATATAATCAAATGTGATGTTGGAGAGCCAAGGAAAGGAGTTAAGCAGGGAATTAATCTGGAATCTCTACATAGGCAAAAGAGGGTAAGGTCCAATCACCCTTGAATGCCACTGAATCTTATCTAGTCTAGCCCAGGTGCAAACCTCCAATCTAGAAAGATTTCTGTTTTATAGGCACGGTATGAGCAATAAAATGCTAACTGAACTCTTCACCTGTGGGTCTGGTTGTTCACTTTATTTTAAAAAGAAAAGGAAAGAATTTGAACATTCTTTTTTGGCTTCAAGTAACCACATTCAGTGGCAAAGAGCATAAAGAGTTCAAATCTCATATAACAATTTAAAAGGAGCTTCCATAGAAAAATATTCTCCTAAAGGAGTCCCCATAGGAAAATATGTGATTTAGGAAACCTTAATGCAAAGAATTTTCAAGTTACATAAAAACACAGTGATTGAACTTGTAGATGGTAGAAAGCACATGCACACTTTCGTCTGCTATTTGTGCAAATGGAGCTGTGCATGCACTCACCCGCCACTTCTATGGCCCAGTTCCAAATAGGCCAAGGCCCAGTAGTGGGCCATGGCCTAGTAGATGGGGATCCCTGCCTTATAGTATATAAATAGCAAGGTAGAATGCTTCTATTTCAAAGAATTAATTTAAAAAAACATTTTAATCTAAATTTGGACAAACATTTGAAGTATATTAGAAGGATACTTTATAACATTTACTTTTGAGAGTTGTTAATTCGTTCTTTAAGGGCTTAAATTACTCAAAATTGCAGCAAATATACTTGTAGACAAATTATACAGTACTTTAATGTCTGAAAAGAATTGTTTCAGAATCTATGGAAGGGCTAATCTTGTCTGTAGTGCTGTGTCCTCTATGGAAATAGTTAATTATGAAGCTTCTATTTGCTGTACCAGGTTCTGAGGAATTTTCTTTTGCCAAGTAGTGCTTCCAGTCTTTGCAAGAATCCAGATACTGCTAACTGCTAACATAGCTACTAACTAAATATAAGTAAGATAATTGTACTTAGTGGAATTTATTTATTTGTTGCTGCCCAACTCCAATCAATTCTGGACAATTCAAACAGAACAACAAATATGCAATTAGGTTATCCAGGAATAAACAGATGGTATATCTGGTTAACACATCATATCATATACCTGACTACACTGTGTGCACAATTATTAGACAAGTTGTATTTTGGAGGATTAATTTTATTATTGAATAACTACAGTGCTCTCGGTCAGTCCAAAATGTTAATAAAGTTCAAACCTGAATATTTAAGAAAGTAAAAGTGAGGTTTTGGCTTTCTTAGGAGAATATCTATGTGTGCACAGTTATTGGGCAACTATTAGTGTGCAGAATTATTATGCAACTAAATGAAAAACAAAAATTTGCCCATCTCGTTAAAGTGAGTTAAATAAATAAATTAAGTTAAAGCATCTGTTAAAGTGGATCTGTTAAATAATAAACAACTCAAAATGTACAAATAACATTTCTGACATTTAAAAAAAAAATCAGTGACCAATATAGCCACCCTTCTTTTCAATAACAGTCATAAACCTTCCATTCATGGAGTCTGTCAGTTTCTTGATCTGTTGACGATCAACTTTTTGTGCAGCAGCAACCATAGCCTCCCAGACACTGTTCAGAGAGGTGCTGTTTTCCTTCACTGTAAATCTCCCATTTAAGAAGGGCCCACAAGTTCTCAATAGGATTTAGGTCAGATGAGAAAGGGAGCCATGTCATTATTCTATCATCTTTAAAATCTTTACTGACTAGCCACGCAGTGGAGTACTTTGATGCATGTAAGGGAACATTGTCCTCTATAAAAATCATGGTCTTCTTGAAAGATGCAGAAAGATGTACCACTGCTTGAAGAAAGTGTCTTCTAAAAACTGACAGTAGGTTTGGGAGTTGATTTTGAGACCATCTTCAACCTGAAGAGGTCCAACTAGCTCACCTTTAATAATACCAGCCCATATCAGTACCCCACCTCCACCTTACTGGCATCTGAGTTGAAGTGGAGCTCTGTGCCCATTACTGATCCAGCCATGGGCCCATCCATCTGTCAAAAGTCACTCTCAACCCATCTGTTCATAAAACATTTGAAGAATCTGTCTTAAGATATTTCTTGGCCCAGACTTGCTGTTTTACCTTATGTGTCTTGTTCAGTGGTGGACGGGTTTCAGCTTTCCTTACCTTGGCCATGTCTCTGAGCATTGAGCATCTTGTACTTCTGGGCCCTCCATGTAGGTTGCAGTTCTGGAATATGACAGCGCTGGAAGATAATGGGTGTTGTCCACCAGCAGCCTGTGGAGCTGACAGCAGAACCGGACAGGTGAGGAGGCTGGAGAGGACCATGGGCCAGTCCTGGAGTCTGGGGAAGGCTTGGACGAGGGCTTTGCGTCAGAGGCAAAGAAAGGGCCATCTTTTTTTTTTTTTTAATTTGATTTATATGCCGCCCTTTTCCGAAGACTCAGGCCGGCTTACAATGTGCTCAGCATCTGGAAGGTATGTGCTGTCTCTGAAGCCTCCAGAGTCGGACCTCAGCGAGGCAGAGAACAGGGGGAGCCTGTTCCTAGCGCGCACATGCGCAGAGCTGCCAGAAGGCAAGAACAACTAAAACAAAAGGGATGACTCGGGAGTAGGGCTGGGAGATGATTGGCCCTCCCGTAAGACTTAAAAGAGAAGCAAAGGCACGTTTGTTCATTCAGTTCATCTTAAAGCCTGAAGCTCTCTTTGATTCTGGACTCCTTGTGGCTTTGCCGATTAGGTCTTTGGCAGCATGTCAAGGGAGATAAAGGTGGGTGATTATCCCGAAGGAAGTCTCCCAAAGGACTCTCTATAACTAATTGGGACTCATCTGTGAAGGAACAGAATTCACAGGTGTTGCAATAAAAGAGATTTTTGGGACTACTCTTGTGTTTTAATGACTCAGGAAGTCTAGGTCAGAACAGTAGGTTCCTGATAGTTTCACATTTGATTCTTCTCAAACCTTTGGCAGTTAATGTGTGGCTTTTTTTCTCAACATATTTCTTGCAACCGTGTTAACTATTTGCAACAAAACCTTTGATGGTTCTGTGATTATACCCCAACAGCTTAGCAATTCCACCCTCTGAAAGAGTTCCGATTTTTGACTTTTCAGAGTCAGTTAAATCTATTTTTTGGCCCATTTTGCCTGATGAAAAGAAGCTGCCTAATAATTATGCACATCTTGATATAAGGAGTTGATCTCCTTAAGCCGGACCCTCATTACACAAATACACAGCACCTGATCTGCTTATATCGACTAAGCATTTAAGTTTATACAGCGTGGAGGTGGAAAATATGCATACAAACGATGATATGGTCAAAATACACACTTGCCTAATAATTGTGCACACAAAGTGTAGTAGCTGTGACCTTGCTACCCAAGTCCTGGGAGAAGATATGACATTCTAGATTTGGCCTTTAGTATCTTTATATGGGTATATATAGCAAATTAAGCAAGAAAAGAACCATCCAAGATAAGCTAAAATTTGTAGTTATTCTCTTTAATCAATACAAGGTGATGAAATTTTAATATGCAATTTGGTATATTAAAGTTCCTAAGGAGTTAAAAATAGAAGTACTCTGAAAGTAAAAACCTGTTACAGCACTTGAACAGGATAATAATCAGAAGTAATCCCACTAATTTTCCAGCTCACTGCTCATGCAATCCACACATGGGTTGTTTTTCCTCATCGCTTATGTCTGACTGGGTAAATTTTCTTGAATATCTCCCTCCGTGCTGTGGCCACGCCCTGCTGTCCCATGATGCATCAGTCTTTTTACTCAGTCGCTTCTAGACTGGTGCTTTTCTCCTTTCGTGGTGAAATTATTACGTTTTTTCTAGCCATTGCGTTAGGCCTTTTCTTTATTTTTTTGTTTAGAATTATTTCTCTTCAGCTGAGCCCTTATTGCTGCTGCGATACGGAGGTTTGAGTCGGGAGCCTTCCCCTCTCCCTTCGTAGGGGATTTTCTGTCATTCTGTTGCCCGCAGCTGGGGATTCCGTCCTTCGGGCGTTTTCCCTCTTCTGTTTTAGCCGCCGGTGTGCGCGAGGGGCTGGCGGCTGCCGCTGCACCCCCCACACCACTTTCAATTTATTTATTTTTCGCTGGGCTCGTAGCGGCGGCTCCGGAGCTCTCCGCACGGTTCGCCCTGCAGGCCCTGACGTAATCGCCACATCTTCGCTCCTCTCCTGAGCGCTTCACTGGCTGTTTTTTTCCTTCGAATTGGGCGCTTTGCTGGGGATCGGCTGCAGAGGCTCCGATAGTGGTGAGCAGAGCAGGCGTCTGTCCCTCGGGCGGCGCCTGCATCTTCTAAGCTTCTCCGGACAGTGAGGGACCTGCTAGTGACAGCCCACAATTATATAACGGCCGTTGCGAGCCTGCGGCCGCCATTTTGAATTACCCCTGGGCGGCCATTTTGAGTGATCAGCTCGCTCAAGATCCCTCTTAGTAACACCGAGGACTTGATTTGTGGCGCCTTTATTGCCTTTCAACTGGCTGGACAATTTAAGTGACTTTGATTGTTTGCCTTTGCTGTCCCTTTTGATTTGGGACCTTTTGGCGTCTGCTGCCTTCTTATTGTTGACTTGTTATACCTGTTGAATATTTTCAAATATATATATAAAAAACCATTCATAAACATAACGAATATAACATACTGATACTGATAATTGAAAATTAATTAATCACAAAAAAAAAATTAAAATTAGACAACGAAGAAGGAGATTAATAATTAAACCAATACAGCAGACAGTAAAAATGGCGGATGGTTACCTTTCATCGGATGTGGATCGGGAGCCCAGTCCACCTAGGGCCCCTGCAAAACATAAGTCTAAATCACGTGCCAGACCTACGTCGGCCTCTGGAGATACCCGCCACCTCAGGTCATCGGCAGCAGACAAAGATGCCCAACGTTGCCACAAGGCTCTTGAGCGACATTTTGATAAGGCCAGACAGGCCTCCTTGGCCTCTGTTTTTCCGTTGGATCCACCTCGGATGTCTCACGGCCAATCGTCTGTCACATCACTGACCTCGGCTTCTCAATTATTGCCAGATTCACCTTCTCGCCCCTTGGTCTCCAACAACCCTCAGGGTATCTCTGGCACCCTGTCTAAACGAACCTCCGTGTCCTTACCGGATGTCTCATCTGTGGGTCTGGGAGGACCGGTTCACCCTCCTCCGTCTCGCCCAGAAGTGACCTTTACTCCGACTGCTGCTGGTCTCCGCGACCCAAATGGTCAATTGCTGGCAACACAAATAGATTTACAATCCTTCTGGCATCCCTCCTTCGTCAGTTCCTACTCGGGCCAAATCTCCTTCACGCTTGGCGCCCGCTTCATCGGATGAATCTGATGGTGGTGACGAACCAACGGAGGATTTGGAACTTTCGGAAGATGAAGGTCTGGCACCTGATGTGCCTACCTTTACTGGTCTATTCAGGCCTTCCTTGTTTAAATCCCTCCTGCACAAGGCACGGCAGACCACTAACATGACTGAATCGTCTTTGACGTCTTCTGATGCTGCGTCATCCACCGCTCCACACGAGGCTCTCTTCTCATCTTCGAAGCAGGGCAAAGATTTCATTCCCTGTCCTCAACTCTTTTCAGAGGTCTTGCAGTCTCCCTGGTCTCAACCGGGTTCGTTGATGGGGCCCAATGCTCTAGACAAGAAGCTCTATTGCGCTGCACCAGAGCTGGATGCCTTATTATCCTTACCTGTGGTGGACCCTCCGATTGCCAATTTGTCCTCGTCCTCTCTGGTCTCCACTGACTCCCTGGATGCCCTTAAATCTGAGGACAGGAAGTCTGAGCTCTCCTTTCACAAGGAGCATCAGGCTCTGGCCTGGGCAATTAAGACTGCTACCGCTACTTCCTTTTTTAATCGAGCGACGCTACTTTGGCTGAGGCAACTCCAGGACAAATTACCACCGGAGGATACGCACCTCCATCAAGATTTGAACAAAATAGTTGCTGCCACCGAGTATTCGGCGGATGCATCTTTAAATTCGGTCAAGTTCACTTCGAGAGCTTTGGCCTCCTCTATAACATCGCGGCGCCTGTTTTGGCTTAAAAACTGGAGAGCTGACTCCAAAGCCAAATGGAAATTGGCAGCGGCCCCATATAAGGCCCCGTCTCTCTTTGGTGCCGCCCTCGATCCCGTCCTGATTGAAGATAAGGATAAGCGCAAGATTATGCCTACTTCGTCCTATCGCCGCCCTGAGCGCCGCTATACACCATACTATCAGCGGCAGTTCTTTCGAGCTTCGTCGGGTTCAGGAGCTCCCTACTCTCAACGCTCCTACTTTCAAGGTTCTGACCGTTCGTCCGACCGCCAGCGCTTTCGAGACAGGTCCCGTAACACCACAGCCAAACGTCCCTTCCGTGGTGCCGGATTCCGTTAATACCGTAGAGGAAAGTGACTACACCTGGTTGGATCCCATTGGTGGCCGCCTCCATCTTTTTCGTCATCAATGGGAACAGTCGACCACGGATGCGTGGATTCTTCGTACGGTGTCAGAAGGTTTGGCCATAGAGTTCTTGGATCGCCCTCCATCTCGCCACATTTGCTGCCCTCCTCTCTAAAGGGAGTTGGACTGCCAGCTGCGGAAGGAAGTTCTCCACCTATTACGTATCAAGGCAATAGAGCCAGTTCCTCCAGAGCAACGGGGTGAGGGCTTCTATTCAACCCTCTTTCTGGTTCCAAAGCATTCCGGGGGTTGGAGGGCCATCCTCAACCCAAAACAATTGAATCTGTCAGTATCTTACTGCAGATTCAAAATGCACTCTCTGAGGTCCATCCTTGGAGGAATTCGTCGAGGGGATTTCCTCCAGTCAGTCGACCTCAGGGAGGCATATTTGCACGTTCCGGTCCGGCCAGCACACCAAAAGTTTCTGCGTTTCCAGATTGGGGAGGACCACTATCAGTACTGTGCCATGCCCTTTGGCTTATCATCAGCCCCGAGGACTTTTACAAAGTTGGTGGCGGTAGTGGCGGCCTCCCTCAGGAAGGTCCCTGTCAGGGTCTTATGTTATCTCGACGACATCCTGGTCCTGTCATCGTCCAGAAGTCAAGCGTCTCGAGATCTTCACAATGTCGAGGCTTTTCAGATCCATGACTTTTCAATAAATTTCCCGAAAAGCCACCTTCACCCTTCCACCACTCTGCTGCACCTCGGAGCGATTATAGACGCTGTACAGGGGCAAGTTTTTCTTTCCCCGGACAGAATTCAAAGCATCTGCGACTTAATCCATCTTGTCCTATTGCAAAAGTCCATTCCTCTCCTTCATCTCTCTCAGTTGCTGGGGAAAATGGTCTCGAGCTTCTCAATTGTACCATGGGCCCGTCGTCACACGAGGCCGTTACAATGGTTTCTCCTCCCTTATCAACGATCAGGCCAAAGCGATTCTCTACGCAAGGTGCCACTTCCACCTCAACTTCGTCTCTCCCTTCGTTGGTGGTTGGGACCGGGTCTTCGCAAGGGCTCCCACTTCCTGGTTCAGGACCGCCTGACCTTGACCTCGGACACCAGCCTCCAAGGATGGGGGGCTCACCTTCATGACCAGATTGTGCAGGGCCGCTGGTCAGGGGCAGAGAGACGGCTCAACATCAATCTCTTGGAATTAAGAGCTATTCATCTAGCCCTGTGTCACTTTCAACCACACTTGTCGGGCCATCACGTCCTTGTCCTGACAGACAATATCGCAGCGAAGGCCCATATAAACAAAGAAGGGGGCACCCGGTCAAGACCCCTGATGTTGGAGTCCGAACACCTTCTGCGTTGGGCGGAGACGCATGTCCTATCGTTGAGGGCCGATCACATTTCCGGCGTGGAAAACACCAGGGCCGATTGGCTAAGCAGACGGACCATAGACCAGTCCGAATGGCAACTGCACCCGGTCTGTTTCGCACGGCTTGTTTCATCTTCGGCGTACCCGTGGTGGACCTTTTTGCCAGCCCGTCAAACACTCAACTACCTCGATTTGTGACTCGCTACCCGTGCCAGATAGTGGAGGATCACAACGCACTCAGGTGCCACTGGCCACCGGGTCTCTTATACGCTTTTCCTCCACTTCCCCTGATTCCTCAGGTGATACGCAAACTACTGGAGGAACAAGCGGAACTCCTCTTAGTGGCCCCAGATTGGCCACGCCGCCCTTGGTACGCGGATCTGGTAGCGTTGTCGGTCCACCCACCGTGGGTGATTCCACAAGAACGCCTGTCACTTCGTCAAGGGGCCATCGCTCATCCAGACCCAGGATGGCTCAAATTGGCCGTCTGGCGTTTGAGCGGGTCATTTTGCAAAAAGACTGTATACCGGACTCTGTCATAGATACGATCCAAGCATCCCGAAGACCGTCGACTTCTCGGATATATGAGTCCTCCTGGAGATCCTTTTGTGCTTGGTGCGCTGTCAAATTTGTTGACCCTACATCGGCTCAGATTGTGGATATTTTGTGCTTCTTACAAGCAGGTCTCGACAAAGGTTTGTCACCATCTACCCTTCGGCGTCAAACTGCTGCTTTATCCACAGTCATCAGATGTCCTCCTTATTCTTCTCTGTCTCTGCACCCGTCGATTAAAGGTTTTCTCCACAGGGCTGTCAACCTCCGTCCGCCACCTGTCCATCGTTACCCGTCCTGGGACCTCCCACTTGTTCTGCAGGCCCTTATGTCTCCTCCCTTTGAACCCTTGGGTTCTGTTCCTCTCAAGTATTTATCCTACAAGGTGGCCTTCCTTTTGGCAATAACCTCTGCAAGACGGGTTTCCGAACTTACCGCGTTGTCAATTAGAAAGGATCTCTGCATCTTTCAACCTAACACCGTGATTTTGCGTCTGGATCCTACATTCTTGCCTAAAATAAACTCCTATTTCCATCGTGCCCAGGAGCTCGTACTGCCAGATTTTTGTCCCTTGCCCAAGCACCTACGAGAGAAGGACTGGCATACCCTCGACGTTCGTAGGGCTTTGCGTCGAGACATTCGGAGAACTGAATCGTTCCGGAAGTCTGAGGCACTTTTGGTTTCTTTTCATCCTTCATCCTTAGGTCAAAAGATATCTCCATCTACTGTGGGCAGATGGATCAAGAAGTGCATCGCCACGGCCTACGAACAACGAGGCCATCCTGTCCCTCCTCGTATTTTGCCTCACTCTACGCGTAGTGCTGCAACGTCGGCTGCTTGGACTACGCAGGCGTCGGTTTCGGATATCTGCCGAGCTGCCACGTGGTCCTCTGCTACGCCATTTATTAGACACTATAAGATCGATGCTTACGCCTCGGCTGAGGCTTCATTTGGACGGCGTGTTCTGCAGAGTGTTCTCGCAGGCCAGGACACTGGGAGCGACTTGTCTCCCGCCCTTGGGATCTGAACTTTGGTATATCCCATGTGTGGATTGCATGAGCAGTGAGCTGGAAAAAGAACGTTGTCTTACCTGAACGTTCCTTTTCAGCTTCACTGCGAATGCAATCCACCCCCACCCTGTTGTTGCATTTGCTTTTTCTCCTTCTATTGGTTCCAGTTCCTTGTGGTTCCATTGTATTTTTTACTTATCAGAATCTGATCCTCACCTAGGTGGTCGCGCCTTCGTTCAAAGACTGATGCATCATGGGACAGCAGGGCGTGGCCACAGCACGGAGGGAGATATTCAAGAAAATTTACCCAGTCAGACATAAGCGATGAAGAAAAACAACCCATGTGTGGATTGCATTCGCAGTGAAGCTGAAAAGGAACGTTCAGGTAAGACAACGTTCTATTTAAGGGATTTGTTTACTAGTAAAAAGATACTGGACTTCAAGTTCAGTTAACTTTATTTTGCATTCTAGCACCTGTTAATCAGTCTTTCGAATGCACTGGAATGTTAGAGTAGCTCTATGTAAAATTGCATTGTAATGAATTATAAACAATATTCTATACAATTGCTCTTTCCCATTCCTGCAACTTTTTACTGAAAAAGAAGATAGGAATCTAAACCAGAAAACCTTGTACCAAAATAAAGGTAAGAATCAAGATTCTTCCTACTGCATGGCAAATGGTGAGGTATTTTTGTAGGTTCCAATGCTCTGGTAAAGGAAGACTGTACATGCAAAGACTGAAAAGACAATATCCTTATTGCCTCTTATAAATGCATATTTTTTTAAAATCATGTCAAGAGAGAAAGAGTATACTAAATACTGGTTTTATAACTCCAAACCAAAAAGCATTTTAAACAAGTGATTGATAATATACTACAGTTCAGCTTTTAGAAGTCCTTTTCTCAGAACATATATTTCCTGAATTGGTTTTTAGTTAAGCAGAGAAAATTATGAAGATTCCAAGACTTTTGAGACTACATTCTCCAGTGTGCTGAGTAGAGAATCCAAGGAATGGGTGTTAACTCTGCCTTTCTGCCCAGAGACTGAGTCAGTCAATCTTTTGGTCATGCCTCCTTTCCTTTGTGTGCCCCAGTTTTGACTCAGTCTTTGCTCAGAAGAGACGTTTGAAAAGGCTATTCAGAACAAAAAAGACAGAGTTCATTCCTTGGATTCTTGATAGCTCATAGTAAGATAGTCGGCATCGCGTAAGCCTTCGCAAGACAATGAATGGCTTGGCTGGCTCCCCAGTCCATCCAGCAATGCCGCCTTGTGCCAAACCATTTGGCTGGCTCCCCAGTCCATCCAATACGGCCACCTTCGTCCCGGCTGGCTTCCCAGTCCGTCTGGCATAGCCGCCTTGCTCCGGCTCTAAAAGATAGAGCCCAGGTCCCTAACTGAGCCTGCAAAACAGCAGAGGGGACTGAAGTCACTGCATAGTTAACGCCTGGTGAATACTGGTGGGAAAAGCCACAGCACAAGGTTCCTGTTAGGAATAAGCCTGCCTTACCCAGAAGGACCAAAACTTCAGAATGGTGGATCCTGTGGCTTCAGGAATGCTAGAAGTGAGTGGGGAGGACTAGGGCTTCCCAATCCAGCCCCAGATTCCCCAGAAAAACTCCTCGGCACCAAAATTGGCCATCAAAGGAGTGTCTGCCAGAATACGGACAAAAGCCCTTTCCTTCCAAAAAGCTTCTAAAACTAAGGAGGCCCAGAGGCGTCAAAAGGCCCTGGATAAAAGAGTTTCCAAGGCTGAGAGGAAGCCGAGTGATGGAGTTGGGAAAATTCCCTTAGGGCAGAAAGAACTGTCATTTCCCGCGTTTTGCCAGCTCAGCTGTTAGATCATTTAAATGATGCAAGGCAACAGATGGCTCTGTGCTCTCAATCCTCTCAGCCACCATTTATATCAGACTGCAATGAGGCATTTTTTGCTCCACTGTCAAACCTGCTGCAAACAAAAAGATATATATATATATATATATATATATATATATATATATATATATATATATATATATATTTAATTTGATTTATATGCCGCCCTTCTCCGGAGACTCAGGGCGGCTTACAATGCGTTAAGCAATAGCCTTCATTCTTTTGTATATTTTATACAAAGTCAGCTTATTGCCCCACAAACTGGGTCCTCATTTCACCTACCTTAGAAAGGATGGAAGGCTGAGTCAACCTTGAGCCTTGGAGAGATTCGAACCAGCAGAAATTGCAGGCAGCTGTGTTAATAACAGGGTGCATTAAACCACTGTACCATCAAGGCTCTATATTGGGAGCTGGTGTTTTCAGAGGATGAGGGGATGGCACCAGACCCTCCGGCCTTTACAGGACTATTTCGCCCGGCCCTCTTTAAATCCCTACTGTATAAGGCCAAAGCCACAGCCCACTTGGGAGCTGACCCAACTGCATCAGAGCCAGCATTGGGCCTAATGGATCCAAGTGAGTTGCTCTTTTCAGAGCCAACCATGGAGAGTGAGGAAATTCCTTCACCTAACCTATTCCTGGACATGGTCCAGAGGCAATGGATCTAACCAGAGGCATATCCGCCTCCAAGTGGGAGTGATAAGAAATTTTATAATGTGGCCCCAGACCTCACTGAGGCTCTACAACCACCTATGATAGACGGACTAGTGGTGGCCTTGGCATCCTCCACCATCCTGTCTAATGACACGGAGGATGCCCTGAAGATAGAGGACAGGAAGGTGGAGCTGATCCAAGGCACATCAGGCAGCTGCCTGGGTGGGTAAGGCAGCAATGGCCGCCTCATTTTTCAATAGAACCTCCTTGCTCTGGCTTTGCCAGATGCAAGCGAGGGTTCCATCTGATGACCTCCCCTTCCATAAGCTGGTAGCAGCAATGGAATTCTCAGGTGATGCCATCTTGAATGCTGCCAAATTCATTTCCAGGGCCACCGCTTCCTCGGTGAAGCCCACCGCCTGGTGTGGCTTCATCACTGGCAGGCGGACAAGTATAAATGGAAGCTAGCCTCTGCTCCCTTCAAGTGTAGCAAGCTGTTTGGAAAGGCCCTAGAGCCCATTCTGGTGGAGACCAAAGACAGAAGAAAGCTCCTGCCTTTTCTATACAGGCGAACTGAATGCCGTCCCTCACCTTATTTTTGTAGGCCTCCATTCAGGTCTACAGGTACCAACTTTGGCACTCTTCACTCCCAGAGGGCATACCCCAACAGAGAGGACCACCAACCAGACAGATCTGGATTCAGGGATAGGAACAGGCAACAATTCCAGGCCAAACAACCATTTTGTGGAACCGGAAGTCATCCCTTTCAATGCTCCAGATGACTGTGAACCCAACCCTCCCATTGGTGGCCACTAAGTCTATTTACGGACCAATGGGAGGCAACCATGACAGATACTTGGGTCTTGAACATGGTAAGACTAGGTCTCACCCTCAAATTTCTCTCCACACCCCCAAATTCTTCATTCATTGCCCCATCTCGAAGGGCAACAAAAGAGAGGCCTCATGGAGACCGTGATCCAACATTTGTTGGACATTCAAGCTATTGAGTCGGTCCCAGAGGACCAAGAGGGGCAGGGATTCCATTCTATTTATAGTCCCAAAGACCTTGGGGGGGGAGGGGGGAGAGGAATTATGGACCTGAAGAGATTAAATATCCATCTGGTTTACAAGAGATTCAAGATGCAGTCCCTCCAGTCCATACTGGAAAGCATCCAAGAAGGCGACTTCCTAACATCGATAGACCTGACGGAGGCATACTTCTACGTGCCTATCCTACCATCCCACCGGCAGTTCCTGAGGTTCTATTATGCGGGCCAACACTATCACTACAAGGCCTTACCATTTGGCCTGTCCTCAGCACCCAGGATCTTACCAAATTATTATTATTTTATTTATTATTTTATTCAATTTGTATACCACCCTTCTCCTAGTGGACTCAGGGCGGTGCACAGCCAGAACTAAAACACATACCAATACAAAATTTAAATTTTTTAAAAGAATTACATGACTTTGGCCCAAAACTTAAAACATTCAAACTAAAACCCATTGACAATTTAAAAAGCGGAAAAAAAAGGGGAGGGGTCACGCCAGCCCTGCTTGATGGAAAAGAAAAGTTTTTAGGGCACGGCGAAAGGCCCGGAGATCCGATATCCTTCGTATTTCTGGGGGCAAATCGTTCCAGAGGGCAGGAGCTGCCACAGAGAAGGCCCTCCCCCTGGGGGTCGCCAGCCGACATTGCCTGGCTGACGGCATCCTGAAGAGTCCCTCTCTGTGGGAGCGTACTGGTCGGTGGAAGGCTATCAGCGGCAGAAGGCGGTCCCGCAAATACCCAGGTCCTATGCCATGGAACGCTTTAAAGATGGTAACCAACACCTTGAAGTGCACCCGGAAGACCACTGGAAGCCAATGCAGCTCACGCAGGAGAGATGTCACATGGGAGCGCCCCCTCGCTCCCATAATCCCCCGCGCGGCCGCATTCTGCACCAGTTGGAGCCTCCAGGTGGTCCTCAAAGGGAGCCCCATGTAGAGAGCATTACAGTAGTCCAGGAGGGAAGTGACAAGTGCCTGAGTGACTGTGCGTAAGGAGTCGTGATCCAGAAAGGGACGCAACTGGTGAATCAGGCGAACCTGATAAAAAGCCCCCCTGGCCACGGCCGTCATATGCTCTTCTAAAGACAGCCGTGCGTCCAGGAGGACGCCCAAGTTGCGAGCCCTGTCCGTGGGGGCCAATAACTTGCCCCCAATAACCAGCAATAGCCCTGTTACTCCCCATCCAGATCCGCACAGCCTCCAGGCACCAGGACATCACTTCAAGGGCATCGTTGGGATGGCCTGTGGTGGAGATGTACAGCTGAGTATCATCAGCGTACTGATGGAACTCCATCCCAAAGCCACCGATGATCTCACCCAGCAGCTTCACATAAATGTTGAACAGAAGGGGCGAGAGGACCTATCCCTGCGGCACCCCACAAACAAGGCGCCTCGGGGTCGACCTCTGGCCCCCTGCCAACACTGACTGCGACTGGTCAGAGAGATAGGAGGAGAACCACTGGAAAATGGTGCCCCCCACTCCCAACCCCTCCAACTGGCGCAACAGGATACCATGGTCGTTGGTATCAAAAGCCACTGAGAGATCTAACAGGACCAGGATAGAGGAGCAACCCCTATCCCGAACCCTCCAGAGATCATCCACCAACGCGACCCATGCCGTTTCCGTGCTGTACCCAGGCCTGAAGCCGGACTGGAGCGGATCCAGATAGACAGCTTCATCCAGGTACCCAGGAAGCTGTCGTGCCACCACACTCTCAACAACCTTCACCAAGAAGGGAAGGTTGGAGACCGGACGGTAGTTAGCCGAAACAGCTGGATCCAGAACAGGCTTCTTGAGGAGCGGCCTCACCACCGCCTCTTTCAAGGCGGATGGCAAGACACCCTCACTCAAGGAAGCGTTGATAATCCCCTGGAGCCAGCCTCGTGTAACCTCCCGGGAGGCCAGCACCAACCAGGAGGGACACGGATCCAATAAACATGTGGTCGCGTTCATCCGCCCCAGTATCCTGTCCACGTCCTCGGGAGCAACAGGGTCCTCCCAAATTACAGTCTCAAGACCGTCACCCATCATCCCATCTGTACCTTCCCAGTCAGAGACCAAATTACTGGTGGCACACCTCAGGGTGATCCCCGTGTGCATCCAATATTACCTGGATATATTAATATAGTCGTCCTTTCACCTCCGGGCGACAGAGGATCTGCAAATCACAATCTGGGTCCTTCAGGATCATGAATTTTCCATCAATTTCAAGAAGAGCCACCTGGCTCCTACCAACCGACTGGTACACCTGGATGTGGTCATAGATACCAGATCATGCGGGGTCTCCCTATCCCAGGAGCATCAGGTCAGTATAAAGACCTTGGCGAGTCGTATCCGAGTGGACCGAACAGTGTCCCTGGCCCTCCTCTCGCAACTCCTGGCCAAGATTGTACCCTGCATATCAATTGTTCCTTGGGCACGCCTGCACACCAGAAACGTACAGTGGTTTCTTCTGCCATACCAAAGATCCGGCGTATCTCAAATGCCAGGGTTCAGGTTCCATCAAATGTACTTCAATCCTTCCAGTGGTGGATGACCCAGGCCATAACAAGGGATGTGCTTTCAAGGAGCCCAGCCGCCTGACCATCACCACAGACACCAACCTCTTTGGCTGTGGTGCCCACTTCCAGTCCCAGATGGCACAAGGGCAGTGGACTCAGGAACAATATCAACTGGCTAGAGCTCAAGACAGCCCACTTGGCCCTCAGATGGTTCCAGGACATGATCTCTGGCCACCATATGCTCATCCTGACGGACAATGTGGCCACCAAGGCCCATATCAACTGCCAAGGAGGCACCCACTCCAGGTCCCTCATGCGAGAGGCCGAACAATTGGGCCTCTGGGCAGAGAGACATCTTCTTTCCGTCAGAGTGGAGCACATCTCGGGGACAACAAATGTACAGGCAGACTGGCTTAGCAGAGCCACAGTCAACCACTCAGAGTGGCACCTGGATCCAGACCTATTCAGGGAACTGTCAGAAAGGTTTGCCCCCCCCCCCAAATCCTGGACCTGTTTGCCACGCCATCAAGTAGTCAGCTGCCCAGGTTATACACCAGGTTTGCAACACCGAGGACGGAAGGGGTCAATGCACTCTGCAGTCCGTGGCCCCATGGGCTACTATGTGCCTTTCCTCCTCTTCTCCTCATTCCAGGGGTAATCAGGAAGGTGCTGGCGGAGAGGGCAGAGGTCCTGCTCCTGGCTCCCCATTGGCCCAGATGGCCATGGTATGCAGATCTGGTCAGCCTGTCAGTATCCAGGCCCTGGAGGATCCCTCCAGACAGAATCTCCCTCAGTCAGGGGGCCTTAATCCATCCAGAACTCCAATGGCTCCAACAGACCGTATGGCATTTGAGCGGAGAGTTCGGAGGCAGGACAATTTCTCCTACAAAGTAATTCAGGCAATCCAGGCTTTTGGAGGCCTTCTACTAACAGAGTTTATGACTCAACCTGGAAGGCCTTTTGTGGCTGGTGCTCCAAAGGTCACATTGATCCCATATCTGTATCAGTGGCCGAGATCTTGGAATTCCTTCAGGAAGGGCTGGACAAGGGTCTGTCCCCTAATACCATACGCAGGCAAGTGGCAGCTCTGGCCTCGGTATTATCCTGCGGGGATCTGGAGTCCCTCGCTCAACACCCAAATGTGTGCAGTTTCATTAACTGCTTCGTGCAACTTAGTACAACTAACATAAAGCCTTCTGTGGTACACAGATACCCCACCTGGGACCTGCCCAAAGTACTACAAGCTCTCACCTCTGCACCTTTCAAGCCATTATGATCAGCCAGCCTGTGTATCCTCACCCTCAAGGTAGCCTTCCTCATGGCCATCCCTTCGGCCAGACGACTATTTGAACTGGCGGCCCTCTATAAGAGAGGACCATATTTCATTCAAACAGGGTGGTTCTGTGAATTCCTGGTTCCACAGGGCACAGGAAATAATCTTGCCAGACTTCTGTCTGGGCCCAAACCTTGCCCTGGAGAAGAAGTGGCACACCTTGGACGTTAGGAAGACCCTCCACACCTATATCAAGTGAACTACCTCTTTCAGGAAGACGGAGTCCCTGTTTGTATCTTTCCGACCTTCTACGCTGGATAACAAGGTTACACCATCAACCATAGGCCGGTGGATATGACCATGCATCGCCAAAGCCTATGAGTTTCAGGCTCTCCCATTGCCTAGGTGAGTGACAGCCCATTTCACCAGAAGCCCAGCCACGACGGCTGTGTGGGCGACACAGGCCTCTATCGAGGACATCTGTAGGGCAGCGACATAGTCCTCTCCATAAGACATTCCTTCGCTTCAGCTGAAGTGGCCTTCGGCAGGTGGGTGCTTCAGAAAGTGCATATAGACTTGGGGACTCGGGACCAGACTGTTACCCACCCTTAGGACAGCTTTGGTATGTCCCATTCCGTGGATTCTTTACTCAGCTCACTGGAAAAGGGGTGTTGGTCTTACCTGATACGCTTCTTCTCGGTGTGCTGAGAGAGAATCCAACCACACCCTGGCGACCTTCTGGTCCAGAGTCGAGGAGTGGCCGGAATAGCACTGGAAATAATGTCAAGCCAATCGCTACGTCTCATCAAAACTGGGGCACACACAGGCAAAGGAGGCCTTTGTAGAAAATAAAAGAACTAAACATGTCAGAATATTGCATATCATGTCCGTATGGAATCTTTAATATATTCAATTAAGAAATAAATCTCATAGAATAAAATTAAACTGACATTTGGGTAAAAATAATTTTGTTAAGAAACTTATTTTTCTATGGGTTTTTTTTTCCTGATAGACTTTGTGAGCAGTTAATGTAACCCAGTCTACTGGCAATGTAATACAATATAAAATTAAGGTTTCCTTATTTAGATCTTTTTGAAGTATAGTTATAGTTTCCTTGAATAGTTTAGGTGGTGAATGGAAACAGAATTGAACTTTAGGATTGTGTTAACATACAACATATTTTCTTAAACTGAAAACATTTTGTTCACATTAATATCTTAGTTTCTAATTGTGGTAAATGAAAACTAGGATTGCATTTGTGGTCCATTTTAAAACTTGTTGCACTTTGATGGCAGAAATGAAATAGATTATACAGATCATAAATTCATTTGGCAGCAATCCCAGATATGCAGGTGTTTTTCTCCCACATCAAACTCGAGCCTTAAGCTGAAGCTATCTGATGCAGCTGTCTTTGTCTTCCAGTTTTAACTTTGTTTTACTGTAACAGTGCACTTGTATGTCAGACTTATTTATTCTATTATTTATTCTGTAATGCAAATGTAAAAGCTGTCCTGGCAAATGTGTAGCTTTAATTCCTCTTCTGCATTTGATTCTTCATTAGGGACATTACCAAGTTCAATCTCAGATGTATATCTTGCATATGTGTAAGGTAAATATGTGTTTCCTTTCTGAGATGGAATGCAAAGCATGTAAAATAACTCTGCAAAATGCTTTTAAATAGCTAGAAAAAGCAAAATAAGTAAGTACATGTGTGAATAAGTACAGGGAGTCCTTGACTTACAACAGTTCATTTAGTTACCGTTCAAAGTTACAACAGCACTGAAAAAAGCATCTTATGACAATTTTTCATAGTTACAACCTTTGAAGCTTCCTCATGATCATGTGATCAGAATTCAGATGCTTGGCAACCGGTTCATACTTATGACTATTGTTGTGTCCCAAGGTCATGTGATCATCTTTTGCAACCTTCTGACAAGCAAAGTCAATTGGGAAGCCAGATTCACTTAACAACTGGGTTGCTAATTTATCCGTTTATTTATTTATTTATTTATTTATTTATTTATTTATTTGTCAGATTTATATGCCGCCCTTCTCCCGTAGGACTCAGTCTGGCTCACAACGATAAACAACCCGACAATAGATAAAGATTAAATAATATTAAAAAACAATTTAAAATCCCCAAATCCCCAAGTTAAAATCCACGGCAGATCAGAGAAGTTGCTGAAAGAGCCATGTCTTTAGGTCGGCGCGGAAGGTGCGGAGGTCAGGGGCTGTCCGGAGCCCGGTGGGCAACCCATTCCAGAGGGTCGGTACGACCACAGAGAACGCCCTCATCCTGGGGACCGCCAGCCGACACTGGCTGAGGGGACCCGGAGGAGGGCAGCCCTATGTGAGCGCACTGGGCGGTGGGAGGCCGGTAGGGGGTGATCCTGCAAATACCCCGGGCCCATGCCATGAAGGGCTTTATAGGTGAGTACCAGCACCTTGAAGCGGATCCAGAGGACCACCGGCAACTAGTGCAGCTCGCACAATAATGATGTTATATAGGAGTAGCGGGACGCACCTGTAACTATTCGTACGGCCACATTCTGGACCAGTTGGAGCCTCCGGGTGCACCCCAAGGGCAGCCCCATGTAGAGGGCATTGCAGTAATCCAACCGAGAGATAATGAGAGCATGAGTGACCATATGGAGGGCGTCCCTGTCTAGAAAAGGGCGTAAATGGCGCACCAGGCGAACCTGTGCAAATGCCCCCCTTGTCACGGCCATTAGATGGTCCACTAAAGACAGCCGTGAATCAAGGAGGACGCCAAGATTACGAACGCTTTCTGAGGGAGCAAGACACTCTCCTCCCTTCAACAGTGATGGGGGAGCTAGATCATGGGACGCCGGCATCCACAGCTACTCTGTCTTGGAGGGGTTGAGCCTGAGCCTGTTTCTACCTGTCCAGACCCATACCGTCTCCAGGCACTTAGACATCACGGAAAGGGCATCCCTGGGTTGGTCCAGGGTGGAGATGTAAAGTTGGATATCATCAGCTTACTGATGATACCGCACCCCAAAACCACGAATGATCTCACCCAGCAGCTTCATATAGATGTTAAAGAGCAGGGGGGAGAGAACAGACCCCTGCGGCACCCCACAAGTGAGGGGCCTCAGGGAGGATCTCTGACCCCCTGCCCAAACAAACTGCGTATGGCCCGAGAGGTAGGAGAACCACTGTAAAACAGTGCCCCCCACCCCCAACCCCTCTAGATGGTCGATGGTATCAAAAGTCGCTGAGAGGTCAAGTAGCACCAGGATGGAGGAATAACCCCCATCTTGGGCCCACCAGAGATCATTCACCAGGGCAACCAATGCCGTTTCTGTGCTGTGTCCGCGCCTGAAGCCTGATTAGTATGGGTCTAGATAATCAGTCTCCTCCAGGAATTGCGGAAGCTGATACTCCACCACAGCAATAAAGCGAAGATTGGAGACAGGACGAAAGTTGTTCAGGGAGGCCGGATCCAGGGCAGGCTTCTTGAGGAGGGGATGAACCACCACCTCCTTGAGTAAGGTGGGGAAGACCCCAGTTGAAGTTATTTACTTAACAACTGTGGTAAGAAAGGTTGTAAAATGAGGCAAAACTCACTTAAGAAACATTTCACTTAACAGAAATTTTGGGCTCAATTGTGGTTGTAAGTCGAGGACTACCTGTACAGTATTTTTATGATGCTGTATGACATGAGAAAAACAATGGTTGCTTGGTACAATCACATGATGAATAGTGTATAAAGCAGCTGTTTATATATAATCTTACCCTCTGAAAATTTACTTTATCCATATATAAAGTTTAGTTTTAAAAAAGCTGCATGTAAAACTATTTTCCTCATAAGTAGGAAGGGAAGATCAGGAACCAGAAATTGCTACTCAAATGAGATTCTTGATATCAGAGGACATAGCTCAGAAGATTGCTGCAGGCCTGCAGCAAAACCATCAGATGGCCTCTACAGCATCTGATATCACCCTAAACCAAGGGCAGCATTCTGCACCTCAGATCCTAAGAGAGCTGTCGGCCTTCCAGAGGCCTTGTTCCCCTACTTCCTCCATGCAAAGGCAAGATCTGTCTCGGATGATGAGGAGCATAGGGAATTGATGTTATCTGAGGATGAGGAAATGGCTCCAGACCTCCCTGCCTTCACAGGACAGGACTCTTTTACCCTGCCTTGTTTAAGATACTATTATAGGACTTCCAGTTTGCTTCTTGCCGCCGCCAGACGATCCCTTGGGATCGCTGCCCCATTGCCTGTAAAGAGCCACCTATACATCTGAAAGGTGGCTCGAAAAAACTCCATTTCCATATGGAAATGGAGAGAGAGCCGGCGGGGGCAGGTAAAGCTCTCTGCATAGCCCCAAAGGTTTTTTTTTACTTTTGGGGACGAAGCAGATGACGCTCCCTATTTCCCTTGCCGTTGCTCCGGGCTTTGGGAGACCTCTGCCTATGCAGACCTAGGCGACAAGAACAACCCTACAAAAATTAACAGAACAATCAAAAAGGATATGAGCTGGATCTGTGACCCTGAATTGCAAGTATTTTACTTATTTTACAATAGTTATTGAAGAAGGAAAAGGAAGGGGAGAAAAAAAGAATCTTTAACAATGGCGACTGCCGAGGCTTGAGAAGGGGCTGAAAGGGAGAGTCCTTCCGTTTCCTATTGAGATAGAAAGTAGCGGAATAAATACTTCTGGCTACACTTGAAAATAAAGCTCTACTCTTGTGTTTTTCTCTTCCTGGAGATCTGATATTGATCTTGGTTGGAAAGAAGTTTTTTCTTTTGCCTCTCTTTTTTTTTTAAAAAAAAAAATAGTCTGTCTGTGTTGAAATATGGCATTAAAGCTTGCAAAGCCGGACAAACAAGCAGGGGGGGGGGATTTCCCCATTAATAAATTACGTGAACAAGTTTTAAAGCTCCAGTCTCAGAAACTGATTTTAATATAATTGAATTTTTTTTGGAGGAGATTGTAAGAAGGGATGAGATTGCGAATCAGAACTTTGAAAAATTTAAACAGGAAATTAAAGAATTAGTGCAATTAAAGTTTGATACTCTGGATCGAAAGATTATAAAAATGGCTAATGGCTTTGCAGAATTTATGAGCAAGTTGGATGAAAATACGAACGTATTAGAGTCTAAAGTGGAAGAAATTGAGGACAATTTGGACAATAGAATACAAAAAATTGAAAATGATTTGACAAACATTCAAGACAATAGCTCAGAAGAAAAACCTAAAATGGAGGCTGAACAAAAGACTTGTAATGTAGAAAACATACAACGGATTGAAAGAGAAGTTTTAATGATGCAATTTAATTTCACTGAATATGCGATTAGACTGAGAGGATTGCAGGAAAATAATAGAGATGATTTAAGAAAAATATCTTCTGAAATTCTGGCTGGGATTTTAAAGGTTCAACCTGAGGAAGTATTTTGTAGGATCGATAGAGTTTATAGAATAAACTCCTGGATTGCAAAGCAAAGGCAATTGCCTAGAGATGTGGTGATTTATTTTACAGATAAACAAATCAGAAATAATATTGTGCAAAATTCCTTTAATTCTACTTTGCAATTGTCTGGAAGAAAGATTTGGATTTACAAAGAGCTCCCGCCCAAGATGTTAACAGAAAGGAAGAAATTTGGTTTTCTGGTGACTGAATTAAAAAAAAGAAATATTCCATTCAGGTGGGATGCCCCAGTTGGTATAATATTGAGATATCAAGGAGAAAGATACCAACTAAATACTGTTGAAAAAGCGGAAGAATTTTATCCAAAATTTTTGAAAATGAACCCAACATCTTCAGGCACAATACAGGATAAGCAGAAGGAGTTGGGAATAAAGGGAAAACATCGAATTACAGAGGCTGCGGTAGACAAATTGTCTTCGGATTCTTTAGATACCCCAGCTGGATTATCTACAAATATGAGAGAAGTGGCATCTGACTCTAACGTGATGATTCATCAAGTCAAAGACAAGTATGGAAACCAATTAGCTGATATACAATTGGCAAAAAAGAAATATGAGATACAAAAACAAAACCAACAAGATCAACTTATAAAGCAGAATGAAAACCGATCAATTGATATACAACTTGTAGAAAGGAAACCAGAATGGAGATTACACCCACAAAAAGGAAAGAAAAAAAGAAATAGGTCTCATAAAAATAGAAATTTCTAAACTAAGCAACAGTGAAGCCAGTTATTTTAAAAAAAAAATGAATATGTGAAAAGATAGTGGAGGCGAAGTATCGGTTAATATTATCCTGAGGACAGTGACAGACCTCAGCAATGCCGTAATTTTGGGATGTGAAAAGAGCCTTAAACTGTTGGATTTGAATTATCTATTTTGGATTTCTTATTTATTTATTTATTTTGATAAATATATTATAATTATCTTGAGCTATAAGGCAAGAGAGCTACGCTGGGGCATGCAGAAGATCTGGTTGTTACCCATTAGGATGATGGGATTTAATAATCCTGATGAAAACCATAATTACAATTATATGGAATATAATCATAATGTCACTCGGGTGGTTGTTTTTTTTCTTTTTTATATATATATATATATATATGAGGATATTCATTACTGATGGGGGCAGATGATGACTGAAGCTTTTGAACAAACTGTTGCACCAGGATGCTATGTTACCCTATTGTGGATGATGGACTCAATAATCCAGTGAAAAGAAATCAAAGAAGATATTATATGGATTATAAAGTTACAATAATATTATAAGTTATAAATTAGAAGTTACACAATGTTACAGTAGAATGTTATTTTGAAATGTATGGTAAAAGGGGAAGTAAAAATATTAATAATATTATTAGTAAGTAAGGGTCAGTATTTAGAGGGGGGAGTAAGGGGATGGTAAAATATATAATCTGTTATGAATTGGGTTTTTATTGTGAAGAAGTCACGGGGGGATGGGTGGTGAGGGGGGGTTAGGGTGGACGGGGGAGAAAAATGGGGGAAAAAAATTTGTATTCAAAAAACTTTTTCAATTAAAAAAAAAAAGATACTATTATACAAGGTCAAGACACAGCTCACATAGGAACAGACCCAGCTACGTCAGATTCAGCATTGGGCTTATCTGACCCAAACTTACTGTTTTCAGAGCCTGCCACAGAGAACAAGGAGATCCCCTCCCCAGAATTATTCCTGGACGTTGTCCAGCGACAATGGGCCCTACCAGAAGCGTTTCCGCCTCCAAGCAGAAATGACAAGAGGTTCTATAATGTGGCTTAGGGCCTCACTGAGGCATTGCAAACACCAACAATAAATGGGCCTGTGGTGGCCTTAGCATCCTCCATCATCATGTCCAAAAACAGAGTCAGTCTAAAGAGCAGAAAGGCAGAGTTAACCCATTCCTTGGATTCTCTCTCAGTACAGAGAGAAGGAGCGCATCAGGTAAGACCAATACCCGTTTTACAGATTTCAGTAGTTCCATGATCAGGGTGAAAAAACTGGCTACAAGCTAGAGCCTACAAAATGTATACTGTAAAATTCCATATTGAGATTTGCAATCACTTTTTCATGGCTCCATAGCAAGCTTGCCACACCTAACAAGTAACCTGTTTGTTTGATGTGAAGCTAAAGTAATTGTTAAATTACTGGAAGTCCTGCAAGTCAGACTTCTCTTTCCAGAGAATGAGAATGTAGGAACTTGAAACAATTAATGGGATAAAGTATTAGAAGATAAAGTAAATTGTCATGCAGACCACCCACTGGCAAGATTAAACATTGAATGAGTAGTAGTTGGTGAAAGAAATATTTTGACATCAAGCTATATTTCTATACTGCTCATATATGTTGCCTGACTGTATAAATGTATCTTCTCTTCTTGTATTGCAGAGACCACCAATTTCATATTGGGAGAAATCATTTTCTAGCTTGCGTATGTGAGATAACTAGAAAAAAAACTTACTAAGCACTTCTGTTAATTGTTAGGGCTGTATTGTCATTCTGTGCACCAATAGCATTACTGTATATTAATTATTTTTTCTTTTATTGTAATGTAAATCATGTTATATTGTATTATTTCAATGGGGAGTCAATGCAGTAAAGTTTATATAATATAATTAAACTTATTAACATATTTAAAAAGCTTAAAGTATTGAAATATTAAAAATTTCTTATGTGATGATGATGATTCAGTCGTGTCTGACTCTTGGTGATTCTATGAGCCAGGTCTCTCCACATCTTCCAACCTTGCACTACTACTTCGAGTTTTTCCATACTCTGGTGGATGTCAGCTTTGACAGTGTCCAGCCATTGTGTTCTTTGGCGGCCTGTTTTCCTTTTACCACTACCTTCTCCCAACACAAATGCTTTCTCCAGTGAATTCCCCCACATGACATGGCCAAAATAAGTGAGAAGCAATTTTGTGACTTTTCCTTCTGGAATGAAAACAGAAAAACAGAGTTGAAAGGGACCTTGGAGGTCTCCTAGTCCAACCCCCTGCTTAGGCAGGAAACCCTACACCACTTCACACAAATGGTTATCCAATATCTTCTTAAAAACTTCCAGTGTTGAAGCATTCACAACTTCTGGAGGCAAGTTGTTTCACTGATTAATTGTTCTGTCAGGAAATTTATCCTTATCCTTAGGTGGTGAACATACTCAATATTCCTCCATCCTCTTATTTTCCAAACAAAAACAATCCTGTGAGGTGGGCTGGCCTAATAGAGTGACTGGTCCAAAGTCACTCATGCCTAAGGTGAGACTAATACTCAGTCTTCTGCTTTCTTGCCTGGTGCCTTAACCACTAGACCAAATTTACTTCACTTTCCTTGAATACATGGCTTTTAAACAATCCTGGAAGGATTGTTTAGCTGCCTGAAGAATGTAATAGTATATAAAACGTTCTAATAAAAGAATCTTGGATTCAACTCTTTCCTTGGTTGTATACAACATCCTCATGTGATGCTCTTCCCCAGTTCTAGTAGCATAAAAACTTGGGGTAAAAATTTATTTTCACTAAAACTCTTGTGTTTTGATACTTCTGAAATTTGATACTTTATAACCTTCAATTGTGTGAAACATTGTGTTAAAGAGCAATAATTTTTGACTCAGTGTACTTCAAATGGGCTAACAGAATGCATCCAAAATCCAGGACCCATGACTCCTGTGGGATTAAAATTTGGCAAAGATGTGGCTGCCTCAGTGCCACCATGCCTTCCAATAAATACTTCCTAGAAAACTGGGCATTATGTGACAGAAGGGAAGATGGGAAAGGTGTATCCCTGCCCTCTTTACTGCTTCCCTCTGGCCCTTGCACCAAACTGATTGGTGGCAAGGCCCAACAAGCAAGAAACCATTGGCTGCTTTGGAATCAAGACTGAAATTAGAAATTTCTTAATAACAGTGACTGGTGAGGGAAGAATGAAGGAGCAACTTGGTTGTCTTGCTGGTAATATTCCACACTGTGAAACTGCTCAAAACAGAAATAATGTAGTACTAACATAAGCTATTATATTATACTATTTGGTAATATAAGTGAAAGAAATCTATTAAAATCACCTGTTAGTTAGGAAAAGATTTTTTCTGAATGAAAGAAAAGAATTTATTTTATTATTAGTGTTATCAGGGTTCCGACCGATGCCCTAATAAAAGCAGGAGCCTCAACCCAGTTTTCAAGAAAAATCCAGTTGTTTATTAGGAGCACCATGTCGGCATGGACCTAGTGAAGCCAGCTCTGACCCCACTCAGTTCGCACTTTGCCTCTGACCCTCCCCACAAGGTGTGTCATCAGTCACATTTCCCAACAAAGCAATTTCACGGGTCATAGGACTCTGACTGTTACTGGTTTCTTTTCTTTTTTTCTTTTTTTATTGAACATATGTCATCATTTTATATCACATTTACAATCTTTTCAGCACTCCAGCATTGATAATACTCATACGTATGTAATATTCCTTATTCTTCCTTTAACTATATACGTTGTCTTTAGATTTTAGTATACCTCTCAAATTACCTTATATTTAATCTTTACTTCTATTCTCTAGCCATTTGTACCATATGTCCCAGACCAAATAATATTCCATTTCCCATCTTTCTTTTAATGCCATTGTTAGCCTATCCTTCTCAGCACAATCTAACACCTTTTTGATCACCATTCTCTCAAATTTCTTGCCTAATTTTATTGGTATTGTTTGAAATAAGTATAGAATTTTTGGTAATACATTCATTTTGATTGTGGCAATTCTTCCAATTAATGATAGTTGCAATTTCCCCCAAGAATCCAAATCTTTATTTATTTTTATCTTCTTTTATTGAGGAGCATTTTGTCATCAACCAAATTCTAAGATATTTAACCTTTTTAGTTAACTGTATTTCCAATTTCCTCTCGAGTTCTTCTGGCTATCAGTAATATTTTCGATTATTAGCTTTGCTTTGTCCTTGTTTATTTTAAGTCCTTCCACCTTGCCAAATTCTTCTATTTCTCGTATTAAATTTGTTCCTGTTTCTAAGGGCTCCTCTATAAAGAATACTAAATCATCCGCAAATGCCTTTATTTTATATTCTTTTTTTATTTTTACTCCTTTTATTCCTTGTTCTTGGTGGATATTAAGAAAGACTACACAAGTAATAAAAAAAAAGAAGAAGAACATTGCCAAATACATTTTTTGAGATGGTACAAGAACTAAATTTGCAAGATACGTGGAGACACTTAAATTTGAAAGAAAATCAATACACCTATTCAAATCCTCAGAATTCATGGTCGAGGATTGATATGATATGGATGAACCCAGAATTGGAAAAGATGTAGAGGAAATAGAAATCATGACAAACACCTGGGCGGACCATAATCCTCTGAAAGTGAGATGGAAAGGATTGAAAAAAAGGAGATGGACATTGAACCAAAAGATTTTGAAAGAGAAAGCTTATGTCCAAATGATGGAAAAAGAATTGAAACTATTCTTTAAAGAAAATAAGAAAGAACAAACAACACTGCAAAATGTGTGGGATACCACTAAAGCATACATTTGAGGATTAACGATAGCATATGTAGCACAAAGAAACAAGGAAAAGAGGAAACAACAAACTATGCTTCAGGAAGAACTCAGGAAACTGGAACTAACGCTACAAAAAGAACCACAGAATGGCAAAATCAAAGAAGAAAGGGCTCTAGTTAAACATAAAATAAATTTAAGGACACAAGAAGAAAGGGCACAAAATCTAAAAATGGCGAAACAATTTTTTTTTGAATACGCAAATAAACCTGGGAGATGGCTTTCATATAAATTAAAAAAGAAAGAGAAGAAACTAATACAACAATTGCTAGACGAGAACGGAAATCTACACTATCTGATGGAAGAGAAAAGAAATATGCAAAACTTTTTTAAGGACTTGTATAGTCAAGAAGATGTATCGGAAGAGAGTACAAAGCAGTATTTAAGGGATGAGGGACTAACAACAATATCGGAAACTAAAAGGGAAATGTTGAACGATAAAATAACTTTGATAGAATTAAAAGAGGCAGCCAGAAAACAAAAAAATAAATAAATAAAACACCGGGACCTGATGGACTCCCTACAGAATTATACAAAAATATACAAGAACCATTGAGATGATAATGTTAGAACTATATAATGAAGCCCTGGCGGAAGCCAAATTACTGAGATCATGGTCCAAGGCATATATTATGTTAATATTAAAGGAGGGTACAGACCACCAACAGATTAAAAACTATAGGCCTATTTTGCTTTTAAATGCCAACTATAAAATATTTGCTGCCATAATTGCAGAAAGAGTGAAAAAAATTACTAAATGAAATTATTCACTCAGATCAAAACGGGTTCCTACCAAAAAGGCAAATTAGAAACAATATGAGAATGGTAATGAATGTCCTGGAATTCTATGAACCACACCCCAAAAAACAAGCAGCACTGATATTCTTAGACGCGCAAAAAGCGTTTGACAATTTAAATTGGCAGTTTCTTATTCAGCAGTTAAAAACTATGAATTTCGGGGGAAAGTTTGTGGGGATGATAACTGCAATAGACTCCATTCAAACGGCAAATTTAATATTAAATGGGGAAATAACAGGGAAATTTATTATAGTGGTATAAGACAGGGATGCCCGCTGTCACCTTTACTTTTTATTCTCTTGTTAGAGGTATTGCTAGCACATATTAGACAAGAACAAGGACTGTTACTGGTTTCTGTGGAGATGGCCTTGACTTTGGCTAGCTAGGATGTGCATTGTTTTGACTGAGGTGCAAATTCCTCGATGCAGCTGCGAGGTGCGATTCCCCATCCCCCTGCCTATGACAATTCAGGAGCAGGTTAGGGAAACTTCGCGAGTTGATATTTGGCTTCCCTCGCTTTCCAAAGGCAACCTGTGCAAAGCAAAACAGTTTTAGTACAGGTATAAGTTTTAGGGGTGTGATCCTACCCCCCGGCTTTGTCGGGTTCCTTTCATGGAATTTAGCTATGAGGTAATCAGCTTGGATGTTTCTGCTCTTTACCCAGGATGCCTCTGATAGAGGGTAACCTTTCCACTTGATTAAGTATTGGAGTTGCCCCTTGTGCCACTTAGAGTCGAGGATGCGTTGCTCCTTGTAATGGGTTTGGCCCCCTATGGCCACTGGGTCTGGGGACTCATCGGGTAGTGGTCTCAGTGTCGACCCAACCATGAGTTTTAAGAGACTGCTGTGTAATATCAGGTGTATTCTCCTGAAAGCTCCCAGGAGTGGTCGTGTTGATTCGTCTGTTTCCTGTTGAGACCGAGCTGTCAATTTCTTTTGGGCCACTCCCCCGTCCTCCTCTCTGCCCCAGTTTCGGCTTGGTCTTAACCTTTCAAGTGATTCCTGGCCATTCCTAGGAATTTCAGACAATGAGATAGTGAGTGGGGACCTTTTTGAAGGGCAGTTTGCTTTTAGCAGCTGCTTGTCAGCCTGTGGGAACTCAGATTGCCAATTTCATCAGCAGGAGCGATCTAGGGCTCCTCAAATTGAGTAGCGGAACCAAGGAAAGTGTGCATGGCCCCACCTTGCCTCGCTGGAGTGAGAAGGAGTCCCTGCCTAGTCTCGGCTAGGTACACTCAGTGGCTGAAGACCTCAGGAGAGGTAGTATCCCTGCCCAGCAGCGACTGGACATATTCAAAAGCCATAGCCTCAGTGGAGGCTTGTTTACTTGGAGTCCCTGCCTAGTTGCAGCTAGGCACACTCATATTTGCCCTGCTAGCCTGGTAAGGCTTCAAGTCTCTGCCTAGTCTCGGCTAGGCATACTGTTTGCAGGAAGACTATTGAGCTTGCAGGAGATTGCAAGTGGTTGCAGTTAGGGTTGCATTATTCAAATTGCAAAATGGAGGGAAGAACTCAAAGAGCCAAGAAACAACTCTCCTGCAGTGCTTCACTGGATAAAGAAACAGCCCCCATTAAGGAGACCTCTTCCCAATCTAGAGCCTAGAGAAAGCAGAGGCATTCTAAGGCTTCTGAAAAAGATGCCAGCAGAAGGCATACAGCTCTGGAGAGACAAATTTGCAGAGCTGAGAAGGAACAGTCTCAGTAGGCCATTAAGCCCTCAGTAGGGCTGCAGGAGAAAGTTCCCGCCCTTTCTCTCCTGAGCTGTTGATGACTCAACAGCCTGTAATTACCCAGGCTTGGTCACCAGAGGGAGCAAGCGAGCATTCTTTTAACTTGTCTCCCCATACTGATAATGTCATGGTCTCAGATTCTACTTTCTACCCAGCAACAGCTGCTGCAGCACTGCCTTCCTCTTCCAGAAAGGAGGTTTCTGCAAGGTTTATACCGACTGCTGCAGGTTTGCGGCAAGGTGAGCACTGCATTTCGGAATTACCTGTTGAGCATAAATTATTAATAGCACAAACAGTCTCTCAGGCCATAGAGGATAAATTGCAAAATATCCCTAGGCCTGTAGCCCCTCCAGTGGAGCCTTCTACCAGTCTCCCACAGGGCGTGCACTTAACAAGGGACCAGCCCTATTGGCAGGAGTCCCAATCACCCGATGAATCTTCTGATGGAGAGGATTCACTGATGCAAGAAGGAAGTCAAGGAGATGCAGAATTACCGGAGAATGAGGGGTTAACCCCTGATGTGCCGGCCTTCTCCGGCCTTTTCCCTCCTGCAGTCTTCAAATCAATTCTGCATAAGGCACGGGTGACTACAGGGATGGGATTACATCCCACTCTAGTCTCAAAGGGTCCCACGAGCCCCAGTGACCATCTCTTTTCTCAGCCGGCCACTGTACAGGAAGATGTTCCTGCCCCACAAATATTTATAGACGTGGTGCAGCAACAATGGGAACAGCCCACAGTGTGGTTACAGCAGATGCAGCAAAGGGTTCCACCCAGCGAGACCAGGCTCCACCAGGATCTGAATAAGCTGATTGCTGCCATGCAGTTCTCCGCAGATGCAACCTTATCCGCAGCTAAGTATGCTTCTAGATCCCTAGCCTCCTCCATAACATTGAGGAGGATGCTGTCAGGTTTCGCTGCTATCTTAAATAAACTTCATTCTCAAACGCAAGGTCTCTAATGAATCTTTTTTTTTATTTAAGAATAGAAAGAACGACATCCCTGAACTCTTTGTGCAGCCAAAACTGGCACCTCCTTCCAAACCCCTCCCTTTCCGTTCTTCAACCCCAATGTCTCATTGGCCATCGTGCAGATCCATCTCTTCGTCCCAAGCACTTTCTTTTCACAGGAATTCCCCCCTCCCTCTATCACCCAGGTAACGCTATCTTCTAAAGAGCAGGAAACTAGGTGAAAGTTCATCTCAGCATTAAAGCAAAGCTTCTCCCTCTCTCATTCATGCCAGCGCTGGAGGAGATCATATTTTGGAACGCTGACATCCGGCCCCTCTCCCTTCACTTCTCTGACGTAACCTGCCCCCATAGCAAAAAAAAACACAAGATAAGTATCATTATCCCCTCCTTGGCTGCGAACCCCCCCCTCCCGGTTTGCCCGGGTGGTCTGCATGGAATTTTGCTATAAGGCGGTCAGCTTGGATGTTTGAGCTCTTCACCCAGGAAGCCTCTGACAACGGGTAGCCCTTCCATTTAATTAAGTACTGGAGGCGCCCCCTGTGCCATCTTGAGTCAAAAATTCGCTGCACTTCGTAGTGAGTTTGGCCCCCAACAACCAGGGGCCCAGGGGGTTCACGTGGCGTCGGCCTTAAAGTAGACCCCACTACAGGTTTCAGAAGGCTACTGTGAAAAACGGGGTGAATCTTCCCCAAGAGCCGTGGCAACTGCAGTTGTACTGTAATGGGGTTGATTATTTTTACTATAGGAAACAGTCCTATAAATTTTGGGCCTAATTTCTTGCTTGGGAGTCTAAGTCTCAAGTACTTGGTGGAAAGGTAGACTTTCTCTCCCAGCTGAAATGGTCTTTGGGGAGTTCGGTGCTTGTCTGCCTGTTTCTTATAAGATTGAGCCGCCTTGGCCAGCGCCGTCTTAACATTCTCCCAAGTTTCTCTCAACATTGCCATCCAGTCGGTCAAGCTGACTGAGGAAGGGGGCTCCCTCGGGTACTCTAGCATGGGGACAAAATCCATGCCACTCACTACTTTGAACAGGGTTAGCCCCGTGCTGCTGTGGACAGCATTATTATATGCGACCTCCGCAAAAGATAGGAGGTCTGCCCAATTGGACTGCTGGTAGTCGACGTAGCATCTTAAATACTGTTCTATCATAGCGTTCAGTCTTTCTGCCCCCCCCCCATTGGTGCTCGGGTGAAATGCTGAGCTGAGCCCTTGGGATGACCCTATGGATCGTAGGAACTCTCTCCAGAACTTTGCTGTGAACTGGACCCCTCGGTCGGAGATGATTCTCCTGGGGACTCCATGCAGGCGGTAGATGTGTTTCAGGAACAGTTTGGATAACTGGCGGGCTGAGAGCAGTCCGCTGCAAGGAATGAAGTGTGCCTATTTGGAGAATAAGTCTATTACAGTCCAGATCACTGTATTCCCACTACTCCTCGGTAGGTCTACTATGAAGTCCATCGCAAACTCCTCCCATGGTCTTGTCGGCTCAGCTACTGGTTGCAACAGTCCAGGCGGGCACCCTGGTCTTGTCTTCATCATGGCACAAATGGTGCAGCTTTTTACATAACTGTCTACGTCCTTTCTCATGTGGGGCCACCAGAACTGCCTTCGTACTAGGTGCAGACTCTTTAGGAACCCGAAGTGTCCCGCTGGTTTAACGTCGTGGCTCCTCTTGAGGATCAGGGTGCGTAAAGTCTGTGGGACATAGAGCTTTGTCCCCTTCCATGCTAGGTCATCTCTTTTTGTCAAAAGATGTTGATTGTCTCGGAACCAGGGCTCTGTCACTGTTTCATTTTTTAATTTTGCAGTTAAGTCACTTGCAAGTTGGCCCTGCTGGTCACGTTGTTGCCGTCTGGTGATCACTAGAGCCGCTGCTTGGGTGGAGGGGATGATGGCATTCACTACCTGCTCCCGCTCACTGTTGTATTGGGCCATCCGGGAGAGGACGTCAGCCAGGAAATTCCTCCCTCCTGGGATATGCTTAAGCTCGAAATTGAAACGATTGAAGTATTGAGCCCACCGGACTTGCCTGGGCGACAGTTTCCATGGGGTTTTTAGGGCCTCCAGGTTTTTATGATCAGTCCAGACTTCAAACGTTTTCTGGCCTCCCTCTAGTAGGTGCCGCCAGGTCAACAACGCCCATCTTACTGCGAACGCTTCCTTCTCCCATGCCGCCCATCGCCTCTCCGTGTCGGTGAGTTTGCGGGAGGTGTAGGCGCAGGGTTGTAGATCACCTTGGCTGTTCTTTTGGAGTAACACGGCTCCTACTGCCACATCACTTGCGTCTGCTTGGATGACGAAAGGCTGTTCAGGATCAGGGTGTTTTAAGACAGGTTCTTTTGCAAACATTCCTTTTAGCGTCTCAAATGCCTGTTGGCAGGTCAGGTCCCACTGTAGGGGTTGTCCCGGGCGGGGTTTCGTCGTTGGGCTTACTGTCTTTAGGAGGTCCGTCAAAGGTTTGGCAATTTTCGCGAACGAGGGGATGAATTGTCTGTAAAAGTTTGCGAAGCCTAGGAAGCTTTGCAGTTGTCTGTGGGTGCGAGGGGGCTGCCATTGTAGAACTGATTGGACCTTGGCTGGGTCCATTTCTATCCTCTCATTTGATACTCGGTAGCCTAGGTAGTCTAGCCGTGATTGGTGGAAATCGCATTTTGACAGTTTGACATACAGGTTTGCCCTCAGCAGTTTTTTCAGTACTTGGCGGACGAGGGGTATATGTTCGTCTATGGTCTCCTTGTAGATGAGGATATCGTCCAGGTAGACGAGGACCCCTTTGTAAAGGTGCTCATGTAGGACTTCATTTATCAACTGCATGAACACTGCCAGGGCTCCTTGCAATCCAAAGGGCATTACCTTGAACTGGAAACTACCCAGGGGGCAGTTGAACGCTGTTTTCCATTCATCTCCTGCCTTGATGCATACTCGGTAATAAGCTTCTCGAAGGTCTAGTTTGGTGAAAATTTTTCCTTTAGCTAGGTGGGCTAGCATGTCCTTCATGAGGGGGAGGGGGTATAAGTTGTGTATGCAAACGGTGTTGATACTTCGAAAATCGACCACCAGTCTCATAGAGCCGTCCTTTTTCTCTTTAAAAAGGAGCCGCTACCCTTGGTTTTACTGGCTCAACAAATCCCCTTCGTAAGTTCTTGTCTATGTAGTCTCGCATTTCCTGCATTTCACGGGGCGTCATGGCATACATTTTTGGTTTGGGTAGTTTCGCTCCCGGTATAATCTCGATGGCACAATCGGTCTTGCGGTGGGGGGGGTAGAATGTCACACTCGGCCTCGCTGAATACCTCTGCAAGGTCTTGGTACTCCCCTAGGATCTGATCTGTATTACAAGCGCTGGCGGGTGCAGCTGCCAATTGCTTCGCTGTACCTTCTGGGAGGGACCCTTATGTTGGTGTTTTCTTCTGCAGTGGCGGGCGGCTTTGGGGTCTCAGCGTGGGAGGGAATTCTTCTGGTCAGGGCGGCAGGGGTTGGGGGCCCTTTGCTATCCTCAGCCTGCGGGTCCCCTCTTGCCACCAAATTATTGGGCCCCATTTGTCCAACCATGAGAGTCCCAATATGACTGGGTCTGTCATCTTGGGGGCTATTATGAAGGGATCGTTTCCCAGTGATCTGCTAGTTCCAGTCTCACGGGTTCAGTCAAGTGTGTGGCGTACGCTCCCCCCCCCACTAGGGACCCATCAACTTGCTCAAAGCGAATTAGTTGTTTGAGCTTTTTAGCTCGGATCCCCAATTTTAGAACTGTGGATAGGTTAATTAGGCACCTTGTGCTACCAGAGTCTATTAGGGCTTGGAAAGTCCCTTGGGTCCCTGTTTTGGGGGCTGTTAGGCGTATGGGGAAAAGAAAAGGATGGACGGGTCCACTCACCATCGGGTCATCCTCGCCTTCGTCCTCCGTGTCATAGGGTTCGGGGGACTGATCTCCCTCATCTGGGATTCCTCTGGCTTCGGTCAGGTGAGCAAAAAACTCCGGGCTTTGGGGAGCTTTCCATGGTACGTGGGTGGCGCGTTTGGGCCCTCGTTCCGGTCGTGCTTTGGGCGGTGGAGCTGGTCCCGGTCTAGGGGTTCCACATCTTGCTGCTATGTGGCCACTCCCACCACATCTGTAGCATTTCAGTGGGTTCCGTGGGGTGGCTGGCCTCTGGGTGGGCTGTGATGTTGGGGTTTCTCGTCTGTTGGGTGGTCCCTGGTCTGGTCGGCCTCTCTCCTTTCCATCTGGTGGTTTTGACATGTCGTTTGCCCGCAGATCTCTGTCAACTTTTATCGCTACCCGGAACCATTCGGAGAGTCGGTTTGGGATGTCCCGATAGGCAGTCACTTGGGAAATTCTCTTATCTAGGCTTGTTCTAAAAAAATACACCAGCAATTGCTCTGGTAGGGGAGGCAGTGTCCCAATGACTCTCCTGAATTCATGGATATGTTCTCTGATAGGCTTCCCCTTCTGCATTAGGTTTCTGAGCTCATCTTCCACATAGGGGTCCTCCTCCTCCTCCTCAAAATGGGCTCTCAATAGTTGCAAGAACCCGTCTGCATCTTGCAACTGGGGGGCCCTGTTTTTGTAGAGGGATGCTGACCACCTCTTTGCTTCTCCCTCCAACCCTTCCGAGATAGCATTCACTAGGGCTCTGGGGAAAGGGTAGAGGTGTTCAAAACGCTCTATGTATATCTCAGCTGAATCGAGGAATTGGGCGAGATTGTCTGGGTCACCATCGAACTTCCCTCTGAACTGGGGTGGTTCCTCCCTCTCTGCCCTCTCCTCTCTGTGCTGAACTCTGTAGGGCCGGCCTTGGTGTTGATAGTCCTCTGCCTCATCTCTCATCCTGGGGTAGGGAGGTACTGCCTCATCTAGGCTTCACTGCTTGCTGGGAGGGGGGGAACCCATGGATGCATCGTTGGGCTCCTCCTCCTCCTGCTGTGGAGGCGGGAAGGACTGCGCTTTGGCCTACGGCCTCTTGGATCAACAGCCCAGACTGGTTCTCTCTTTTCTTTGGGTCTGCAAGATGGCCCCTCCCCCTGAAGAGCGGCACGGTCAAATTTCTCTTTCAACTCATCTATGGGGCTTTCGAGTCGCTTCTTTAGAATTTCTTGGTGCTTATTTTGTTTTCTGGCTTGCTCCCATTCCCATAGCCAGTTTACCCTTCCCAATTCACTTAGGGGTTTCCCTTTATCTTTCACATTTGGAAAGGGAAATTCAGCCTCGGAGGCTTTTGGCACAGTCCCCGGGTACTTATCTGGCTCCCGTTTCTTGGCTTGAAGTTCTGCCGAGGGGGAAGGCGGGGAGGGTTGAGCCTTCGTACTTTTCAAACTGGCTGGGATCACGGCCAGTTCTCCTCCTCCCATTGCTTGAAGCAGGCTTTCCTCCGAGAGCTTGGCTTCAGCCATAGTGTCCGGAGATAACCTCCAGTCCGACCACACGTCTGGGAGGGAGCGGGATGATTTAAAATCAGCTAGCCTGGCTTTGGAAGAGTTTTGGCTGTCTGTCAGGTTTCGCTGCTATCTTAAATAAACTTCATTCTCAAACGCAAGGTCTCTAATGAAACTTTTTTTTTTTTATTTAAGAATAGAAAGAACAACATCCCTGAACTCTTTGTGCAGCCAAAACTGGCACCTCCTTCCAAACCCCTCCCTTTCCGTTCTTCAACCCCAATGTCTCATTGGCCATCGTGCAGATCCATCTCTTCGTCCCAAGCACTTTCTTTTCACAGGAATTCCCCCCTCCCTCTATCACCCAGGTAACGCTGTCTTCTAAAGAGCAGGAAACTAGGTAAAAGTTCATCTCAGCATTAAAGCAAAGCTTCTCCCTCTCTCATTCATGCCAGCGCTGGAGGAGATCATATTTTGGAACGCTGACAGATGCTTTGGCTCCGCAATTGGCAAGCGGATGATGAGTCCAAATGGAGACTGGCCTCGTCCCCTTATAGAGTGGGTACCTTCTTTGGGGAGGCTCTGGAACCAGTTCTCATAGAAAATAAGGACAAGCGAAAGGTCCTTCCATCATCCTTTAAGAAAGGTGATTGATGTACCACACCATACTATCACAGGCCTTCGTATCGGCCTGATTTGAGTCCTCCTTTTCAACAACAACGCTTTTCTCCCCAGCAAGCAGGGTGTCAGCTGGATAGGGCAGGGTTTCGCAACCAGCCCAGGCAGAACCTCCAGAGCAAACAGCCCTTTCAAGGGGCAGGAGGTTGCGCCTTTCGTAGACCAAGATGACTACATAACCAAAAACCCCATTGGAGGCCGATTGGCATTCTTTGCGCCCCAATGGGAGATGATTACAAGTGACCTCTGGGCCCTCAATACGGTGAGGCTCAGCCTCAGTTTGGACTTTCTCTACACTCTTCCGAACCACTTTATTTGCTGCCCCATACCAAGAAGCAGCGAAAGGGAAGGCCTCATGGACACCGCTATCCAGCATCTGCTGGAGATTCAAGCAATTGAGGTGGTTCCAGAGAGCCTAAAGATATGGGGTTTTTACTCCACCCTTTTCATGGTTCCAAAATTTTTGGGGGGATGGAGAGCAATTTTAAACCTAAAGAAATTAAATTTCTATCTGGTCTACAAAAGGTTAAAAATGAACTCCCTCACCTACATCCTAGAGGAAGTTAGGGAGGGCGACTTCCTGGCACCTATAAACCTTACGGAGGCTTACCTCCATGTGCCAATCCTCCTGGCACATCATCAATATCTGCGTTTCTGCTTCAAACAGACTCATTACCAATACAAGGCATTGCCCTTTGGACTAGCGTCGGTGCCCCGAGCCTTCACCAAGGTTCTGGCAGCACTGGTGGCTTACCTTTGGTCAATACCAATTCGTCTACAATGCTACTTAGACAATATTCTTGTGCAAGCATCCTCCTTCAATGGAGGCACTGCAGACAACAATCACCGTTTTACAATAGCACGGATTCTCCGTCAATTCCCAAAGAGTCATCTGGTTCCAGCCACAAGGCTCTTGCATTTGGAGACGGAGATCGACACCAGGCTGGGACAGGTTTTCTTCTCCCAGGACCGCAAGGACAACCTGACTTCCCTCATCCGGCAGGTAAGATCAGAATGACGGGTGCCAGTTGTCCTACTAGCTCAGCTGTTGGGGATGTTTGTGTCATGCATTTCAGTAGTACCCTGGGTGAGACTGCATGCCAGGACCCTTCACTGGTTCCTGCTCCCGTACCAGCAGTCAGGCAGCAGCAACTCACACACCAAGGTACATGTTCCCCCAGACATGTTGCACTCCCTCCACTGGTGGATGTCTCCAGTGCTGAACAAGGGCTGCCTCTTCAAGGAGCCCAGCCACATCCCAATTACATCAGATGCCAGCCTCTTTGGCTGGGGGGCCTAGCTTCAAGGCCACATGGCTCAGGGCTGTTGGATTCCAGCAGACCTGACCCACAACATCAATTGGCTGGAGCTTCGGGTGGCACACTTTGCCCTTCACTTCTTCAGGAACATGCTCCAGCATCAACATGTCCTAATATTCACTGACAATGTGACTGCCAAGGCTCACATAAACCGTCAGGGAAGCATCCACTCCAAGGGCCTCATGACGGAGGCAGAGTGCTTGGGGAGGTGGGCGGAGATGCACTTGCTCTCCCTCAAAGTGGAGAATATCGCGGGAATGGCAAACACACAGGCAGACTGCCTCAGCAGGTCCACAATAGACAATGAGGAATGGAGACTGCATCCCAATCTTTTCCAGGAGCTGACCATGAGATTCGGTCAGCTAAGGTAGACCTGTTCGCCTCCCCGCAAAATGCTCAGCTACCTCAGTATTTCACCCAATTCCCATCACGGGGTGGAGGAGACCAACGCCCTATGCAGCCCTTGGCCCAGGGGACTTCTTTATGCCTTTCCACCTCTTCCCCTCATTCAGGGAGTCATACGGAAGGTAATATTAGAGCAGGCTGAAGTCCTACTTGTGCCCCCACCCCAGGCACCTGTGGTTTGTGGACCTAGTGGGACTTTCAGTTTCACGGCCCTGGAGAATTCCTCAGGAGAGGATCTTCCTCAGTTAGGGGGTCTTTTACCATCCCGAGCCTCAGTGGCTCAACTTGACCATCTGGCACTTGAGAGGAGACTCCTGAGGAAGGAAAAGTTCTCCTCCAAAGTCATTAGGACCGTTCAAGCTTCCTGCAGACCATCTACGAATCGTATTTATGATTCAACATGGACAGCCTTTACCAATTGGTGTGCAGTAAGAACCCTTGACCCCACCTCAGCATCAGTGCCCCATGTCCTCGACTTTTTACAAGATGGTCTGGACAGGGGCCTGTACCACAACACCCTCCGTCGACAGGTAGCAGAACTGTCCATGGTCTTGAGGTGTGGGAAAAGGACATCCCTGGCTCAGCACCCAGTTCTTAGACCAGGGGTCCTCAAACTACGGCCCGCAGGCCGGGTACAGCCCGCTGACACAATGTATCCGGCCCGTGCAGTGGTGGGGTTTAGACTTGCCCTCTGCCCTGCCCCCCGCCCCACCACTCCCACCCACTCCTCGCATGGCTGGCTTTTCGTCTGAAGAGGTTGTAGAAAAAAAAATGCCTTTAAAAGCCTCTGGCGATCCCAGCTCAGTTGCCTCATCGGCGGAGACTTCTAAAAGCATTTTTTCTGCAACCTTTTAAGGTTGTAGAAAAAATGCTTTTAAAAGTTTTTTTAAAAAAGTTGGCCATGCCCACCCATCACAACCTGATGGTGCGGTAGGTGCGCTGCCGCCACCGCCGCCCAGACGGGAGAGGAGAAAGAGAGATGGAGAGAAAGAGAGATGAATGAGAGAAAGGGGGGGGGAGGAAGAGATGGAGAGAAAGAGAGATGAATGAGAGAAAGGGGGGAGAAAGATGGAGAGAGAGAGATGAAGGAGAGAAAGAGGGGGAGAAAAAGAGATGAAGGAGAGAAAGAGGGGGAGAAAGAAAGTGATGAGAGAGATGAAAGAGACACACAGAGATACTTGTTTAAAAGAAAATACTGAGAGCCACAAAACCTGGGTGGGAGTAAGTGATATGGAGTGGGCAATGCCCACCCAAGTTTAAGGTTGTATTTAAGTGTTCACATGTGTTTAAGGTTGAGTGTTTAAAGTTGCAGACCCCTGACCTACCCCATCTGATCGCTTCACCATGCAGCCAGCCCTGTAGGCCTGCACCCGCCTCCCACCTGGGCAGCAATGGCCTACCTAGCCCGGTTGTATCACCTTCCCCTGCAGCCGGCCCGAACGCCTGCCTCGGACTGCCTGCAACTGTTCCAGTAGGTCATTTTTATTTAATTAATTTAAATAAATGCTGAAATTGGCATAAATGATGACCGGTCAAAAGTGCAATGACCTGTCAGAAATCACTTTTTTCAGCCCTCTGGGTAGTCCCTATGTGTATATGGACTACTCAGAGGGCTGAAAGTTATTTTTGACCGATCCTTGCACTTTTGACCAGTCCTTGCACTTACAACTGTCCTCACATTTTACGTTTTGCACCCTATCTTGTCACCGTGGTGAAGAGAAGTAGTTGTGAAATGAGTGACACGGTTGTTAAGAATGCTGCAACGGGCATAAATGTGAGGATGGTCATAAGTGTGAGGACTGGTTAAAATGCGAGGACCAGTCAGAAATGCCTTTTTTCAGCCCTCTGAGTAGTCCCTATGCACATAGCCATGCCCACCTGGTCACATGACCACCAAGCCACGCCCATTCAGTCACATGACTACCAAGCCACACCCACACAATCACATGGGGTCTCAGCCACACCCACCTAGCCAGTCCGGCCCCCCAACAGTCTGAGGGACCCTGAAGTGGTCCCCTGTTGAAGTTTGAGGACCCCTGTCTTATACCATTCCTCAAAGGGGCAGTTAACCTCAAACCACCGGTAGCCCATAGATACCCCACGCGGGACTTATCTAAAGTACTACAGGTCCGACATCAGCAGCCTTCGAACCTTTGAATACTGAGCTTAAGGTTCCTGACCTTTAAGGTTGCATTTTTGGTGGCTATCACATCAACCATAGGGGACATAGTCATCGAGCCCTTGTCATGGTCGGATCACTCTCTCCTTCGCCTTGACCTTCGAACCGCGGTACCCCGCCACAGGGAGGCAGAACCAGTAAGATGGTACCGCCCCAGGCACCTGATGGAACCTGATAGGTTCCAGATGGAGCTTGGGCCAATCCCCGAGGATCTTGCTCACGCCTCGACTGGAGACCTAGTGGCCACCTGGGACAGGGCGGCTGCTGGAGCTCTGGATCGAGTCGTGTCTTTGTGGCCTCTGACCCGCGCCGATCTCACCTGGCTCCTTGGTTCACCGAAGGGCTGAGGGAGATGAAGCGCCGGAAAAGACACCTAGAGAGTAGTTGGAGGGCTAGTCTTTCTGAATCGGACCGGACACTGGTAAGATCTCATATTAAAAATTACCTAGTGGCGATAAAAGTAGCAAAATGTACCCATTTTGCTGCTCTTGTTGCATCATCAGATAATTGCCCAGCTGCCCTGTTTAGGGTGTGACCCGCTCCCTGCTCCACCAGGAAGCGCGGGAGGACCTCTTGGAGGGAAGAGCCGAGGATTTTGTTCAATATCTGCATGACAAAATCACTCAGATTCGGGAAGGTCTGGACTCCGACTTGTTAGGTCCAGCGAGGGTGACAGAGGCAGGTCTTGAGAATGTTGTCTGGGATGAGTTTGATCCTGTGACCCCAGATGACGTGGACAGGATTCTGGGTAGATTGAACGTGATGACATGTTTGTTCGACCCGTGTCCCTCCTGGTTAGTGCTGGCTTCCCAGGAGGTGACGCGAGGCTGGCTCCAGGGGATTATAAATGCTTCATTGGGTGAGGGTGCCTTCCCCGCCACCTTGAAGGAGGCGGTGGTGAGGCCTCTCCTCAAGAAGCCCTCCCTGGACCCGGCAGTATTGGCTAATTATCATCTGGTCTCCAACCTTCACTTTGTCGCGAAGGTTGAGAGTGTGGTTGCGTGACAGCTTCCCCAGTACCTGGATGAAACGTCATATCTGGATCCGTTCCAGTCGGGTTCCAGGCCTGGGTACAGCACGGAAACGGCATTGGTCGCGTTGGTTGATGATCTCTGGAGGGCTCAGGACAGGGGTTGCTCCTCTGTCCTGGTCCTGTTAGATCTCTCAGCGGCTTTTGATACCATCGACCATGGTATCATGCTGCACCGGTTGGAAGAGTTGGGGGTGGGAGGCACCGTATTACGGTGGTTCTCCTTTCTCTCCGACCGGTCGCAGTCTGTGTTGACAGGGGGGCAGAGATCGACCCTGAGGCCCCTCATATGTGGGATGCCGCAGGGATCGGTCCTCTCGCCCCTTTTCTTCAACATTTAGGTAAAGCCGCTGGGCGAGATCATCCGTGATTTCGGGGTGAAGTACCATCAGTACGCTGATGACACCCAGCTATACATCTCCACCCCAGACCACCTCAACGATGCCCTTGAAGTGATGTCCCAGTGCCTGGAGGCCGTACGGATCTGGATGGGGAGAAACAGGCTCAGGCTCAACCTATCCAAGACTGAGTGGCTGTGGTTTCCAACGTCCCGATATAGTCAGCTGGTCCTATCACTGACTATTGGGGGCGAATCATTGGCCCCCACGGAAAGGGCTCGCAACTTGGGTGTCCTCCTGGATTCACGGCTGTCTTTAGAAGAGCACTTGATGGCCGTGACCGGGAGGATTTTTCATCAGGTTTGCCTGATCCGCCATTTGTGTCCCTTTCTAGATCGGGACTCTCTACACACAGTCACTCATGCCCTCGTCACCTCTCGTTTGGACTATTGTAACACACTCTACATGGGGCTCCCCTTGAGGTGCACTCGGAGGCTCCAACTGGCGCAGAGTGCGGCCGCGCAGGTGGTTATGGGAGCGATGTTGAGTTCCCATGTAACACCTCTCCTGCGCGAGCTGCACTGGCTCCCGGTGGTCTTCCGAGTGCGCTTCAAGGTTCTCGGCGAATGACAGAAGGTCTGCCCAATCGAACTGTTCATGTAAAAGATGGCCTGGAAGCCATCTTTTGCATTAGGCCTTCAGACCTGCCACATTTACTACTGTGGGAAATTGGGAGGGGTCATTGTATGGAGCATGGGTGATATATAGTCATAGTAACATTCCTTTCTCAAGAAGTCAAGGACAACTTGCCCTGCACCTGGAAGGCTGGAACTGGGAGGCATCTCCAGTTGTGACAACGTTTGATTGGACCATGTGATGGACTTGTGGGTGTTGGGCAGGGACTTGAACTTTTCTTTGGGTGAGGAAAACCTGGAAACTTTCAGATTCGGGTTTACCCAGATGTGCCAATATGATATCTCTAATAAAATGTAACTTTGAGGAAATTCAAACCTCGGAGTTTTCTTTTGTTGGGGGTGTTACTTGGAAGTCTGACAAGTACTGTTGGTATTGTTCTGCCATGAGGTTCAATCTCTCTACCCCCCCCCCCCATTGGTGCTCATATGAAAGGCCAAGCTAAGGCCCTGGGACAACCCAGCGGTCCCTCTAGAACTTAGCCATGAACTGGACCCCTCTGGCTGAGGTGATTCTGTGCAGTACTCCCTGCGGGTGATAGATGTGCTTCAGGAAGAGTTTGGCTAGCTGGTGGGCTGAGGGTAGTCCGCTGCAGGGTATGAAGTGTGTCTGCTTGGAAAATATGTCAATTACAGTCCAGATCACTGTGTTCCCCCTGCTCTTTGGCAACTCCAGTATAAAGTCCATTGTGATTTCCTCCCATGGCCTCTTTGCTCTGCCACCTGTTGCAGCATTCCGGGGGGGGGGGTATTTCCTGGTCTCTTTTTCATGGTAGTACATGTGATGCAGCTTTTTACATAATTGTCCACATGGATAACGATATCGTAGTTCCAAAAGTTCAATATCCCTTTATTAGTTCCAAGTAAGTACCCTAATATGAATCTTAAAATCCACTTTTCGTTTGCTAATTCTGGATATTAGCACTCTGCCGCTGATACAAAGTCTCAGAGTATCCACTAGGTCCGCTCTCAAAGTTAATTACCATCTCTTCTCTGTCGTCTCAGCTCCACTTCCATTTGTAATAAATCCAATGCTTAGCCCCGTATTCCTTTCACGAACCAGTTAGTCCTTGCTAAGTTTCAAGTCCCAGTCAAGTCAGTAACAATATGTTTAATAGTCAATCCACAACTCTCTAGTGTGTTCTTTTAAATCCACCTTAAATCCGTTGCCTGTCAGCTCCACTTAGTCACCCTCTGGTTGGTCTCGCCACTTCGCTCCATTTTACTTTCACTTCACCGCCTCTTTATGGCTCCGTTTCGCCGATTTGTTTGGAGTCTCTCTTATTAATTATATTTCCGTCACTCTATTTGTTGTACCTTTCCAGATCTTATGCTCTTATTGTTTTTGCCGATGTCTTAGTTCAATCGTCGCTTCCTTTCTAAGACAACTGGCGCAGAGTGCGGCCGCGCGGGTGGTTATGGGAGCAACATGGCACTCCCATGTAACACCTCTCCTGCGCAAGCTGCACTGGCTCCCGGTGGTCTTCCATGTGCGCTTCAAGGTTTTGGTGACCACCTTTAAAGCGCTCCATGGCTTAGGACCTGGTTATTTACGGGACCGCCTACTACCACAAATAGCCTCCCACCGGCCGGTACGGTCTCATAGAGAGGGTCTCCTCCGGCTGCCATCAGCCAAGCAATGTTGACTGGCGGCCCCCAGGGGGAGGGCCTTCTCTGTGGGGGCACCCACTATCTGGAACGAGCTCCCCCCAAGATACAGAGGATCCCGGATCTGCGCACCTTCCGCCGTGCTCTTAAGACCCTCTTATTCCAGCAAGCCGGCCTGGCCTAATTTTTCTCCCCTTTCTTTTAAATTTTAAATTTTAAATTTTAATTTGTTTTAAATTTATTGGGATTTTAATTGTCGTGGGCCAATATTATTTAATTTGGTTTTAAATTGTTCTTAACTTTTGTATTTCTGTATTTTATCTTGCGCCTGTTCACACGCCCTGAGTCCTTCGGGAGTAGGGCGATATACAAATTTAATAAAACATAAACATAAACAGCAGTCAACGTTCTGGCCAGCCAAAAATGGCTGGGTTTTTTTTGGTTGGAATTAAGGGGTTTTCTCTGAACCTTCGGGGCGATTGCTGTCACCTCTGAGGTCCTCGGGATTTCCCCTTTAATCTATTGACCTCTTCATGGTCAATAGTGCCAAAAAAGCGGCTTCCAGATTGAAAATTGGAACTTAGGGAACGGAGCGCAGTCCCCTTGGTTCCTAACACACGGACGTCACCGCCGGAAGTCCGCCTTTAAGTGAACTTTTGATGTTTTGCTGTCAGAGGAATTTAGAATGAGGTTGGCAATTCTTTGGCCAGGTATAATCTTTCACACAATATAAATTCCCCAAATGCAAATACAATGGATGTTACTATTATAACATTATCTGATGTAACTCTCTAGTACAGGGGTCTGCAACCTTAAACACTCGAAGAGCCACTTAGGCCCATTTCCCACAGAGAACAAGACATCAGGAGCCACAAAACCTGGTGGGCATGGCCAACTCGACATCACTCACTCCCACCCAGTCACATGACCCCCCCCCCCACCATGCCTACACGCGTTTTGTGGCTCCCCGTGTTTTCTTTTCTATGGGAAATTGGAATCTCCCCCCTCTCTCTCCCATCTCCCTCCCTCCCTCCCGTTTTTCTCCCTCTGTCTCTCTCTCTGTCTCTCTGTCTCTCTTTCCTCTTTTTCTTTGTCTCCCTGTCTCTCCCTCCCTCCCTTTCTCTTATCTCTTTATCTCCCTCTCATCTCCCTCTCTTCCTTATCATTCTTTCTCTCTCTCTCTCTCTTTCTTTCTCTTTTTCTCTCCCGCTCCCTCCCTCCCTCTCCCCCATTCCTCACCCCCACTTCCCAACCCCCACACCCAGGGAATAACTGTAAGGAAGTTCGGCCACGTTCTCTCTGTCTCTGGAAAGATACAAAAATAAACCTTGCGTTGCAAAAGGAGTGACTGTAAGGCTGTTACATCATAGCGGCACAAAGTTGCCACCTTAGATCACCGCACTTACTTCAGAGAAGTATCATCCCAAGCAGCAACACACTCACACAGGCACACATACGCATCCTGTAACTCAGTCCAAAGTAGGCGGAAAATATAGTCCCTGGGCGCTCCTGAAGATGCTTGGCTGGCAAAGTATGGGATGAAACTCCCCCCACCCCATCACCAAGGCAGTTTCCACTGAATCATCGCAAAATTGGGCAAAGGCAGAGAGAGGAGAGCAGACAGATCTGAATCGAGCTGAATCTGTCTGCCTCTCTCTATCTCTTTCTCTCTGCCTGACTGGCAGGAAACGGCGGGCTACTTTGTTGGTGCTGGACGCATGACCTGCTCTCCACCGAGAGAGAAAGAGTTGCCAGGGGCAAGTGGGGCAAGGAATGGGCTTCAGGAGGAGGAGGGGATCCAGTCTCCCCCATTGTGAAGCACACTTTTGCAAGGCACTGCGAGAGCAGCAGGCAGGCCATGGAGGGGGTATTGGGTCTTCCCCCCTGCCCAGGAGTGAAATCTAAAATTTGTTACTACCGGTTCTGTGGGCGTGGCTTGGGGGGGGATAATGGGGCTGGGTGGGCTTTGCCAACTTTTTTTTTTTTTTTACTTTTAAATGCATTTTTTCTACAACCTCTTCAGCCGAAGAGGTTGCAGAAAAAATGCTTTTAGAAGCCTCTGACGATCAGGCAACTCAGCTGGGATCATCAGAGGCTTTTAAAGGCATTTTTTTTCTACAGCCTCTTCAGCCAAAAAGGTTGTAGAAAAAATGCATTTAAAAGCCTCTGATGATCCCAGCTGAGCAGCGCGATCATCAGAGGTGTCAGAGGAAAAACCTCTTAGCATTTTGCTGCAACTAATTGATTGTTTAGTTTGAATGGTTTGAATGAACCAATCAGAGCACAGCTTCCTGGCTCTGAGTTTCCTGTGCTTTCCAACGGCCAGTTGGTCAGTATATAAGTAGCACCAGGACTATAGCCACTAGAGAGCCTCTGACGCAGACTCTCTGAGAGACGCTGAGAGACAGAGAGAGAGAGAACAGCTGTGAGCTGAGACAGCTGAGAACAGCCGAGAGCCTCCAGAGCTGAAGTCACTGCAAAGACCTGAGTCACTACCTTGCTCCTGAAAAGACTTGCAGGAGAAGACTGGCAAACAACACAGAGAACATCCCACATTTTGGGATGAAGACTAGAGCAAATGGACTTTGCTAAGAGGAGAATCTTTTAGACTGTTGATGCCTTTTTGTAGGTTTGTTTTTATGTGTTTTGTATTATTAAACTAGTTACCTTTTTAAGACTCCTCTCTCAACTTGCATGCTTTTAGTGTGTTTGTGTGTGTATCGGGTCACGGTCCATTCGAACTCAGAGCCTCCTTCACAAGAGGCTTTTTTTTTAACTTTTAAAAACATTTTTTTGGTGAAGAGGTGGTAGAAAAAATGCTTTTAAAAGTTAAAAAAAAGCCTCTTATGATCGCACGGCTCAGCTAGCATGGGGGATGCGCAGGGATTTTTGCTACGGTTCTCCGAACCACCCGCCACCATCACTACCGGATCGGGCGATCCAGTCCGAACCAGGAGCATTTCACCCCTGCCCCCGCCCCATGCGAAAGGAAAGCCAGCCGGGCTTCTCCTTCCCTCCTACCCTTCCCCTTCCCCATGTTCCCTTCCCCCCCACTCAATCCTACTTCGGGACAGAGGAGCACACGCTGGAAATGCGTGTTGGGGAGACATTGGAGTGCATCTTCTGCCCCTCCAGCACTTGCCTGCAATTCTCCGCACTCCTCCAGGCCCAGCTTGCTGAGGGGGGGAGCAGCCCTGACGCCTCTGCTTCCCCCCCTCCCACGGCCCCAGCCATCGCTGTCCAGGGAAGGCACAGGAAAAGAAAACAAGCAGGAACAACTCTCACTGGGGTGAAGGAACTGAGATCAGGGAAGGCACAGGCAAAGGCGGCAGCTCTTGTCTGGAGGTGCCAAACAGCATCCCGCTGCAAGAACTGGGCCATGCCTCTCTACCGTCCAACTCGCCAATGGAGGCACTTTTCCCAGGCCATCTCCCGCTGAGCTGGTGTGCTCAGCGCTCAGCAGGGGAGGGAAGCGCTTCCCCACACCGCCCCTTCTGTCTCTTGCCCCCGCCAACAAGGGAGGAGGAAGGCCAGGCTTGGGGGATGGCCACCACCCAGCAAGATCCGCCCCCTCCATTCTCTCCCAGCCCCCTTTGCTGGCAGCAACAGCAAATGTACCATGACAAAGGTGGAATGCTGTTGCCATGCAAAGGCAAGTACGGGGCAGTTCGCTCCCACACTAAGGCTCCAGCCATCCCTCTGCCACAACAGGGTATACCACAGGGAGCAGCAGCATAGGGCCCAAAGAGCCACATGCAGCTCTGGACCTGCAGGTTGCCGGCCCCTGTCTAAAAAGTTAGACATGTCCTCTTTCCTGTAAGTCCCAGAAAATTCAGCTGAAGTATACTTCTTAGCAAACATACATAAAATTGTTCTGGTAGGGCAAATATTTATCAGCACTGGATTATTATTTTGTTTGTTTCGAAGAAAACATTCTCTTAGGAAGTAGGGGGAATAAAATTCCCAGCAGGAGACTTCCGGTTGGCGACTTGAGGCGACAGGGTGTTGGGTGAGTGATCGCTGCTCCCCTACACCCTTTATCACCGCGTTTTGGGGACCCTTTAGGGAGAGACCTGCGGACAAGAGAGAGAGCCAGGCGAGCGAGAGTGTGGGGCGCAACCACCCCCCGCTGGACCTGGCAGCTCTGTCGAGCCAATGCGGCGAGCCGGCCTTCTGATGGCTGGCCTGAAGCCGCAATAGCCAGCAAAAAAGACGGGAGCTAAGAGGAAGATCTGAGGTGCTGTGCCAGATTGGATACCACTTTTCCATACTTTGAGGCGTTTGGCGTGGAGAGAGAGGTCGGCGGAGTCGGGTGAGGAGTGTTCGATGGTGTGAGGCGGCAACGGAGAGTGGGAGCGGATCGTATTGGCGGAGACCCGGCAAGCCGAACAGGAATACGCAGGAAGTAGTTTTACTTGTATAAAGAAGCTCTGGAGGTCGCGGCGAGAGGGAGAGGAAGACGAGTGTTGATGCGGCTGGCGTTGTGATTAAAAGCGGAGCGAAAAATAAACAAGAGACTGAGATTCTGATCTTCTGAACTTTTATTCTTGTGAGTACCGTAAAGAAACAGGAAGTCCAGCCATCATTGAGTCGAAGGAGGGAGTTAGCAGAAGATTGACAGGAGGACGATCTAGCAGCAGGATCCACCATAGAGAACTGCCGGAACGTATTGGAAGCAGGTGGAGAGCGGAGAGAAGAAGATTTATGATTTGGCTGACATCACTCTTGTACAACTAAAGATATATATAATTGGTGACATTCTGATTTCCATTTTCCACGTCTCTTGATTAACTGATTAATTGGATCTCTAAATTGGAACTTTGATTATCTCCTGAACAATAGTATTAATGAGAATTAATTATAAATGGTTAAGGAATATAGAGTATAGAATTCAAACGCTGATCTTATCTTGCTGCTATTAAGTATATTTATATATTTATATATAAGAACTCGGATATAAAATCAACAAATTAATTATATAATCACATCTATTATATTTATACTTATATATATAGTTATTTAAATTTATACCTATTTAGTTATATTTATTTACATTTATTTATTATAGATTACTTATTTCTATAGACAATACTTATTAATTCATTTATATTAACTTCATATATCAAGTTTTGAATATTGACATTTAAGACTTATATTAACTCTTATATTAAGATCTGAATTTAGCTATACAATAATTACAATATTTATAAGATTTGATTTAAGGAAGATATTTTACTGAATTGAGGAATTGATCCTAACTAATTAAGATAGCAAATCTTTTAATAGATTTAAGAAGAGGAATTGATAGAGCAAATAGAGGCAAAATTATTGAATGGTCATTTGGAAAAATATTGAGAAAATCATAAAAGAACAAAAGATAACGCTGAAAGAAATGGCAACAATGACTTCGACAATCCTGAAATCTGTCAAAAAAGCTCCATCTAACCCTACTCTAACAACACTGTCCCCGGTAATCCAGAAACCCTTAGAAGGGATACAAAAGTCAGATAAGCCACCACCAACTCCAACTCTTCAAACAGTACAATCTTCTCTATTCCTGATTCAAGAGACCATGCTAGCAATGCAGGAGAAATTGCTAAATAGTCACTCTGAACTAAAAATGGATATTCATGTTTTGGACACAAAAATGACCGAGATTCAAGCCTCTATCGCGAAAAATGAGAGAAGAATTCAAGATGTAGAACAAAGGATGGAACAAAGCGAGAAAAAACTAGACATGGTGGACCGAACATATGCGATACAAAACAAAGGAATTGAAGAGTCCCTGTTACAGCTGGAAATGGATAAGGCTTCATACTACCTTCGCCTCCAAAACATCTGCGAAGAGAAGGAAGAGGACTTAAGCGATAAAATAGCCGGGTTGATAGCAGATGTCCTTCAGCAGGACAAACAAGATATTATTAAAGAACTTGATGAGGTCTACAGGGTTCAAACAAACTATGTAAGAAGAAACAGACTCCCCAGGGAGGTCCATGTGAAGTTCGCCAGGAAGAAAGTGAAGGATATTCTCCTTAATATAGCGAGAGAAGAAAAGATTGAATTTCAAGGAAAGGAGGTGAATATCCTGAAACAGATACCTAGAAGGGTGAGGGAAGTGAGGAAAAACTATAGGTTTCTGGCAAGCCACTTGAACAGAAGAAATGTTATATTTCGATGGATCCTGCCAGAGGGAATGATAGTTTCATGGCAAGGAAGAAAAGTTAAAATCGATAGCTTATCCGAAGCACAAGACTTCCTAGACCAACTAAGAGGAAGGGAAGAAGAACAGATTAGTAAAGAAGAGATCGATACGGTAAACACGGAAGAAGAAACCTCACAAGAGCAAATTACAAAAGATATAGAGGAGGAGAAGAAAAAAGAAGAAGTGGAAGGACAAGGAAAAAAGACCAGACCAGTAAGGGCAGTAACGCTAAAGACAAATAAGAACTAGAACCCAGACACAACATAAGAAATGGATGGCCTAAAAATCTTATCCTTAAATGTCAATGGCTTGAATGACCACAAAAAAAGAAAGATAATCCTATCAAAATTGGCAAAACAGAATCCAGATATAATTTGTTTACAGGAGGTTCACATAAAAGAAGATGAGGCAAATTGCTTAGAATTTACTAAATTTGGCAAACTATTTGTGTCATTAGCGGAGAAAAAGAAGAGGGGTGTGGCGATATATGTGAAAAAAGGAATCGAGGCAGAATTAAAGTATAAAGATACTAAAGGGAGAATTTTAATGGTAGAAATTAGGAGAGCTAACGCAAAAATGATGTTGGTGGGAGTATACGCTCCAAATGAGAATCAGGGACAATTTTATAAAAAACTACATGAACAATTAGGGAGTTGGGCCCATGTGGAAATGTGTATGTTAGGCGATTTTAATGGAGTTGTTAATCCACTGAAAGATTATAAAAGTGGGGAGAGAAAAAGAAATAAAAGATTACCTCTACCAAAAAGCTTCTTTGATCTTGTCGATGAAATCAATTTAATTGATATATGGTGCACCTTACATCCTCACGACTCCCAATATACTTTTTTCTCAAACCCACAGAATTCTTGGTCTAGAATTGACATGGTATGGACTACTAGAAAATTAGGTTTAGAAATTAAGAAAGTGGATATAAGTATAAATACCTGGACAGATCATAAACTTCTTGAAATACATTGGCACCATGTTAACAAGAGAAGACAACAAAGATGGAGTCTAAGGTCTAACCTCTTGAACGAAAAAGAGTTTATAATAAAATTAAATGAAGAAATTAAGCGCTTCTTTATTGAGAATGGCAAGCAAGGTACGGCGAAGGAAATTGTATGGGATACCATGAAAGCGTATTTCAGAGGAGTAGTGATATCGTATACGGCGTTCAAAAATAAGGAAGAAAGAAAAGTTAGAGAGGAATATAATAAGAACTTAGAGGAAGCAGATAGTAAACTACAACAAAACCCGGGAGACGAGATGGCCAAACAAAAATGGATGATGGCAAGACATAACCTTAACATTCTGGATCAGAAAGAGTTGGCCCAAAAAATTAAGAGAATAAAACACTATCACTTTGAGAACGCCAACAAGTCGGGAAGATGGCTGGCATATAGATTAAAAAAAGAACAGGAAAAAAATCAAATTCTTATACTAGAAGACATTAATGGGGATATTTTGACAAAAGAAGTGGATAAGTTAGAAAGAGCGAGAGAATTTTACGAAGCCTTATATAAAGAGGAAGCGACTGACCCAGACAAAATTGTACAATACTTGATAGAAGCTAACTTGCCACAGATAACAGAAGAAGAGAGAGAAATGTTAAATAATAAAATCACAATAGAAGAACTCAAATTGGCTCTTACCAAAATAAAGAAGAATAAAACACCAGGTCCAGACGGTCTCCCGGGGGAAATCTATGCAAAATTCGAGGAAGAACTACAATCAGAATTGTTAGATATATTTAATGAGGTACTAGCTGGCACAAGAATCCCAGACTCCTGGAAAGAAACCTATATTACCCTCATATTGAAAGAAGGTGATGATCCAAAACAGATAGCAAATTATAGGCCGATTTCTTTGTTAAATTCAGATTACAAATTATTTACCAGTATAATTGCGGAGAGACTAAAAAAAATTCTAAATGGCTGGATTCATAGTGATCAGAAAGGATTCCTCCCAGAGAGGCAAATGAGGGATAACGTGAGGACAGTAATAAATGTTATAGAATACTATGAACAACACCCGGAAAAACAGCTGGCGTTAGTGTTTTTGGACGCCCAAAAGGCGTTCGACAATCTAAATTGGAAATTCATGATTAACCAAATTGATTTGATGGGATTCGGGACAAATTTTAGAAATATGATTGAAAATATATATTATAAACAGAGAGCAAGCATATTAATAAATGGGGATAAGACACAGACATTTTGGATACAAAAGGGAGTTAGACAGGGATGCCCCCTGTCCCCTCTACTCTTTATAATGGCGCTGGAAATCCTACTCAGAAAGATTAGAGACAACAAAGAAATCAAAGGATTACAAATTAAGAAAGAAATCTTTAAAATACAAGCCTTCGCGGATGACGTGGCCTTAATAATGGAAGATCCCTTGAAACCTGGTCCCAAGGTACTCCAGGAAATACAACAGTATGGAGAAGTCGCTGGCTTTAAGCTTAACAAAACTAAAACTAAAATTTTAGCAAGAAATATGACGGAGATAAATAAGCGGCTAGAAAAGTCCCTTGAACTTCAAATAGCAAAGAAAATAAAATATTTGGGAATCTGGATTACTGTAAGGTATTCCTCCTTAAAAGAGGACAATTATAGTCCATTACTACAAAAAATAAAGCAGGACATAGATAGATGGAAGAAACTAAAACTGTCCTTTACAGGTAAGATTTCAGCAATTAAAATGAATATTCTCCCCAAAATTATATTTCTATTTCAAACCATTCCAGTGAATCTGGATAAAAAATATTTTTTAGATTTGGAAAGGAAGGTGCGAGACTTTTTGTGGGAAGGGAAGAAGGCAAGAATTGCATATAAAACACTGCAAGGAAAAAGAAACATGGGCGGCTTCGGATTACCTGATTGGCAAGTTTACCAGAAAGCGGCCAAATTAGTATGGATCAAAGAATGGGTCTCATTACAAAATAAGAGAATCCTGACGCTAGAAGGCCACGATCTACAGGCAGACTGGCACGCTTATTTATGGGGCCCAAAGAACAAAAAGAAATCATATTTCCACAGACACAAATTAAGGGAGACTCTGATCCAAACATGGGAAGAAATTAGACAAAGATTTTATACGAAAGTACCGATTTGGCTCTCAATTATGGAGGCGTTGATTACTACTAATAAAAGGGATATTGTGAAATTTGGCACGTATAAAGACATATTAGATGGAAATGGTATTCTTAGATCACGAGAAACACTAAATAATCAAGGTTTTAATTTGGACTGGTGGAGCTACATGCAGATAAGTTCTAGATATCAAAAAGATAGGGATCAATTTGGTATAGAGACGAAGTACAACAATTTAGACAAAATTATGTTGGGGATTGAAAAGAAAATACTAGCCAGATTTTATAACCTCTTATTAGGTGAAGACAGAGCAGAAGGGATAGCTAGGAATCAACTAAGCATTTGGGAAAAAAATATTGGCCACAGACTAAATTTCAATGACTGGGAGGAGGCTTGGAATAGAAACTATAATCTTACTAAATCAGCAACTTATAGGGAGAACCACTACAAAATATTTCACAGATGGTATCTAGCCCCAGCTAGATTAGCAAAAATATTTCCTAGCGCCTCAGGAATTTGTTGGAAGTGTGGAAAGGAGGTTGGCACCTTCTTTCATATGTGGTGGTCCTGCTCAGAGACAAAAAAGTTCTGGACAAAAATACGAACTTGGCTGCGAGAAATAGTGGAAGAAGATATAAAATTATCTCTGGAAATTTTCTTACTAGGAATGATGGGAGATGGACTCTCTAAGGACAAGACACAATTAATTATACATATTATAACAGCGGCCAGATTAACCTTCGCAAAATACTGGAAAGATAAACAAATCCCTCCAGAGATGACAATAACAAATAAAATTTTGGAATGTGCAGAAATGGCAAAATTAACTAGTATTCTTAAAGATGATGAGAATTCAAAATTTAAGGCAGTATGGGAAAGGTGGTACAAATGGTGGAATAATAGAACAAGACTATAAGGATATGCCTATTTCTAATAATGATAGATTTGAAGATACTTGTTGTGTATATAATGTATATATGTAATCGCACGATACCTCAGATGTTACCTGAGATTTGATATTTTCTTTTTTAAAAAACCTTTTTTTAAAAAATCAATAAAGTATCTATTAAAAAAAAAAAAATTCCCAGCAGGAAGGATCTTCTTGTTTGTTTTTAAAACCTCTTTTCCTTATGAATATTCTGTCACCTAAAATCACTAATTTATGGAACTCACCAGGATTCTATTGATACAGATATTGTTTGAATGCTTATTTTATAACATGAAGTCTCAAAAATATTTATCGCATGGGGAGCAAGGTAAGCAACGATAACAGTATTGATATTCTAAGGAGGGAATATGAACTATTAAATGGCACATAATTTTCTAGGAAATAAAGACTTTATTATCCCAGGAGTAGCTTGTGACCATACTCAATTAGAGGATAATCTCAAGAGAAAACATAATTGAACTGATAAATTAGATCAACTCTTTATTTCAGCCCATACTACCTACAATTATTTCATGCCCAAATTATTTTGTACATAGAGCATTTGCAAAATGATTTTGTTGAATTAAATGGATGAAGTGGAATTATTGATGCTTTTATATGGAGGGTTGAGTTTATTTGGGAGTCCTTTGTAGAAGGCTGCAAAATCAATAGTGGTTGACACCAGAAATAAAGCTGGGGGAGGCTGCTTGTGCCTTTTTTGTTTGTTTGTTTGTTTCTTTTACCATAGGTCAGGATAAGAGAAATTGTTTTTACCAAGGACCTGAAGCTACTATTTTAAAAAGGATTTTAAAAATTAGGCGAAGGGCTATGATGCAGTAGTGGATTCCACTTACCTTCACTACCAGTTCAGAACTGTGAGCGTGTGCATGTGTGCGCTCGCTTCGCTTGCATGTGGCACTTCTGCACATGTGCAGAGCATCCATGATGACGTCCGGGTCGGTGGGCAGAGCCTCCCACTGCTGCCACTATCGGTTTGCCCGAACTGGGGCGAACCAGTAGAAACCCACCACTGCTATGATGGGCTTTTAAAATTAGGTTACAGGTTGTCTCCCCTGTTTTATAGGAAGGAATCTCATCGGGGATCTTGATCCTTAGAAATTGAATCTTTTCCTTACCCTAGTATTTATCCTAGTGACTATTCAGTTGTTTCTAATTCTGAGAGACTTCCTGGAAAATTCCCTGCTTTTTTCTTTGTAAGATTTTCAGAAGTGGTTTGTCACTGTCTCTTTTCTATGATTGAGAGAGTAGGACTAATCCAGCCTCACCCAGCTGGGTTCATGCCTAAAACAAAACTAGAACTTACAGCCCATAGCTTGATACCTTAACGAATAATGATGCAATACACCAAACTGGCTCTCAGCTGCTATTTACCCAGAATTTTAAAAAATCTGTAAGAATACAGTTAGTCAATGGGCTCCTTTTTTTCCCTTTAAGTGTAATCTCTTATAACTTAACTTTTTGAAAATTGGAAAAACAGGTTAAAATATCTTATTTCAGGTTACTGCTGTAATAATAAATAATAATAATAATAATAATAATAATAATAATAATAATAATAATAATAATAATAATAATAATAATAATAATTTTATTTCTATACCGCCCTTCTCCCGAAGGACTCAGGGCGGTGTACAGCCAATTTAAAAACACAAGACAAAACAATGATTAAAAATTAAAATAATTAAATAGATTTGGCCCGGTTTAAAACCCCGAAAATTTAAAATACCCCAATTTAAAATTATTATGTTTTTTTTAATTAAAAAAGTTTTTCAAATACAAATTTTTCCCCCTTTTTTCTCCCCCCTCCTCCCTAACCCCCCCTCACCACCCCTCCCCCTGTGACTTCTTCAAAGTAAGATCCAAATTCATAACAGATTATATAATACTTTACCATCCCCTTACTCCATCCCCCAAATACTGACCCTTTCTTTCTAATAATATTATTATATCCCCCTTTTACTATACATTTCAAAATAACATTCTACTATAACATTATGTAATAACTTCTAGTTCAACATAATAATATTATTATAACTCCCAATTTAACAATAATCTGCCCTTTTTCTCCTCCCCCTACATATATCTCTTAAATCAAACCACTTATGTATATTAATATAACATTTCAAAACAACCTTCCACTTTAAAACTATATAATAAATCCTAATTTAACATTTATTCAACTCATAGTCTGTCCATTTCCTCCACTCCCATAAATATATCTCTTAAACCTCCCTTTTCTTAAACTAAACAATCGATAAACTAGCCTGTCTCCACCCACTTTCCTACAAAATTTCCATACATAACAATTCTTAATATCTTTATTTTTCTGCCCACCCTACTAAAAAAAATATTCCCTTATATAAATAAAATCAATAACTTTAAACTTGTAATCATATAATGTCTTCTTTAATGTCTTTCAACTGGATTGTTAACTCCATCACCCATATTAGGGTAACATGACATCCTAATTCCAACAGAATGTTCGGAATCCTCAGTTATCATCTGCCCCCATCAATAATAAATATCTTCATGTATATAAAAAAAAGAAAACAACCACTCGAGTGACATTATAATTGTATTCCATATAGTATCTGTAGTAGTGGCTTTCTTCAAGATTATTAATTCCAACCATCATAATGGGGTAGCAACCAGATCTTCTGCGTGCCCCAACATAGCTCTCTTGCCATATAACTCAGCATAAACGTAATACATTTATCATTTATCAAAGAGTCCAAAATAGATAATTCCAATCCAACAGTTTAAGGCCCTTTTCACATCCCAAAAATACGGCATTGCAGAGGTCTGTCACTCTCCTCAGGATAATATTAACCAATACTTCGCCTCAACTGTCTTTTCATGTATTCAGTCATCTTTTAGATAACTGGCTTCGCTGTTGCCTAGTTTAAAATTTTTTGTTTTTGTGAGACCTATTTCTTTTTTTCTTGACTTTTTGTGGATTTGATCTCCATCCTGGTTTCCTTTCTATGAGTTGTATATCAACTATTCGGTTTTCATTCTGATCTATAACTTGATCTTGTTGGTTTTGCTTTTGTGGCTTAGATCACCATTCATGTTTCTTTTCTATAAGTTGTGTATCAACTGATTGATTTCCATGCTTGTCTGTGACTTGATGAGTCATCACATTAGAATCCAACACCGCTTCTCTCTTATTTATGGGTAGTCCAACTGAAACATCTAAAGGATCCAAAGGCAATTCATCTACCAAGACCTCTGTGGCTCGATGTTTTTCCATTATTTCCAGCTCCTTCTGCTTATCTTGTATTGTGCATGAAGATATTGAACTCATTTTCAAAATCTTATAATAAAATTCTTCCGCTTTTTCAACAGTATTTAATTGGTATCTTTCTCCTTGATATCTCAATATTATTCCAACTGGAACATCCCACCTAAATAAAATATTTTGTTTTTTAAGCTCAGTCACCAGGAATTCAAATTTCTTTCTATCTACTAGCATCTTAGGCGGTAGCTCTTTATAAAATCTTTCTTCCATACAGTTGTAAAGTAGAGTTAAAAGATTTTTGCACAATATCATTTCTTATTTCTTTGTCTGTAAAATAAATCACCACATCTCTAGGCAGTTGCCTTTGCTTTGCAATCCAAGAATTTACTCTGTAGACTCTATCAATCCTGCAAAATACTTCCTCAGGATGAACCTTTAAAATCCCAGCCAGAATTTCAGCAGATATTTTCCTTAAATCATCCCTATTATTTTCCTGTACTCCTCTCATTCTGATCGCAAATTCTGTGAACTTATGTTGCAACATTAAAACTTCTTTTTCAATCCATTGTTTTATATTTTCTACATTGCAAGTCTTATGATCAGCTTCCATTTTAAATTTTTCTTCTGAGCTATTGTCTTGAGTATTTATCAAATCATTTTCAATTCTTTGTATTTTATTATCCAAATTATTAATCTTGTCATCAACTTCCTCCATTTTAGACTCTAATAACTTAATATTATCATCCATCTTTATAAATAGTTCTGTAAAGGCATCAGTCACTGTTATAATCTTTTGTTTCAAATTGTCATACTTTGATTGTATCAATTCTTTAATTTCCTGCTTGAATTTTTCAAGATTCTGGTTCACAATCTCATCCCTTCTTACCATCTCCTCCAAGAGAAATTCAGTTAAGTTAAAATCATTTTTCTGAGTGTAGGTTTGAAACTTGTTCATATAGTTTGTAAATGGGGGAATCCCCCCCCCACTTGTTTGTCTGGCTTTGTTAGTTTAAACGCCATCCTTCCACACAGACAAACTCTTTTTTAAGAAAAGAAAACTTCTTTCCAAACAAGATCAATATCAAATCTCCAGGAAGAAAAAAAAACATAAAAGTAAAACTTTTTCTTCTCAATTGTAGCCAGCAGTATTTATTCCGCTACTTTGTGGCTTGTTAAACTATTGAAACGGAAGGACTTTCTCTTTCAGCTTTCCCTTCTCAAGCCTCGGCAGTCACCATTTTAAATTTCTTTTTTCCTTTCTTCAATATCATTTATAAAGTCAATGAAATACTTGCGATTTAGGGTCCCAGGTCCAGATCTCATCCTCTTTGATTAAACAATCTGTTAATTTTCTTTAAAAGGCTTGTTCTCATTGCCTGGCTCTGCAAAAAGGCAGAGGTCTCCCGAAGCCCGGAGCGGCGGCGAGGGAAATAGGGAGCCTCATCTGCTTCGTCCCCAAGAGTAAAAAAAAAAAAACTCTGGGGGCTTCGCAGAGAGCTGTACCTGCCCTCACCTGCTCTGTCTCACATTTCTTTATGGAAATGGAGTTTTTCGAGCCGCCTTTCAGCTGTAAAGGCGGCTCTTTACAGGCGACGGGGCTGGCGGTCTCGAGGAACCGTCTGGCAACAACAGAGAGCAAACCGGAAGTCCAAAAATATAAAAATTAAAATAATTAAATAGATTTGGCTCGGTTTAAAACCCCGAAAATTTAAAATACCCCAATTTAAAATTATTATGTTGATAGCCCAGCCTGGCGGAACAACAGGGTCTTCAGTGCCCAGCGAAACACCCGGAGGTGTGTAGGTTATCACTTTGCCAGCAAGTATCTGACTTAACTTTATGGTGACATTGTGTTATAATCTTTGCAGTTTGTAACTAATCTTATAGTCACAGCAATCCTGGCAATACTCTTGACACATTGTAATGCTTACATCAAGTATCAATGCCCCATCCTGTTAAGAGATTACTCAGGGCAAACTTGAGTGTTCAGTTAATGCAGTGGTTCTCAGCCTTCCTAATGCCGCGACCCTTTAATACAGTTCCTCATGTTGTGGTGACCCCCAACCAGGGGTGGGTTCTAATTTTTTTTACTACCGGTTCTGTGGGCGTGGCTTATTTTGTGGGCGTGGCTTGGAGGTCATGTGATTGGGTGGGCATGGCTAGCTGGTCATGTGACCGGGTGGCCATGGCTATGTGTATAGGGACTATTCAGAGGGCTGAAAAAAGTCATTTCTGACAGGTCCTCGCACTTATGACCATCCTCACATTTATGCCCATGCAGCATTCTTAACAACCATGTCACTCATTTCACAACTGCTTCTTTTCACCATGGTGATAAGATAGAGCAAAAAACGTAAAATGTGAGGACAGTCATAAGTTCGAGGACTGGTCAAAAGTGTGAGGACCAGTCAAAAATAACTTTTTCAGCCCTCTGAGTAGTCCATATGCACAAAAGGACTACCCAGAGGGCTGAAAAAAGTGATTTCTGACAGGTCCTCGCACTTTTGACTGGTCTTCACACTTATGACTGGTCATCATTTATGCCCATTGTAGCATTCTTAACAACTATTCACAACTGCTTCTCTTCACCATGGTGACAAGATAGGGCAAAAACGTAAAATGTGAGGACAGTCGTAAGTTCGAGGACGGGTCAAAAGTGTGAGGACCAGTCAGAAATAACTTTTTCAGCCCTCTGAGTAGTCCATATGCATAAAAGGATACAGCAATAGAGAGGGATGAAGGAAGGGAAGGGAAATTAGAGTAGGAGTGAGGGTAAGAGAGGGAGGAAGAGAGGAGGAGAAGGAGAAAGGAAGAGGAAGGGAGGAGAAGAAGAGGGGGAGGAAGAGAAAGTAAGAAGGAAAGAAAAGAGAGAGGTGGTAGGTTTGAGGAGAAAGATTGCTGTACAATAAAAAAGATGAAAGGGAAGAAAGCCAACCCCAAACAAATATAAAGATATTAAGATAAAGAATGAATTGTTAAACTTTAAAGAATAAAAGAGAACAAATATGAATAAATAACAATAATTAGAAACACACATACAAACATACAATGTATTTTCTTTGAACAGAGTATTTGGCCGGTTCACAAATTTAAACAGTGTTGTCATTTCAATTAAATTTACAATTTCTATATTTCCTTTTTGCCATATTTATTCCTCATCTATTTTTGTAAAAAAACAATATTACCCTTCATCCTCATCTCTAATCTTAATCAAATTCAATTTTTCCCTTCTATTCTATATTATACCCCTTCCCATTGTCATCTATTTCTATATCCATCCTCACATTGGTTAATTATGTAATATTACAGTTGTTTAATATAAATTCAACATTTTAATATAAATCAATTAGTTATATAACTACCTTTTTTGTATATTAATCAATATGAACATGAATATTCCAATTATTTCCATGCAATCCAATTTCTTACAAATCAATTAATTATATTTACCAATAATAATAAACCAAATAATTTCCCCCATATATTCCTCCAAACCACAACTTAACCATTTCTGCTTTCAACACAATATATAATTAATAGTATCTCAATTATTACAATTCCTTAGTTAAATAGAGCTTTTTTTTCTTTTGTGTTTTAAAATCTTGAACTCTCCCCTTTTTCCCTAAATTTCCCATAGTTTGCACCTACCTTTTTTGGTGAGGAAAAAGAGAAGAAATCTGCCTGCCTAATTTTCCAACGTTGCAGCAACAGGAAAGCCAACAGCCTGCTTTACTTTCAGTTTCATTTTTCAGCATAGCTAGGGGAAAAAAATCTGCTCCAGCAAGCAGCAGAGCCCTGAGCAAAACAGCTAAGAGCAAATCAGCTGAGAGTCAGGAGCCGATCTAATCAAGGGCTAATTATGCTGAAGCTCCGCGGGCCAATAAAATTACAAAAAAACACAGAACCATTTGTTAAATTGCTGGCTCACCCACTCCTCGCCCACCACTATTTATTGGCAATAAATAGTGGTGCAGAGAGGCGGGGCAAGCCAGCAATTTAACAAACGGTTGGGCCGAACCCCCTAGAACTGGCAGAATCCCACCACTGGCTATAGGGCGGCCCTTTGAAGCCCCGCGGCAAGAATTTAAACAGTTTTTTTTCCTATAGCCATCAGCTGGGACTCAGGAGGCAGCAATAGATTGGGAGTGGGTGGGGTAAACGAACGGCTGGTGATCCAACAGAGCAGAGAGTGAGGGTGAGTGAAGGCGTGGGGGGGGAGAGAGAGGGCTTTGGCGACCCCTGTGAAATGGCCGACCCCCAAAGGGGTCGCGACCCCCAGGTTGAGAACCGCTGAGTTAATGAGTTTGCAGCCAAACTCTCCTAACAAATATCTTTGAGATATGTTTACAGATATGCTTGTTACTCACATTTTAAAGCAACCCAAAGGATAGAAATGTTGCATTATTTATTATTATATCTATTAATCTGTATTATAACATTTATTGGCCATCCATCTTACCTTACTCAGAGTAATTCTGGGTAGCTTATTATAGTATAGTATGTTACGTTACGTTACGTTATGTTATATTATATTAATGAAAGCATGGTGGAATCTAATCGTATTTAACTTATCCAAATAACTTCTTGATTTTTGTTTTCATACAAGTCTGAAATCAGTTTCAGCATGGAAGTACACAGTTGGATTAGTTGCATATTAGAGCTGTATTTTAAAATTCAGTGTAGCCTAGGACAATTGTAATTCTTTATAGTAGCATTTTGTGTTTCTGAGTGCCCATTTGCTACTGTGCCCACTCAACATCCTATGTACTGTACTACTTTCCAAGTTTTATGTAAATTTGATTCCTGTTGCCTGAAAAAGAGATTGGATAACCATTTGTATGAAATGTTATAGTTTCCTGCTTGAGTACGGGATTGGACTAGAGCAGGGCAATCAAACTCGCGCCCCACGGGCCAGGTGCGTCACACGCTGGACACACACACACCTGGTTTAGTGAAGGGGAAAAAAGTCGTGATATGCAGGGGTGGGTTCTAAAATTTTTTACTACCGGTTCTGTGGGCGTGGCTTATTTTGTCGGCTGAAGAGGTTGTAGAAAAAATGCTTTTAGAAGCCTCTGACGATCCCAGCTGAGCCACGCGATCATCAGAGGCTTTTTTTTTTAAACTTTTAAAAGCATTTTTTTGGCCGAAGAAGTTGTAGAAAAAATGCTTTTAAAAGTTAAAAAAAAAAGCCTCTGATGAGGTGGGCAGTGTAAGCGAGTGGCGACTGGGCCGGGGACCGGTTCAGGGGTGTGGTCAGCCAATGTTATTACCGGTTCTCCCAACTACTATAAATTTTTACTACCAGTTCTTGCGAGCCGGTAGCAACCCACCACTGTTGATATGTCACATGATGCCACCATGACAACATGAGTTTGATACCCCTGGACTAGAATCTTCAAGGTCCCTTCCAGCTCTGGTATTCTATTATCTTCTGGTACAGAAATTGTGCATTAAGCTTTATGGTTGTGCATTAAGCTTTTCTGCTGAAGTTTTTCTCTGACTGCCTTTTTCAGGGGTGATATTAAAGGGAGAAGACTGATTTACTTTCTCTTGCAGGGGGGCTGTTTTCTTTAGCAGATATGAAATGTTGCGTTTTGTGCCAATCAGTTATTTAGTCTTGCTATTTTTTTATGCATTTTAAAAAGTCTAGGCTACTTAAGTATGATTTATCTATACTATTTTTATCTGCTATTTCTAGCTTTGTATTCTATGTTGGTATTATGGTTTCAGTGTGAACAGTCCTGGAATTAATTTTTAATGAGGATATGCTATGAATATTTTAAATAGTTCAACATTGCACTTTTATTATACAAATAACCAGGCTGAATGTCTTGAAGCAAAAATAGCCCTAATTAATAGGATAATGATACTGAACAATGGTCAAACTCAGATTAGAAGAACAGTTAGTCTCAAAGCCAGAAATTTACATAGGTAACATAGTTAATGCCAAGCATTGGAAAGTATTGCTAGGCCTTTCACTTACAAATGCCTCTTTAGGAGAGAAATTATTTTTTAAAACAAATAGATCTCACATGTTAGTAAAACAGCACAATAAAGAATTGATATCAAGGTCCTAAATGCTAAAAATTTGTTGTAGATATTTATACTGTATCCCATTTGTGTGGTACCAAAATAATCTGGACTCCTTTTCTTCCCTTCAGAACACAGATGTCAAACTATGTCACATTGCCATCATGTGACGTTTCACAATGTTTTTCCCCTTCGTGGTGGGTGTGGCCTGCATGTGATGCATCCGGCCTGCCGTCCGCCAGTTTGACATCCCTGCTTTGGAAGGTTAAAAGGCTGGTACTTAAACTACCACCACAACCATTAAAACCTTTAACTATTCAAAGCAATTTTATCTTTTTAGAAGCTGGTTAAAGAACAAAAGAGCCTTGATAGTACAGTGGTTTAGTGCACCCTGTTATTAACACAGCTGCCTGCAATTTCTGCTGGTTCGAATCTCTCCAAGGCTCAAGGTTGACTCAGCCTTCCATCCTTTCTAAGGTAGGTGAAATGAGGACCCAGTTTGTGGGGGCAATAAGCTGACTTTGTATAAAATATACAAAAGAATGAAGGCTATTGCTTAACGCATTGTAAGCCGCCCTGAGTCTCCGGAGAAGGGCGGCATATAAATCAAATTAAAAAAAAAATGGGTTCCTCTGCAAAGAGTTTTTCTTTTAACATCTTTTTTTTTTTTTTAAAAAAGGGTAAAAAAAAAATTGGTTCTTCCCAATCTGGTAGTACGTCATCGCTGGTCATCCTCTCTAAAACTCCTAGACAGAACACTGAAGCAAAGTGCAGCCCTGAATCTTTTAAAAATGTTAATTCTTGGTGAAGTTCTTATACTAAAGCAATACTTAAGTATTCTAGTAAATAATGGATAGGCAGCAAGAGAGAGAGGATAAGAAAGACATTATCTATATTGTTCACTTCCACTACTACATTCTGCAGCAATCCTTTGGGGAGAGGAGGGGCAAATGTGCATAGTCAATGGAAGTAAATGTACTTGGCCAAAATAATAGCTAAAACATTTATGATTACCCATAACAAACAGGTGTTATACAAAGAATAACCATCTGCCCCCAGTATACAGTCTTGTTCATTTAACATAGGCATAACACAGAAGGCATGTAAAGGAGGCATCTCAGAGGCAGAGATGAGCCTGCTAGGTGGGAGAAAAACATTTAAGCAAGTATTGAATTGTAAAATGTATAACGAGGGAGGACAAAACTACCATAACAGTCCAGAACTTGATAAATATTCAGTCATGTGAAAGCAGTCTTTCATATTTGCTATATAAACCTATTGAGTAACAGTTGTTTGCTTCCCTACTCTCCCTACTTGTGCAAGACCAAATCTAGGAGGTCCTATAATGGTGAAAAAAGCCCATTGTGTTTGGTTTTGCTAAAGTTAAGTATTTCCTAGCAGCATGAGCATTTTAACATTTTAAGAAGCATCACCTTCGCCATAAAAATCTCTTTGTCTGTATTTTCCATTCTCTTCTCAGTCAGGAATCAAATTATTCCCCCCTTCCCTGTGGAAATGCTTTCCTACCTTTGGCACATTCTTCCTGTAATCAGGTGCTATCTATAAATTTCATTCTATTTTGTTTCTACTGGCATTTTAAATACTTGCCGGGAACTTTTCTTTGATGTTGTTTTAGAATTTGGGTTAAAATGCTTACTTTTTAATAGAAACAGTGTTTAATGATTTTCTTAAATGTGACAGTTTAGAATAAAAAGAAATACAAGACTAGTAAGTATAATTCAAATAATTCAGAACAGATTCTGAACTATAATCTGGAAGAACATTTTCAGGATGAAAGCACCTTGGGTATTTTGGACTACTCTTTCAGCCCAACCGATGTTACAGGGTTTTTGCTATCTATAAAATAGGTGGGAACATTATGTACAATACTTGAGCTATACAATAAGATAAGATGAAAATCTCATAAAAAAAGAATAACACAAATAACTTATAAGCAAGACAAAATAAAAGCAAAAAGAGAGGAACATCTACTGTCCTACAACATAAAAATTGTATTTTCATTTTTATACAAAGTATGATCATTACTTTCTTTATAAATTAAACCTCAGATAATTGGAATCATATTATCCCTTTTGTTCTTTTTTGGTTTTTTTCTTTCCACAGATATAAAGTTATTTCAAAGGCTGAGATTTAAATTTTATCAAGCCAACATTCTCATCCTTCTAAGATAAAAAGATCAACCTTTTTCAAAAGGCAAACCGGGATATATCCAAAACTCTTCATACCTGGACAAATTCAATTTTGGGGAACTCTAATAACGGCATCTTTAAATCTTACCTTCTAAGACTCAGATATACTTTATTATGAGGGGTCCTTGGTGCTCTCTGAGTTTGCTGGTTTTCTTGCAGATGTTTCATTACCCAAACTAGATAGCATCACCAGCACTGATGATGTTACCTAGTTTGGGTAATTAAATGTTTGCAAGAAAACAAGCAAGCTCAGAGAGCATCAAAGACCCCTCATTTCAGCCCTGAGCTACAAATATTCTTTATTGTTACCTTATCTTATAAAATGGAATAAGAGGTATGACTGAAGCATAATGGACTAATTTACCTTGAAGACAAAAAGGATGGTAGCCATCAGTTGGAGAGGCAAATGAAAAGCTGTTAACGTGTCCTACTACACTTCTGTTGATGCCCTAAAGTACGCAGACCTAACATACTATTCCAATGGTGGCAATCAGGAATAAGAATATATAATTTAGCCAAAGAACTCGCCTCAAAACTTGGACACTTCATAACTGGGAGTATCAAAAACCTAACAATTGAAGATGAAATTATGGTTTCATCTGATGTTACAGCACTTTTCACATCCATAAATCCAGAATTAGCAGAATGCTTTGCAGCATAACTATAAAACATACTAGACCAGAGGTCTCAAACTCAAGGGTGCTTAGATCTGGCCTGCAGGCCCACCCTGGAAACAGCAAAGGACTGGCCCGTGGTGCCTCTGCAGCAAAAACAGAGCTTGGGGAGGCTATGTGTGGCCAGCCTGGGCTCCGTTTTCAGCCGTGACGATCTCCTGCAACCCTCTGCCATTGAAAATGGAACTCGGGAGGGCCGCACACGTTTTCACGGCTGAAAACGGAGCCTCGAGTGATGTCAAGCTGGCCACGCCCGCCCTTGCCACCCCCACCCCCACCCCCCGAGATGAACCACAACCCTGATGCGGCCCTCAATGAAATCAAGTTTCACACCCCTGTACTAAACAGAACATCCAAAATTGAAATAAATTTACCTCACCACTTTCAGCTCAATGGACAAATATACAGATAAATCAGAAGATCATCCATCTTGGAATTCATAGATGAGATGTAATGCCTATAAACAATAGCATTCCTGCACATGCAACCAAATATGGATACGTAATGTAGATGACTATCAGAATAAAAAATAGTTTATTTGTTTATTAAATTTATTGGCCATCCAATTCCAGTGGATTCTAGGAAATGTACAAAACTAAACACATTAAAACCAGCTAAAGATATTATGGTTAGAGAAGATACTTGAGACAATCATAACACCTTTAAAAGAATAAACTTTACAAGAGAAGAAAATAAGCTACTCTTTCTGGAAAGCTTTTCTCAGCAGAGGAAACAATGGCAGACTACAAACCCAACTATATTGAATAACTAATTACACTTATCAAATACAGGTAGTCCCTGAATTATAAATGTAATGTAACCTGCCCATTCCATTTGTAACCCGAGGATTCGTGGGAGTGAATCTCGTACCTTAAACGGGATCACCCCTCCTTTCGCCCACACATTTGCTAATTGAATATGAGACTTGTTAAGTGCATATGAGGTATTTCAGGGTGGGGAAGGCTGGGGGGGGCTAGTGATAGAATAGGCCTAAGAACATCCAAGGCCTCCCCGACCCACTGAAATACCTCATGCTCCCCACAATTGCTTCCCCCCAACCTCTGCACCAGATCATTTACCATGCAAAGTTTTAGCAAGCAGTCTCCTCTCCAGCCTCTCAGCTGTGTAAGCCCCTCTCCAGTTCTGCTTAGGCTGTGCATGCCTTGCCCAGCATGTTGCAGGCTGAAATGGAGCCTCTGAGGAGTGGATCTGGCACAGGCAACCCTCCAGGTGCTCCATTTTGGCCTGCAACATGTCAGGCGGGGTCTCTGGAGACTCAAACAGAGCATCGGAGGGGGTGGATCCACCCCTCAGAAGCTCCATTTTGGCCTGCAATGTGCCAGGGGAGGTCTGCAGAGGACCGAACAGAGCATTGGCGGGGCAGATCTGTCCCTTGGAAGCGCCATTTTGGCTGGCAACATCCAGGACAAATGTTGCAGGGTCTCTGTGGTTATTCGTAAGGGTGAACAACTTCAGTGATGCTACAAGATTCATATTTTCGGGACTTGTTCGTAAACACTTGGGGGTGCTTATCATGTAACTTTGAACATTTGCTAAAGGAACGCTCATAACCTGCAGATTACCTGTACTTTACTGCCAAAGAAACAAACCTACTATCTCCCAAATAACAGCAATGTGTAAGAACATTATTTAGATGAGCAAAACTAGACTGTAACAATCGAGAATCCAAAAACATTTTCCTATATAATAAATACTACACGATTTCCTTAAAAAGTATTTATCTATGTGAGGTATCATAACACAGCTATCACAACTACAACAAATAACATTCCCATACATCAAAAGCATATTTCAGGCAACTGGAAGACAACTAATAGCCTCTTCCCTTTGGCACACAAGCTGATAAAGTTCCCCCCAAACATCTTCACCAAAGGCCCAGTAACCAAAAAAGCAAAAACAAGAGTAATCTTCAACATAAAATGTTAGCACTATATAGAACAAACAAGTAGACTATTAACAGAATGTAGCCATAAATTCCAGAAGTCAGAAGATATGGTGAATATTCCCTAATTTCTTAATACAATCATAATTTCATTGGGGAAACTAGCAACATTTTAGATCAAGTCAAATCCAAAGGGAATAGGGAATTCCTGAAAGCTTCGCTTTCTGATATATTAGACATCAAACGACATGTAGTCCCATCTATACACCATTTATAAAACATACGCAAAAACCAGAATGGAAATAAACAGTCCGGAGTACATCCTCTGTAGTAACCAAAACCCAGATTAACAAGAAACAGCACCAGTTAAACAAGAAGGAAAAAATAATACCTTAATCCAGGATCCATCAATGATGTAACCACACCTCGACTAAGACTGGAAGAGCAAGTTACTGTATATAAACAGTCAACAAACTCCACTCTCCCATGTGTTGATGATGTTACCTAGCCTGTTAATGAAAAGTATGCTGGAAAATAATCTCAAAGAATACAGAGAAACCAGCAGTTCAATCTTCTGTTCTCCATCAACCTCTACATGTCCTCAGGCACCTCCATTTAACAATCTCCTGGCTTCTCTTAATGGTTTATTCTACACCCTCAAAACTTCAACCAGTAACTCACAATTCAAAGATCCAACCAATCCTTCAATACCTTATCTTTCACCAGAGCTGGCAAAAGGAGCCACTCTCCATATCCATCCCTTTTCCAGAGCCCACTCTCAGCAAATTTGCTAGAAGTATGTTTAGTTGCTTGTGGTTTCTTTTATAAAACACTGATTTGTTAAGAGTGTTTTTGTGGCATTAAATTACGATATCCAAGCCAACATTTTAAAATTGTATGTACCAATAAACATTGTAGAATTCTTATACAATTCTTCATTGTATAAATATGTAAAATAAATAGAGTTACTAAATTAAAGCTATTTTGAAAGAGAGAGAACATTCATTCAGATAAGGCTAGAAAAGACTTTTCATGTCAAGAATGAAGGGCAGTTATGATAAATTGAATACATGCCATTTCTATCAAGAAGTACAATTTTCACACTGAATCTTGCAAGAAAACTGCAAGGGAAGGAAACTAGAATCAGCTAAGAGAAGCAGGCTTCTGAGAGTTGTCTCCAAGGCAAATGGGCTGTTTGGTCCTCTGGGACATTATGGTTCATTGATGCAATTTTTATAATGTTATCTCAGCAATGTGTACAGCAGGAAAATGATTCAAAAATGTATTGAAAGATCAGCTGTCATTGACACATAATTATTGTGAGCATATATTCCATTCAATTATAACAGAGGTTCCCAATCCCACCCCCTCATATATATCTCCTTTAGTCTCTTGTAATTCTTGTACAGCATTCAGTTAGTCTAAACTAGGTATGTTCAATTAAGAAAGATAACTTTGCAAAATGAATATTAAATATTTTGTTAATAAAGGAAAAGTTATTTTATGTATTTGTGATTTGCTACAAATGATATTCAAAGATACTTCTTTTCAAGAGTCCTTGTTTATCAGAGAACATGTGTGAATCACTACCTCCTCCTTTTCTTAATATAAGTGATAATTGTTCCCTTTGGGTTCACCCTGTCTGCTGTGCCTAAAACCTACAAGTTGTCTAAATGAATTGGTTAGAAATAAGGACACATTTTACTTTAAAATCAGATAGAATTAATACAGTTTGATTTACAAGTCCCAAACATCTGCAAGCTAATGAGTAGATAAAATACAGCTATTATTTGTGCTCGATTTGGCAAGATTTTCAGAAGTGGTTTGTACTTGCCTTGTTCCAGGATCCAAGAGGAAGTTACTGACCCAAAGTCACCAGCTGGCTTTGCACTTAAGGCAGCACCAGAATTCATCACCTCTCCATTTTTAGCCTGTGCCATAACCACTATAACTGAATCTTCCTTTGCAAAGTGACCGAAAAAAATAATTGTCCTGAAAATTGTGTTCTGCCCACCAATTTGAATAGAATATGGAGTATAGAGGAAGCCAACCAGTGGATATTGCTAATATTTAGAACAGTTAGATCAGAAACTGTCAATCACCAAAATATAGTTTTTTACTCAAGCAGAAATTGCACTAGGACAAAGCACACTTCAGTGGATCCTGTAAATGTACATTCTTTTTAGAGTCTCAACATCTTTTTTACATTGTGGCAACCAAAACTGAATGCAGTATTCCAAGCGTGGCCTTACCAAGGCATTATAAAGTGATATTAACACTTCATGTGATCTTTATTTTATTACAAATTGAGGAGATGGATTTTGGATCTAGCTTTACACAAGCTATCCAGGCACTTTATACTGTGTAATACGCAAGAGTGTTAATTGAAGGTGAAACAACAGAGGAGATACAAATGCGTCGGGGAACTAGGCAAGGATGCCCACTGTCCCCGCTATTATTTATTTTGACTCTGGAACCTTTACTAAATCAAATCAGACAAAACAAAGAAATAAAAGGACTTAATGTTAGGAAAGAGGAGTTTAAAATACAAGCGTTTGCAGATGATCTCATCTTTATATTGGAAGAGCCAATGACCTCGGGGCCAAATTTGTTAAGAAGTATTGAGGAATTTGGCGCATTAGCGGGTCTACAAATTAACAGGGACAAAACCAAATTACTTGTTAAAAATCTAAGGGGACACGGAAATTGGAGATAGAGAATGTGATGGGAATACAAATAGCTAAAAAGGTAAAATTCTTGGGCATATGGCTGACCCCAAAATGCTCCTCGATAAAAAAGAATAATTATGATAAACTCATCTTGCAAATGGAACAGGATTTAGATCGGTGGAGGAAAGCACAGCTATCCCTGTTAGGAAGAGTGGCAGTGATAAAGGCACACGTGCTGCCAAAATGGATATATCTTTTCCAAACAGCCCCAGCAAGATTAGAGAAAAGTTTCTTTAGAAAAATGGATCAGATAATTGAAAAATTCATATGGCAAGGGAAAAAGCCACGTATTAAAAGGAAAATGATGCAGGAGCATAAAACAAGGGGAGGCGTGGGACTCCCCAACTGGGAGCAGTACTATCAAGCTTCTTGCCTGGTTTGGGTAAAAGATTGGATAATACTGAAGAGGAAGCGTATATTAAAAATTGAAGGGTATAATCTACAGCAGGGGTGGCATTATTTTCTCTGGCCAATCAAAGCAGGACAGCATAAATATTTTACAAATCACTATGTAAGGGGATGTCTGATTAAGGTATGGAATAAGATCAAAGGAGTGATGTATAGTAAGATTCCATATTGGTTTGTGACCCTTAAAGCGACTATATACCCACCTCTATACAACTTGGATAAACCTGTGATATACAGGGAATTGCTGGACGGTGGAGGAGATCTTAGATCTAAAGTGGAACTACAAATACGGGGAATCAATTTGGACTGGTGGGCATATGCACAAATTCAAGCAAGATATCAAAAAGATAAAGCCAATGGGGGGGTTTTCACTTCACCACAAGAGTTCGATAAGGCCCTCCTGGAAGGGGATAAGAAATGTATCACTAAGGTATATAACCTCCTCCTGTCCCGATTTGTAGCTGAGGAAATAGTTAAAGACTCGATGATAGCCTGGGGGAGAAATTTTGGATATTCATTAGATCTGGAAAAATGGCAACAAATATGGAATAGAAATGCGAAAATGACGATGGCAGTGTCTTTCAAAGAAAATATATTTAAAATGTTGTATAGATGGCATATACCACCAACAAGAATCGCAAAGGTTCCCTGGAACCTCAGCAGAATGTAGGAAATGTGAGTCAGCCAGGGGTACATTTTACCACCAATGGTGGACATGTCTACAAGCCCAAAACTATTGGAGTAAGATAAAAGTTTGGCTCATGGAGATTACAGGAGTCAGTTTTCAACTGAGACCAGAGGTCTACTTGCTAGGAATAAACCCTGGGGGCATAAGGAAAGCAGACTGGTACCTTTTCATACACATTACCACTGCGGCTAGAATTGCATATGCGCAACTTTGGAAAGAGAAGGAAATACCATCGGATCAGATGATTATCAACAACATTTTGTGGTGTGCAGAATGTGATAGATTAACATATATACTTAAAGATAGATAAGAATCAATTTTCAATCAAAGCTGGGATAAATGGTACCAATGGATAGAAGTAAAAATGTCATGAGGTAGATGTTAGGGAAGCATGTAGCATAGATATGTAAATAGCAAAGCTAAATATAAATAAGGGAATATTAGATATAAGAAGATTAACAAATGCAAGATGCAGTATGATAAACCAAACTGAAGCTGTAGTATGATGATATGTAATGTTATTTAGAAACTATATATATGGGGGTTGAATCAACCTCAGTCGTATGTATGTGATTGTTTTTCATTATAGTCTTTATTCTGTTTTATGTTTCTAATCTATAATAAAATTTTATTTTAAAAAAAAAACACTTCATGTGATCTTGATTCTATCCCTCTGTTTATGCAGCCTAGAACTGTGTTGGCTTTTTTGGCAGCTGCTGCACACTGCTGGTTCATATTTAAATAGTTGATCCTTCTCCTCTGGATTCTTTACTATATGTTATTTGTAGTGAGTCAAATTGAAATCCTAAACCCATATACTTGGAGCATGACTTACTTCTGAGTGGATTGCTATGGCATGGCAGTATGAGGTGTTCAGCCCATCATCCAAGAATACTTGTGTAAACTCAACCATTGGGGCTCTTTAAACTAGAATTTATGGTTTAAGATTGCAGACATAGTTGGCTATGTCTTATTAGAATAGAATAGAATAGAATAGAATAGAATAGAATAGAATAGAATAGAATAGAATAGAATAGAATAGAATAGAATAGAATAGAATAGAATAGAATAACAGATTTGGAAGGGACCTTGGAGGTCTTCTAGTCCAACCCCCTGCTTAGGCAGGAAACCCTACACCACTTCAGACAAATGGTTATCCAACATCTTCTTAAAAACTCCCAGTGTTGGATCATTCATAACTTCTGGATGCAAGTTGTTCCACTGATTAATTGTTCTGTCAGGAAATTTCTCCTTAGTTGCTTCTCTCCTTGATTAGTTTCCACCCATTGCTTCTTGTCCAACCCTCCTGTGCTTTGGAGAATAGCTTGACTCCGTCTTCTTTGTGGCATCCCCTAAGATATTGGAACACTGCTATCATGTCTCCCCTAGTCCTTCTTTTCATTAAACTAGACATACCCAGTTCCTGCAACCGTTCTTTATATGTTTTTGCCTCCAGTCTGCTAATCAACTTTGTTGCTCTTCTCTGCACTCTTTCTAGAGTCTCAACATCTTTTTTACATTGTGGCAACCAAAACTGAATGCAGTATTCCAAGTGTGGCCTTACCAAGGCATTATAAAGTGATATTAACACTCGAGGGAGGAGGCATGGCCAACGCGGCGGCATGACGGACCCTTTAGGGGTTCCTAAAGAGTAGTCAATATCCCCGATTTGGCCCTGGGGCCTTTCCATTTTTCTGTTTCTTAATTGCTTCTGTTTACTCCATCATCGTTATATTCCCCCTAACATCTCTTCCACATCTTTGGGAATCTGAGGTAAATTTGCTTTCTGTAAATATCTTGTCACACTTTCCTCGTCTATCTTTTCTCTCTCATAAAGTTGTCTATAATATTCCTGTATTATTTTTCCCATCTCTTTATTTGTAAATTTGCTTTGCCCCTGGTTAATTAACTGTGCTATTTTTCTTGACTCTCTTTTTTCAACTTGTATGCTAACCATCTTCCTGGTTTGTTCGCATTCTCAAAACAGTTTTGTTTAGTACTTCTAATTTTTTGGGCTAATTCTTCAATTTTTGGGGCTAATTCTTCAATTTATTCTTTATAGTATCCATTTTCACTTTAACTTCTTTTTTATGTGGGCGCTTCTGCAGTTCCTTTTCAAATCTCTTATAGTCATATTCCAATAATTTATACGTTTATCTTTTCTACAAATTTATCTTCCTTGTATAGTCCATTATTAAACCTCTTTATAGGCCTTCATCGTGTTCCAAAGATTTTGTGTTGATGTGTCTTCTTTCTTATTCTCCTTGAAGAAAAAAGCCAGCTCCCTTTCCATTTTCTGTACAAAATCTTTCTCTTTTGAAATCGTATTATTTAAAGTCCATCTAAATCTTCTTTTCCGTCCTTTCCTAGTAGCTATCACAGGATTGTGATCTGCCCATATATTTGTTTCTATCTCTATTTGTTCTATATTCAAAGTCAATTCCATTGTTGTCCATATCATATCTAGTCTAGACCAAGATGAGTGTCTGTCTGAATAAAAAGTATATTGTCTATTTTTTCCATTTCTATCTCTCCATCCATCTTTTAAATTTATCATCTTAAAAAAGGACTTTGGTAGAATCTTTCTACTATGTCTTGCTGTTTTATATGTTTTATATTCCAAATTTCCATCCACAACACCATTAAACTCTCCCATCATACATATGTTATCGTTTTCTAATTCAATTATTTTCATATGTAGTTTTCTATAAAAGTCACTTTGATTGTTGTTTGGAGCATATATTGCTACTAAAAGGATTTTCATATTATTGTCTGTTATCTCCACCATCAAAATTCTACTTTCTTCATCTGCATATATTTGCTCAGTTGGAATTGTATTTTTAATATATAAAACCACTCCTCTTTTTTTACATTGTGGCAATGATGTAAAAATTTTTCCAAGTGTAGGTTGTATCACTAATTGTTATATTGTTTTTTAATATGTACTTCTTGTAGACAGATTATATCAAATTTTAATTTCTCTAATTTATGAAAGACCTTTCTTCTTTTAACGACTGAGTTAAGTCCATTTATTGAAATTAATTTTCTTTCTTCCATGTTCATACTTTATATGTAGGTTTTGCTGCTCTAGTTAATCTAGCTTCCCATTGTTCCTTATATTCCACAGTACCTCCTACTGCGCCTTCTACTGCTTCAATCATTACCAACTCCTCTTCTTGGAATTCTACTGGCACAACTGTTTGGGTTTCCATTGCCATTTCCATTCTCTTTCAAAAAATCTTCATAAAATGCTTTCGCTTTATCAATTGTATCCAATCTATATCTTTGAAGTTGCCACATTAAGACTAACCCTTCTGGTACTAGCCATCTGTAGTTCATGCCTTTTTGAAGTAGTATTTTGGTCAGAAATTGATATTCTCTTCTCATCTCTCTCACTTTTCTTGGTATTTGTTTCAAGACCACAATTTCTTTCTCTTTGTACTTCAAGGTTTTCTCTCTGGCAATCTGAAGTATTTGTGCTTTAGCTGTTTTCCAGAGTGCTGCTCCCACTGTCCATAGCTGGGATGATCTCTCAGATCTTGACAGTAACTGAGTGAGAGCTGATCAAACTCTCCCTGCTAGGCCATGCCTCCAATCCCATAATCCTCCAGTCTATCACTCAGTTACTGACAAGAATTGATGTGAATTTCTGAGCTGTGGAAAATTGGATTTTTTCCCTTTTTCTTTAGATTCCTCTCCCTGTTTTCTGTTTAGGTCTTTCTTTTACTTTTGCTTATCTTGGTTTTTTTGCTTTGTTCCTTCGGATTGGCTTCACGTGTGTCTGGCTGCAAATTGCGTGTGGTGTGTCTGAGCCCCGGGCCGCCCACGCCCCAGGAGATCGCAGCCGCCGGCTTCCGACTCTTCGGGGCGGATCCGGCTATCGTTTTCACCAAGACGCGAGCGTGGGCTGGGTGCGCAGGCTTGCCGCTATCGCCATGACTCTCTTCAATCGTATCGGCGGCTTCGGAGCTTGCGTCATCCTTGCGGTGCGCTCCCCATCCTTAATCTGCTGGCTAGGAGGCGCCGGGAGCTATTGGGCTTGCCGACATCGCTGATATTTCAAAGTTGCCGCCGCCTGCTTCAGAGGAGCATCTCAGCTGTGGAGCGCCCTCCGCTTTGCTAATTTACTGTCCGCCATTGAAGGCACGGTGCGGAGGTATCAGGCGTGAATTTTAAAAGACTCTTGCCACCACGAGACTTGCCCTTAGCCTCGGCCACCGCCGGGTTACTGAGGCCGCCATTCTCATTTCGGAAGGAGCGCCCACCATTTTGTCAGCACCTTCAGTGCGGTCGCCATTTTGCTTTCATAGTTTGCCTTCCTGCTTTGGCCCTCAGGACCTCAGGACTTACTCATTGGCGGTGGGCTACCATTCCAGCTTCAAATAGTGTCTGCTGCTGTAAATAGCTCGTTAGTTTTTAAAAAAAATACATTTTTGGAAGCCTCCTTTTATCAGGCTTTGTGTCACCAACTGTCATGGCGGATTCTGCCTTATCCTCTGACATGGAACCGGAGCTAAGCCCTGCGCATAGACCCTCTAAGAGGTCAAAGAAATCCTCGGGGAAGCGGTCTGAAGCATCCAGCCACAAGTCCCATAAGTCCAAGGCGTCCAAGGGTATTGATAAGGATGCCCAGTGCCGTCATAACGCTCTGGAGCGTCAATGGGACAAGGCAAGATGTGCGGCAGTAGCAGAAGTGGGTCTTGACAGCAGTCTACATCATGGGGCTGCCTCAACCTCAGCGGCCACTGTCTCTTCTCCTTCTGAATCCCTGGCCTCCTCACCCGACCACAACATGCAGGAAGCCACCCAGGCGGTCCAGCCGCTCAGCCTCACCAAGGGGGTGTCACAGTTGTTGCCGGACGTATCAGCGGCGGGTTTGGTCTACTCACAAAGGCCTTCCCGCAGACTACCTGAGACCACCTTCACCCCGACGGCCGCTGGCCTTCGCAGTCCGGACAGGCCTCCTACTGCGGCGCCGTTGGATTTCCAGTCCTTTCTTTCATTGGCCTTTTCATCCTTTCTTGCGGCTGGTTTTCAGCAGGCCCCCAGCTTCCGCTGCAGACGTTAACTGGGCAGCAGGTTCATCAACAACAGCAACCTCCTACGTCCAGGGTTGCACGGGTGACAACCTCTTGTACTCTTCAGATTGAATCAGATCACGGTGATGAGTGCCCAGAGGAAATTGAATTTTCGGATGATGACAACTTACCTCCGGACAACCCTGCCTTTACAGGGTTGTTTCGCCCCTCTATGTTTAAGTCTCTCCTGCATAAGGCTCGACTTACTACTAACTTGAGTATTCCAAGGGTAGATTTGTCGAATGTACCGACTTCTATGGGATCTCACGATGTTCTGTTCCTTTCCTCAAAGCCAGACAAAGACGTTATTCCCTGTCCCAAGCTGTTTCTGGACATGCTTCAGGCCACCGGGATCTCTAACATCGCCTAGTACTCTTGACAAGAAATTATATTGTGCCTCTCCTGACCTTGACGATCTCTTGGCGCTTCCGGCAGTAGATGCTCCAGTGGCAGCCTTATCCTCTACTTCTGTCGTCTCGACCGATTCGTTGGACGGGCTAAAGGCAGAAGACCGTCGGGCTGAACTGGCGTTTCGCAAATCACATCAGGCCATTTCTTGGGCGAGCAAGACTGCGACTGCAACTTCCTTTTTTAATAGAGCATCACTCATATGGCTGAAGCAACTTCAACAGCGTCTTCCTCCGGAAGAGACTAGATTACATCAGGATATCAATAAAATTGTCGCTGCCACCGAATACTCGGCGGATGCTTCATTGAACTCGGTGAAGTTTGCATCCTGTGCCTTGGCGTCAACTGTTTCTTCTTCTTCTTTTTTTTTTTTTATTAAAAAGTTTTATAAGAAATACAAACAATTTTCTCCCCCCCACCCTTCCCCTTCCCCACATAAATTATACATTTTCTTATACATAAGAAATCCTCCATATACATATTTCCCTTGAAGAAAGCATTACAATAAAACATTTTAATTATCTTCGGAGTTGCTCTTCTCCTTCTTCCCTCATTCCACAACAAACCTTCTTCTCCTCCTCCTTTCTTTCCCATCCCCCCTCCTCTTCCCTCCTACCTCTTCTCCCACCTCATCCTACTTCCTTTCCCTTTCCCCCACTTCTCTCTTCTTTTCCCTCTTCTCGCCTTCACTCCTACTCCTGTCCCCTTCCCTTCCCTTCCTCCTCTCCTTTCTTCCATTCCTCTCCCTCCCTCTCCTCTTCCTACCCCCTCCTCCTCTCTCCTTTCTGACTTCTTTGCTGTGAAATATTTTCCTCCTTTAGTATCTGAGCAACTCCTATATTCTAGAATACACTTTCTTCTGCTAAGACATTTCACTATTCATCACTTCCCCCCCCCTTATCCCCCCTCCCCACCCCACCCCTGACTTCCCAGAGCAAAAACGGGGTATAGCATCTAACAAACATATGCTAAAATAAACTAACAAATTATAAAGTTCAAAGCTCCCACATGTTCTTTAACTCCCTTTGCTCCAATTCAACAACCTCCCTTTTATAAATTCTCAATACCAATTAAATTAAATTCATTCTTCCTACTTATATAGAAAAAAAAGAAAAAAAAACCTTTTTCTTAATGCATAATCCGATACTTTAGCAGTCTTACAAACAATAAAAATCATGAATAAATTCCATTTCTATACCAGAAAAAAAAATTTCATCTTAAAATCCTGCACATTTTATCTCATATATCTTATTAAAATAATATAGTCTAATGTTAAGCATTTTAAAAATCTCTTAATACCTTTAAAACACTTATTTACCAAATATAAATTTCAGAATCTATAGGAGGGTATCCTTCAATTTTTCAGTTAACCGTCTTAATACCTCTAACTTTTTTTAAAAAAAAAACAACCCTTAACTATCCAAAACTAATTATCAGTTTACAATAAAATTCTGAGTTTAACATTAATCCTCTTTGCTTCAAAGAGTTAGACATCCTAAAAACTTATACAATTTATCTCATATATCTTGTAGAATAATATAACCTTATGTTAAACATTTTAAAAATCTTTTAATACCATTAAAACACATATTTGCCCGATGCCAATTTCAAGAATCCACAGGAGAATATCTTTCTTAATCTTCTGTTCTTCACTTCTTTTTGTATTTTTTCCAATCCATTTTTTTTATAAGTTCTTTCAACAATCCCCCCAGTTTTATTTTGGAAACTTTTAAAATAGTGATTTGAGGTTGATGTTTCTGAAATACTCGCTCTCTTCTTGAAGTCAGATTTTCTAACTTAAAATCCTCATCTCGTCTCTTCTGGTTTGTATAATCATTCAATCCATTTCTTTGTCCATATAACCAAAATTTGTTGCCATAAAGATTGTCAGCTTGCAATAAAGAAACCATTTGTTGCTTTTCTGTCATTGGAATGGAAACATCCACCAAAACCTTTGTTTCAGCTGTACCAGCCAATCTCTTAATCCTGTCCATTTCCTGATCTTCCAAAAACAAATTCTTGTGAATAATTTCCTGCTTATAATTTCCCAAGCTATTTTTTGAAAAAGCCCTTTCGATTGTATTCAGCAGGGCTGAGGTAAAAAAGTCTAAAAGTTCTTGAAAAGCCTGGACAGTCACGGCTTGGGAATTTGCTGATTCACCAGCCCTGTTGTCAGCCATATTTCAGCTACTTTGTATTTATCCAGCTATCAGGACAACAATTCAACTTTTTTCCACACAGTATAAAGACCAGATTTTAATTAAAATCAGAACAAAATTCTTTTCCTCGATACCAAATTCTTTTCCTGGCCGCTTCCATTTAAAACTTTCTCTTAGGGTGTAATCCAGTAGCTGTAAAGTGTTAACAAGCCTTAACGAGCACTTCCCCTGGTAGTTTCTTCCTCCCGCCCTCAGGCGCCATTTTCTGCATAATAAAGCGGAGTTAAAGTGTTACTTGCAAATTTCCTTTTGTTTTCTCCTGATTTGCTCCGTCTGCGATCGAAGTAAAGCTGTTAAAAATCCCCTGTTGATTTTCTGCAGATTCTGGTCGCAGCTTCTAGCTCCGCTTCAGCGGAGTCGTTTCTGGTCCGGAGTGGCTTGACAGGCTTCAATAGGGAGCCCACACCCTTTGCACCCCAGGATTTCTCCTAGCGCACTTGGGGGGGCTCTACCCCTGCCTGTCGACTCTATTCTCTCCCCTTTGCCCGGGGAGAGGGTTCCAAGCCTCCAGACAGCAGTTTTCCGGCTGTTCTGGGGCTTTTACGGAACCAGAGAACGGGCACTCAAAAGAGAGCGTCTTCAAAGCTGCGGAGCCAGGCAGGAAGTCCGCGTCAACTGTTTCTTCCAGGCATTTGTTCTGGCTCCGCCATTGGAAGGCTGACCTTAAGGCTAAGTGGAGATTGGCATCTGTGCCTTACAAGGCTCCCAACTTGTTTGGGCCCGCACTGGAACCGCTCCTGATAGAAGACCGAGACAAGCAGAAGGTCCTGCCATCTTCCTACCACCGTTCCGAGAGATGATTCACGCCGTACAGCCAGCGTCAGTCCTTTCGTCCCTTCTCTGGCATGGGCGGTTTCTCTTCCCGCAGATCCTCCTTTTCTGGGCCCGATCGTTCCCAAAGACGTGATTCCTTTCGTGAACGAGGCAGATCCCAACAGCAATCCAAGTGCCCCTTTCGTGGCACCAACTACAAACAATCCCATAGAGGCAAATGACTCGCTCCTGACGGGTTCCATAGGCGGGCGACTTCGACTCTTTCATCGCCAATGGGCCCGTTCGACCATGGACTCTTGGGTTCTGCGCACCATTTCTTCCGGTCTCTCTATCGAATTTGTGGGAACCCCGCCGAGTCGTTTTCTGTCCTGTCCGGTACCAACCTCCCCGGACTGCCACCAGCTAATGCTGCAGGAAATTGCCCACCTAACTTCACATCGAGGCGATAGAACCGGTCCCCTCAACTCAACACAGGTCAGGTTTTTACTCGACCTTCTTCCAGGTGCCCAAAAGTTCGGTGGGCTGGAGGGGTATCCTGAATTTAAAAACCTTGAATCTGTCGGTCCTGTACCACAGGTTCAAAATGCACTCTCTCCGATCGATACTGGCGGGGGTGCGGCACAGGGACTTACTTCAGTCGGTGGACCTAAGAGAGGCATACCTGCATGTTCCAGTGCATCCCACTCACCGACAATTTCTGAGATTCGAATACACCGGGCAGCACTTCCAATATCGGGCGATGCCATTTGGCCTGTCCTTCATGCCACGCACTTTCACGAAGCTCGTGGCAGTGGTGGCAGCCACCCTACGGCAGCATCCGGTGCGAGTGATGTGCTATCTAGATGATGTTCTGATACTCTCATCGTCACCCAATCAAGCATCCTGCGACCGGAGTCTCGTTCTGGAAACTTTCCAACGCCACGGGTTCTCGATAAATCTAGGCAAGAGCCACCTAGTTCCGTACATGAGACTCATTCATCTGGGGGCATTAATAGACTCTGTCAGAGGACAAGTGTTCCTAACTCCAGACAGAACTCAAAGCATCATGGACCTGATTCTTCAGATTCAAGGCCTGGAGAAGGTGCTACTAATTCTTCTAGTGCAACTGCTCGGGAAGATGGCGTCCTGTTACAGCATCGTTCCATGGGCATGCAGACACTCCCAAGCATTGCAGTGGTTCCTTCTCCCTTTCCAGCGATCGGGCCGCTCATCCTCGAGTCACCGGGTGTACTTACCTCAAGTCCATCTGTCTCTGGCCTGGTGGATGTCGCCGGCAATCCTCAAGGGCTGCGACTTTCTGGAGCCGGAGAGACTTACCTTAACATCAGATGCCAGTCTCCGGGGCTGGGGGGCGCACCTCGGCAATCTTGTGACGCAAGGTCAGTGGTCCCCTGCAGAACAACTCAGCAGCATAAATCTGCTCGAGTTGCGAGCAGTCAGGTTGGCACTTCTGCGCTTCCAGACATCAGTAGAGGACCAACACATCCTAGTCCTCATGGACAATACAGCGGCCAAAGCGCAAATAAACAAGGAAGGGGGCACGAGGTCCAGGACGCTAATGTTTGAAGCGGAACATCTCGTCACCTGCGATCGATAAAGGCGGACCATATCTCAGGGGTGGACAACGTACGGGCAGACTGGCTCAGCCGGGAGCAGATCAACCTGGCGGAGTGGCAGCTCCATCCTCGTCTGTTAAACGAGATCTGCTGCCAGTTCGGGACACCGGTGATAGACTTGTTTGCCTCTCGGAAAAATTCTCAACTGCCTCACTTTGTGTCCCGGTATCCGGACCCATCAGCAGAGGATCGAGACGCTCTCAGGTGTCAGTGGCCAAGAGGACTTCTCTATGCATTCCCGCCCATCCCACTACTATCCCGGGTCGTGCGAAAGCTGCTGTCGGAGAAGGCAGATTTAATTCTGGTGGCTCCCAATTGGCCTCGCAGGGCCTGGTACGCAGACCTCGTCGCTCTCTCCATCGTGCCACCTTGGGTGATCCCTGCTCACCAGGCATCGCTTCACCAAGGGGCCGTTTGTCATCCAGAGCCCCAGTGACTCCACTTGGCCGTCTGGCATTTGAACGCGTCATCCTAAAGAAGGCACGTTGTGGGGACTATACAAGCGGCCAGACGTCCCTCCACGTGTTGAATCTATGAGGCTTCCTGGAGGGCCTTCTGTACTTGGGGGGCCTCGAGACATGTCGACCCCACTTCTGCGACTGTGGAGGAAGTTTTGGAGTTCTTGCAGGCAGGGCTTGAGAAAGGCCTAGCCCCCGCAACGTTACGACGTCAGACAGCGGCGTTATCCACCGTCTTGAAATGCGCCCCATATGACTCTCTCACCATCCCCTCATTAGAGGGTTCCTGCACGGCGCAACGAACTTGTGTCCGCCTCAGGTCCATAGATACCCGACCTGGGACCTTCCCCTTGTGTTACAGACTCTAATGTCTCCGCCATTCGAGCCTCTAGCCACGGTTTCTTTGAAACATTTATCAATTAAGGTGGCATTTCTTTTAGCCATCACCTCCGCCCGGAGGGTGTCAAAACTATCGGCTCTATCGACTCAGGCGGACCTTTGCATGTTTCGAGATAGCATAGTGATTCTGAGACTTGATCCTACATTTGTTCCAAAGGTGAATTCCTATTCCACCAGGTGCAGGAAATCACCTTACCGGACTTTTGCCCATCTCCAAGGAACTCTACAGAACGACGCTGGCATAAACTAGATGTTAAACGGGCACTTCGTACATACATTCGCCAGACTTCCACCTTCTGTCGAACGGAGGCCCTGTTGGTCTCATTCCACCCGGCTTCCATGGGCCAGAAGATATCAGCGGCCACGGTCGGCAGGTGGCTCAAAGCATGTATCTCCTTAGCATATGAGTTGTCAGCAAAACCACTTCCGGGACGCATTCTGCCGCACTCCACCTGCAGCGTGGCCACCTCCGCAGCGTGGGCAACGCAGGCCTCTGTAGAAGACATCTGCCGTGCTGCCACTTGGTCCTTGGTGTCGCAGTTCATACGTCACTATAAGATTGACTCTTCTGCTTCGTCGGACGCCTCTTTTGGTTGGCGAGTCTTGCAGAGTGTCATTTTGGACAGAGGTTCGGAGGCAGCCAGTCTCCCACCCTAGTCCTTTGAGCTTGGGTATGTCCCAGCTATGGACAGTGGGAGCACCACTCTGGAAAACGGACGTTGACTTACCTGAACGTCCCTTTTCGGAGTGCTGCGACCACTGTCCATTCCCACCCCTGTTGTGTGTTTTTGATGTCTATGTTCTTTTCTAGACTGTCTGCCTCTGTTCCGGACTGGACAGCTATTTCCTTCTTGGCTTGCCTGTTGGACTTCACTGTACTGTCTTGCTGTGCCTTCGTGATAGACTGGAGGATTATGGGATTGGAGGCGTGGCCTAGCATGGAGAGTTTGATCAGCTCTCACTCAGTTACTGTCAAGATCTGAGGGATCATCCCAGCTATGGACAGTGGTCGCAGCACTCCGATAAGGGACGTTCAGGTAAGTCAACGTCCGATTTCTTAGTAAATCTTATGTGTACTTCTCGTGGTAACTTATTGTGCATTGCATATCTGGTATACACTCAATATATCTCGTCCACGTCCTCCATCAACTTCTCCTGGGTGATTTCTAGTGCTTCAGCCAGAATTCCTATAATAATTCCAGCCAGATTCTCCCCCTTTTCTTCTTCCACATTTTGAAATCTGAGATAGAATTCTGATCTATCCATCTCCCATCCAATCAGTCCACTCCTATCTCGCTCAACTGCTCCCAATCTTGTATCCATATCTTTGATTTGTTTTCCTCCTTTTGCTCTTCCTTTTTCTCAAGCTTTTGCAATCTCTCTTCATATTTCAGCATCACTTGCTGAATGTTTGCCACTTTTTCATCTGTCTTGTATAGTTGTTGATCTGTCTTAAGCAGTTGTTGTTCCATCCTTTGGACTGTTTCAAGGATCATTTGCATTGTCATGTCTTTCTCTTTCTCCTTTTCTTTCTCTCTTTCTCCTGCTGAAGCATGGTCTGGATTGATCACTGTCCTCCAGATGGTGACGAGGAAGGCGTGGTAGCAGAGGATCCCACTGTCGCTACTTTTCTGCTCATTCTGTCCTGTAGTCAGCCAAAACCAAGGCCTGGCCAAAGCCAGGCCAAAACAAAAAACAAAACAATCAGAAGTTTAAAAAAAGGAAAAAAGCGAAGAAAAGGAAAGAAAAAATTTTTTAAAAGGAAGAAATGGAACAATTCTTCAGATTCATCAAAACCCTAATCCACTTTTATGGGCAAAAAGAATAATTAAAAAAAAGGAAAACAGAAGGAAGGAAAAGTATATTTAAAAAAAAAAAGACCAAAAAATAAAAACTCAAAACTCAAAAATTAAAAATCAATCTTCAGGCTCTTGGTCTCCTTAATCCAATTCAATTATGTAAAAGAGGGGGGGAAAGTCCATTGAACATTTCTATGCAGAAAAGACGTACAGAGAATTATCACTTAACCAAGGCGGGAAAGAATAATAAAAATCAAAAGAGGTTCCAGTTTCTTCTACAATGTTTCCGGACTCCTACTTCTTATAGATCCATAAAGAGCACCTGGATAAACAATACAGATAGTTCCTACTTCCTCAGATGCTCTCACAACAATCTTATCAGCCAGTAAGTTCAGAGTCTTTGGGTTAAAATAACAATAATTTCTCAACTTGTTACTTGTATCAAAACAAATAACAAAGTTTCTTTTCCAGCAGATGGCAGTATTACCCACTCTCCTGTCCTTTCTGCAACTTATGATTGCAAACTTCCTTGTCAGTAAAATAATAATTTTAAAGTTTAAACTTTACTCCAAAAGCATAAAAAGAAAGAAAACAAAAAGAGGAAAAAAATTCAAAGAAAAATTATTTTAAAAGGAAAAGGCACAAAGGTTTGCCAATGTTAGCCTCTTAGTTTGTCAATCTCTTTCAATCCAGTCTCGGTCCTTAGTAAAACGGAGTTTTAAAGTCTGCCAAATTAAATAGTTTGAGTAAAAAAAACAAGTCCTAATTAAATTCGTTGCTTAGTTTCTTTTAATCTTCAATTCTCTTATCATTTCACAGCAAGGTGTTCTTTGTATAGTTAAAGTTAAAGTTAAACTCTCTCACCGCATTGGCTCATTGTCATTCGAATTCTCTCCCGGAGCTGTCACAGCTTCAGCAGCCAGAATGGCTGCCACCCCGCTGCGAGAAAAAGGGCTTCTCCTGGATCAGCCAGGGACTTTGCAATAACCCTGGAATTGTCAGGATGTGCCCTCCACTATCACAGTCAAAACAAGACTGTGAGGTCCAAAAAGGACCGTCTAGCAGCGGGGCTATCAGCAGCGATCCTGGAGCACCAGAATCCTCTGACTGTCCCGAAGTGACATCAGCTTCCTCCCCCCTACCAGAAACATATAACAGAGAATTGCAATATTTAATTGTGAACGTTTTAACAGCGACTAGAATTGTATTTGCTAAAAATTGGAAAGGAGAGAAGTTACTTACTGATGATGAGATTATTAAGAAAATCATGGAATGTGTTGAAATGAGTAAATTGACATTTGAAATTAGAGAACAAGAAGAGAAACAATATTATTTGATATGGGATTTGTTTTATCAATGGATAATAAATCATGGAATTGAAGTATGAAATATGGGGTTGATGTAAATATAAAATATCTGATGTTTTTTTTTCTATAAAAAATATAAGTTTCGGTTATAAATTGGTATTTTAGAAATGGATTTATGCACAAGAGAATAGAATATGAACCGTTCGACTCACTGTCGAATTGTTTGGAATGATGATGGTTTTATGTTTTGTTTTTGTTTTAAAATAAAAAAAATTCTCAAAAAAAACACAATTGGATATTTGGACTGTTGGATATTAAAGCTTTGAATGACTGAATGGATTACCTATTATTTTTTATTTTTTCTTTTTGAATGGACTGTTACAATGTTGATTGCTTAAAAGATATTTTGTTTTAAAGAAGTTGTTTAGGCGGAAAGTTAACCTGCAGTGCTGTCTAGTGGCAGAAGAAAATAATAAAAAAGACACATATATTTTAAAGAAAGTCTAACAGATACCTGAACTTGACATTTTAACTAAGAAGATAATAGAACAGCTGGGGAAAGTTGAGAGATTATACTTTAAATGTGTTTTGGAACTTCTTTTTTTATATTGGCCTTGTGGAATGTAAATCTTCACCTTTTTTTTCTGGGTTGTTTAGTTTTGCTTCGAGAACTTAAAAAAAAAGTCTTTAAGCTTGTCTTTTTACCTTTTACTTTTATCTTTTTTTTTTGGTTGGAGATTTTCTTTATGGAATTCAATAGACTTGGTTTCCTCTTTTTAAGTATTACCTTTTTGTGGATTAAGAATTGAAGAGTCAAAAGAAACTTTTGTTTTTTTTTTAATTTTCACTTTTTTTTTCCTTATGGACACTTGCTTTTGATTTTGATCTTAAAATTTTATTTTTTTAATTTTTTTTTCCTTTTAAAACAGTTGGATTACAATCTTTTTTCCCCCTCCCTTTCTTCCGGCTTTCCCCCCTTTTTTTTCTTTTTTCCTTATTTTTTTGTTATATTTTTGAAGGGAAGGGATGATTTGAGAATTTTTACTTTTTTCTTTTTTTCTTTTTCTCTTTTATTGTTTTGCCTACTAATTCAATTATTGAATTAGACATTTGGATTATAATTAACCATAAGTGGATCATCAATTATTTACATTAAGCTTTTAGAGAAGTGGAAATTAAGAAATATACACAGCCAACACCAAGTCCCTCAGCGGCAGAAATGCAGAAAACTTCCGAGATGATGAAGTTGCGCAAATTTATGCAATCACTCGACGATGATATTAAACAGGAACTGCAAGAAATAAAAGAAATAATGGGAAAGAACGAGAAGAGAATTAAAAAGTAGAAGAAAAAGTGGAAATGACAGAGAAAAATTGAAAATTTGGTTTCTGTAGACAAAATCCAAGAAAGGACAATTATCTAGCTGGAAATGGAATGCTCTGAATTTTACTTAAGATTCCAAAATATAGAAGAAGAAAAAGGAGAAAAATTACCAGAAATAATTGCAGAGATTTTGGCAGAAGCCTTGGAATAACCCAAAGAAAAGATTTTTTTTTTAAAAAAAATTATTGGGTTTTTTTCTTTTCCCCACTCCCACCTTCACCCACATTTTTCTTTCTTTTTGAATAGAGCGTTGGTCATTTCTTATCTTATACAATTAGTCAAATTCAAATACATTTTACTCAATTACAATTTTTGTCAATATTGTCTTCCCCCTTTCCTTTTTTTTTTGAATATACCTCAGTATTTCTATACTTGCATACATAAACACCTTCATTTATCCCTGAATTCTAACTTTACTATTTGTACATATTTGTCTCTTTTATTCTTAAACAATTCATTCTTTTTCTTAATATATTTATATTTGTTTGTTCAGAGCTGCCTTTCTTCCACTTCATCTTTTTTTATTGTACAGCAATCTTTTTCCTCAAACCTAGCCTCTCCCTCTTCTCCTTCCAACTTTCTTTCCCACGTTCTTCTTCTCTTCTCTCCTTCCCCTTCCCTTCCCCTTCTCCTACTCTCTTCCCCGTCTTACCTTCTCTCCTACTCTGCTTTCCCTTCCCTTCCTTCCTCCCCACTCTTCCATCCCTCTCTCTCCTTCCTCCTCCCTTCTAATTCCTTAATCTCTCTCTCTCTATTGCTGTATTCATTTTCAATTTAATGTTTTCCATTGTGGAGTTCAGGCAACCCCGATCTCTTATCTTTTTAATTATTAACAATATATTTCATCTTGTTCTCTTTTTTCCTTCAAATCTTTACTCAAACAATTTTCTAATCTCTTATCTTTTTTACTTTTACCAATATATTTTTTCTGCTTTACTTCTTGCAAGTATAACATTTAAATCATTTTTATCATTTCAATTTCATTCAGTTTTACATTCAATTTCAATCATTAAACATATTTCTCAAAACATCTTAACAATATATTTCCACTTATTCAAATATATATTTATAAAGCGCATCTTAATCCTGTCTCATTTTACCCAATCCGATTAGTTCTTAAAATATTCTTAATTTGTCTTATTTTCTCTTTTTAATTATGTTTTAAATATATAGTTTGAAATATTCCAAATATTACATTTCCCCCAACTGGTTTATTCATATTGTTAAAACTTATCATTCTATAAAGCTCCAATATTATTGAGCATGTGACATTTATTACAATGTTCCCTTTGTTTCTACTTTTCTTTTCCTTTTTCGTATCTTTTCATTATTAATACTTTGTATCTTAAAATTGTTAAATCTTTGCCCTTTATTTCCCATTATTTTCCATCCCTTTTCCCTCTTTCTTATCTTTCCACTGTAAATCTCATTGTAATCATTTAAGTTTTTTATATTTTTCCTGTTCCACCCTCTTTTCCTTCTTTGTTTCTTTTCTTTTTGTCCATACTTAATATTACAATTGTTTAATTTTCCATAGTCAGTCTCTTTGTCTTTGTCTTCTTCATTATCCATCTCTCTTTCTTGTTTCTCATTAGTCATTTCCTTTTCATCTTCAGTAAATTCTAGCTCTGTCTTTGCCTCCTCAGATTTCGATTTTCCATGCAAATTTATAATCATTTCTTTTATTTCCAAACACATCGTCTTTATCAGTTCATTAAGTTCCTGTTCCATTTTATTCTTTCCGGGTTGAATTATTCCAGTTTTAAGTTGCAATAAGGTCCCTCTTTTATAATCATCAAAGTCTATCCTCTTGTAGGCAAAACATATCCTCCTTAATTCTCGCCAGTTATCTTTTTAAAAGTTCAAGGTTTTATTTTTTTTCCTCATTTCTTCAAAGGTTTTCTCAAAGTAAACAATTCCATGTCATGCTCTTCCTTCTCCTGCAGATGTCTCTCTATAATCCACAATTCCACTTGACTAATTCACAAATCACCATTTTATTTGTAATCCACATCCGTGTTTACTGAGTCATAAAAGAGAAAAAAGCCAGTTTTCACATCTTCTTTCACCTTTATATACCACCAATCAGTTTATAATCCAATCCAAATTGAATCCAAGTTCCAGATTTACATTTCCATTTGTCAATCACTTTTAATTCTTTATTTGGGTTCTTCTATGGTGTGCTTGTCATTTTCACTTTCTCTTTCCATCCACCATCTCCCCCCGCTGCTATTTAGCCGCAATTTCCACGCCGGGGTAATTTTAGTAATAGTTTAGTAGTTTAAAAATATTTAGAATTTTCTTTTTATTGTTGTTGTGGCTCCATTACCGGAGCCTGTGTCATCGTCAGGAGAGGACTCCGAGAGTGAAGGGGAGGAGTTGGCAAGGCCTCCCTCTCCAGGACCCTCCTCTCTGGCAATGCCTTCGGTGTCCGCCGAAGGGCAAGAGATAGGGCCAGGGCCAAGCACATCCACGCAGCCACAGATGGACAGTGATGAGGGTAATGAGTCTTGGCTGGACCCATGCCAGTGTCGCAGAGATAAGCACGCGCAACAGAAGAAAGGGCGTGCCCGAGATTAGGCTGAGTCACTGGACTACATCCCACAGGATATAAAAGGGAGCGTGGTGGCTAGTCAAACCTTGTGACGAACAAAGCTGAAAGCTTCCATGCCATTCTGCATTGCCGGACTTTTGTTTTAAGACGGGATTATCTCTGGACTTGATTGTAATTATTGAGCTCCTTTCCTTTGATGTATCAGAAGTGGGGAGAAGTTATCTCTCCTCTTTGTAAATAATAAACTCTTGGCAGGTAGCCACTAGGTTGTTGCCAACTTCCATTATCATAAGGAAAAGGATTTTGCCGGCTGGTTTGGTCTTTAACTCCTGAATGTTTGTTGGTGTGTGTGCGTGGGGTTGGGGACAGAATAATTGTCTGTGGGTTAGCCAATCACTCACCCAACACCAGCACTCTGTCCAAATCTTCCCTCCTGCACATCACTTGCTCCAGAGGTTCCAGCTTCATGGCGGCCCACTTTGATCGCCGCCCCCCGTCACCGGCTCGGAGAGAGTTTCTCAGGCTATCCAAGGAACTTGCCTGTCCCTCTTTAGACACTGAGCTGCCTATCTTTCTTCACTGTCCCTACAGGACAGCTTCGGTCTGAAGACCCCCCCAGTGACGGTTCGTCTGGCTGGATTTTGCCAAGCTCATCAGAGCCCGGCATTTTCCCAGCCAGTAATGCCGCACCGCTTCTGGATGAATGAGATTGATGAAGCCTTTAGAATCTATACTAGATATGCAGTAAGGAATAAACTACCAAGAGAAGTACATGTAAGATTTACAAAGAGAGCGATGAAATCAGAGATACTTCAAGCAGTAAGGACCACAGCATTGAAACACAAGGATAAAGAACTTGTGGTTCTACAACAAATACCTAAAAGAGTTAGAGATTTGAGGAGAGAATACCAATTCTTAACAAGATTTTAATATCTAAAGGAGTGAGTTTTAGATGGTTAATACCTGAAGGGATTATGGTGACATGGAGAGACACAGACTTGATTCAATTGAGAAAGCGAAGCTATTTTATCAACAACTTTGTGGATCAATGGAAGAAGATTTGGGAGCTGTAGGCGTTGCAAAAGAGAAAGCTAAAGAAAAGGATAAAGAAGAAAAAGCAAAAGAAGAGAGGGATTGGAGAGAAGGGGCAAGAGCCAAAGACCCAATCGAACAAAGAGAGATGAGGGCAATGAAATTAAAACCTAGTAATAAGTAAACATGGGCTTCCAGTTGGCACCGCCGTCGTTGCTAGACGGTCTCTTCAAGACCACCAGCCCCGTCGCCCGTAAAGAGCCGCCTCTACAGCTGAGAGGCGGCTTGAAAAACTCCACGATTTTGAAGAATCAGGAGGAGAGCCGGTGAGACAAGATAGAGCCCCCTGTGAAGTCCCCAGACTGTCTTTTTTGCTTCTGGGGAGGAAGCAGGATGAGGCTCCCTTTCCAGCTCGCTGAGGCTCTGGACTCCGGGGACAACTCTGCATTCAGCAGAGCCAGACGACGCAACCAACGTAACTAGCGAAAGCCAAGAGAATTACCAAAAAATAAACAAGGTGGAATCTGGACTTGAAATTCAAACTGCAAGTATTTTTATTAGCCCTGTGATGAGCTTAAGAACTGAGAAAGTAAAAGTTTGCTAAAATGGCGTCCGGCTTCAGCGATAGGGAAAGCTGAAAGCGAAAGTGGATTTGCCTGAGTGTTTAATATGCTACAAAGTAACTAAAAGTAACAGCGCTGGCTAGAAGAAAAGGGAAAAGTTCTTTTTAAAGTGATTTTGATCTGTTCCTTCTCCCTTGAGATTTGACTAAAGCTGGGGAAATTTCTGAAAGGATTCTGTGGTGAAAAGGGAGGGAGGACTTCCTTCTTAGAAAGATTCAGTCTGCATGGTAGAATGGCTTCAAAGCAGACAAAACCAGCCAAAGCTGCGGGGGGGGGGGGTTCCCCCACTCACAAGCCACAAGAGCAGCCCTTAAGTTTGCAGACTCAAAGCCAAGCACAGGAGACTGGTTTTAAAGATTTGAAGGAATTTATTGCTGCGGCTCTGATGAATCAAAATGAAGTTTTGGACCAGAAATTTGAAAATCTCAACAGGAAATAAAGGAGGCGGTTCAAGAAAAATAAGATGAAGCGTGATATACTGAGGGATTGGAGAGAAGGGGCAAGAGCCAAAGACCCAATCGAACAAAGAGAGATGAGGGCAATGAAATTAAAACCTGTGACTGGCTTGTCAGAAGCAGTTGTTCAGATTGATAAAACAGTGGAAGAAGTAGAATCTAAAATGAAGGAAGCTGATTATAAAATTTCTAATGTTGATAATAAAATGCAAAGGATTGAAAATGAAGTGACAATGATGCAATTTAGATTCATGGAGTTTGCTGTAAGACTGAGAGGAATAAAAGAGAACAATAGAGAGGATTTGAGAAGGGTTTGTGCTGATGCCCTGGCTGTGATGCTAAAGGTTGACCCTAATGAGATTTTGTGCAAGATTGACAAGGTCTATAGAGTGAATTCTTGGGTAGCAAGGCAAAGGCATCTGCCTAGAGATGTGGTGATCTACTTTACAGATAGAAGAATAAGAAATGTTATCTTACAAAAGTCTTTTGTTTCTACTATTCAAGTGGATGGAAGGGAGATTGGGATCTACAAAGAGCTTCCACCTAAGATGCTAAGAGATAGATAGGATTTTGGATTTTTGGTGACTGAATTAAAGAAACAACAAATTCCATTTAGATGGGATGCTCCAGTTGGAATAATATTGAGGCATCAAGGAGAGAGATATCGATTAAATACTGTTGAAAAGGCGGAAGAATTTTATTTCAATGTTTTTAAAACTGGTGCAGCATCTCCATGTACATCCTCAGTGTTAGGTATAGTGGAGGGTGAGAAAGAGAAGCAATTTGAACAAGAGCTTGAAGAGCAGCGGAAACAGATGGAGGTGGAGGCAATGGAAACTCAAGGAGCAACAGGGGGATTTTTAGATGAACCGTTGCTGGATCTTCCTCTAGAGGCTATAGGTGGACCACCTAAAAATACAAGAGAAGTGGCAGCAGATCTCGATTTGATGTTGCACAATGCTAAAGACCAGCGTATAACTCAAGCAGCTTATAAACAAATTCTAGAGAAACAACAACAGCAGAGGTCTAAGCCACCACAAGATAAGCAGGGAGTCAATGGTAAAGCACAAAAATCCGAAGCTATGGGAGGAGCTAAGCCGAAGACTACTAGTCTGGAACAGAAACTTCAGCAAATGCTCTTAACGCTTCAGGAGACTACAAATGACAATTAAGTTTTTATCTTGGAATATGAACGGACTGAACTCACCACACAAAAGAAGGAAGATATTTCATTATCTGAGACAATTTAATAATGATGTTATTTGCTTACAAGAAACTCATATTAGAACACAAGATCAAAAATATTTGATAAGATCAAATATGAGAGAAGATTGTGGAGAGTAAAGGAAAACTTGTTTAGATATGAAAAGAATGTAAATGAACTTAAAAAACAAATGAAGGAATTTTTTGAAATGAACTTGAATAAGGGTACCCCTATTGAAATTGTTTGGGATGCGAGTAAGGCATATATGCGGGGGGTACTGATCTATATGAACTATAAACATAAATCAAATAAACAAAGAAAAAGATTAGAATTGGAAGGAGAGATAAAGAAAAAAGAAGAGATGCTTATAAAAAATCCAACAGATGAAAAATTACAAGGAATTATAAAACTTTTGAAAGACCAATTTCAAATGCTTACAGCGGAACAAGCAGCAACTCATTTACAATTTGCGAAACATAATACATTTTGCAACGCTAATAAACTGGGCAAGTGGTTAGCTTACACACTGAGGAAACAACAGAGTACTCTGACTATTGGTAGTATTGAGTATGGAGTGAAGGAAGTTTTTCAACAAAGACTAATTAAAGAAGCCTTCTTGGATTATTATTCCAAATTGTATGCCAAAACTTTGATACCGAAAGAGGAAGCAGGTTCTACAAAATCGGAGAATTTTAGACATATTATCATATATGGTGGACCTGCAAGAAAGTGAAGGCTTTCTGGATAAAAATTTGGTGGGTTATGCAAAATGTTCTGAGGAAAAAACTCCAATTTTCTCCTCAATTGTTTTTATTGGGTATAGTTAAGGGTTTTTCAATGGGTGAAACAAAATTGATATTGTACATGGTGACAGCAGCTAGGTTACTGATTGGTCAATATTGGAAAAGGGATGTTTTGCCTACTATTGAAGAATGGATTTTGAAGGTGGCCAGTTTTGCAGAAATGGCGAAGATATCAGCATACTTAAAAGACCGGACTCAAGAGACTTATGCATGGGAGTGAAAGAAATGGATAGATTATGTGCAGAATAAATACCAAACTAGGAAGTATCAGATAGCTTTTAGCTGAATGTTGTGTAGAAATGTATAGTACACAGGGGGGAGATTAGAAGGGCAGTAAAGTATGATATAATATGATGTGGATTTGGATTTCACCTTGGGGAAGTCATGGGAGGAGGGGAGGGTTAAGGGAGGGCTAGGGAGGGAAAGTGGGAGGAATGGGAAAATTTGTACTTGTAAAACTTTTTCATAAGAAGAATAAGTAAATATGGAAGAAGAAATAAAAGCAATATCCTTAAAAGTAAATGGATTAAATGCAGCGATAAAAAGAAACAGACTATTCACTAAATTAAATACTCTGAAGATGGACATTATATGTTTACAAGAAGTTCATATTAGAAAACAACACATAAACCTAAATTTTAGTTACATCACTCATACAACAAAGTAAAAGAGGTGTGGCATTATATATAAAAGAAAAATTAGAACCTAATTTTTGAAGATGAGGAAGGCAGGATTTTGATAGTGGAAATAAAAATGAACTTTAAACAACTACTTTTGATAACATTATATGCACCAAATGAAAAGGAAGAATTTTATCATCGATTGCATAGAAAAATTATAGCATTGAACTATGAAAATATATGTATAATGGGTGATTTTAATGCCGTTACAGACCCAGATTTGGACTATAAAACTCTGAAGACAAATAAAAAAAACTAGAAGAACATTACCAAAATCCTTTTTTACAATGGTAGGAGAATTAAGTATCCAAGATATTTGGAGACAAAAACATTTCAAGGAGAGTCAATATACTTTTTATTCAAATAGACACCTATAATGGTCAAGGATAGATATGGTATGGATGTCAACTGGACTTATAGAAGAGGTGCAAGAAGTGAATATTGGTTCAAATATTTGGGCTGACCATAGTTTGATGACAATAGTATGGAAAGGGAAAAAGAAAAAGACAAGGTGGACTTTGAATACAACAATATTAAATGAAAAGGGATTCCAAAAATTTGTGGGAAAGGAATTGGACATTTTTAAAAAATTAAATAAAAAGGAAGATACATCACTCCAAAATGTATGGGATATAATGAAAGCATATATTAGAGGACTGGCAATAACATATTTGGGGAAAAAGAACAAAAAGAAATGGCAGAAACAAGTAAGATTGGAAGAAGAATATAAAAGCCTGAAAAAAAAAGTTTCAGAAAGATGTTCAAAATAAAATAAATTAAGAAATTGATGGAATTGAAGAAACATGAAATAATCTTAAATGAACAAGAATCATTAGCAAATCAATTGAGAGCATCGAAAGATTTTTTTTGAAAATGCAAACAAACCAGGAAGATGGCTAGCGTATAAATTAAGAAAAGAGAAAGAGAACAAAGTTATAAAATATCTAGAAGATGAAGAAGGGAAATTACAATATAGAACTGAAGAAAAAAAAGAAAGTAATCCAAGAATATTATGAAAAACTCTATTCACAAGAAAAGATCCCCGAAGAGGAGATACAAAACTATCTGGAAAAATCAGATTTAATTAAAATATCAGAACAATTTAAAGGAATGTTAGATGAAAGAATAACAATGATGGAATTAATAGAAGCAATAAAAAGACAAAAAAATGGAAAAGCACCTGGACCAGATGGCTTACCAGCCGAGTTATATAAAACATTGGAAGAAGTGATTAGTAATGTAATGTTGGACTTATTTAATGAATTATTATTAGAGGCTAAAATGCCAGATTCATGGAAAGAGGCATATGTGACACTCATACCTAAAGAAGATACAGATTTACAATTGATTAAAAATTATAGACAGATCTCACTATTAAATGTAGATTACAAGATTTTTGTTTCAATAATGGCAAACAGGTTGAAAAAACCGTTAAATGAATATATCCACAGTGATCAAAATGGATTCTTACCAAAAAGGCAAATTAGAAATAACATGAGGATGATTTTGAATACTTTGGAATATTATGAGACTCACCCAGAAATGGCGTTGGTGTTTCTAGATGCACAAAAAGCTTTTGATAATGTGAATTGTCAGTTTATGATAAAACAATTACAAAGAATGGATTTTGGGAAGAGATTCATAAACACTATAAAAACAATATATGACAGACAATTTGCCAAGATAATGATGAACGGAGAAATGACAGGAAAGATTAATATAATGAAGGGCACCAGGCAAGGATGCCCTTTATCACCATTATTGTTTATTTTGACTCTAGAAGTTTTAAACAGGAACATTAGATGGAATGATGAGAGAAAAGGAATGAAAGTCAAAAAAGAGGAATATAAACTACAAGCGTTTGCTGATGATTTAGTTTTTATTATAGAGGAACCGCAAATAACAGGCCCTAAATTACTAGAACAGATAGAAGGTTATGGAAAAGTATCTGGTTTGAAAATAAACAAAGACAAAACAAAAATTTTGGTGAAGAATACAACAGAAAAACAAAATAGATAAAAGAAAATCTAGACATACAAGTGGTGAAAGAAGTGAAATACGTGGGAGAATACTTAACTTCAAAATGTGCAACAATGAAAGAAGAATACTACAAGTTAAAGCAACAAATTGAAAAAGATTTGGAAAAATGGAAGAATCTTCAACTATCACTTATGGGTCGGATTGCATTGATAAAGATGAATATATTACCAAGACTATTATTTTTATTCCAAACTGTGCCAATAAAAATTGAAAAGACTTACTTTCAATATCTTAATAAGATCATGAGGAAATTTATATGGCAAAGGAAAAAAGTACGAATAAGTTTAAGAATGTTGCAAGACAAGATTACGAGGGGGATTTGGTTTACCAAATTGAGAATTATATTATCAAGCAGCAGCATTGACATTGTTGAAAGAATAGATTGAATTAAGAAATACAGGGTTGTTAACACTGGTAGGGCATGATATACAACTGCGATGGCATGCCTTTTTATGGCATGGTAGAAGTAAGATACATGCATACTTTCATAGACATTATATAAGAAATGCATTGTTATTGGTATGGGAGAAGGTTAGAGATAAATTTTATGTGAAAATACCAACATGGTTATCAATAACGGAAGCTTTAATACACCCAAATGTCTTTAATTCTGGAAATATTGTCAGATATAATAAGTTATTAATAGATAAGGGGGATGCATCACACCAGATGCATTCGGGTGGTGACTTGCTCCCATGCCTCCTGCTCACCCTGCTTTACTGGGGATGCGAGAGCGAGGGACCCTGGTCTCCGTCTGGTGTATGTGAATGCCAGGTCTGTGGTGAATAAGGCCCCCCTCACACGAGTTCTTATTGATGAGGGTGCGGACCTGGCCTGTATCACGGAGACTTGGTTGGGGCAGGAGGGGGGAATCCCTCTCTCTGATTTATGCCCCCCGGCTTTCGTGTGCTGCACCAGCTGTGACACCAGGGAAGGGGCGGGGGGATGGCGGTTGCTGTTAGAGAAAGTCTTAATCCTAAGGAGGTCATTGTCCCTCAGATAGGCAGGTGTGAGTCTCTTCTATTGAAATGGGACCCTGGAGTTCAGTCAGGCTTGTTGGTCACATACCTATCTCCCAGCTACGTTGCCACAGCCCTGCCAGCACTGCTCAATGTCTTGACTGAAGTGGCACTTGAACTCCCCAAACTTTTGGTTGTAGGAGATTTCAGTTTGCCTTTGATTGGCGAGTCATCTGAGACAGTCTGGGAGTTCATGGCCTCCATGACAGCCATGGACCTGACTCAGGTTATTCAAGGCCCAACTCATAGGGGAGGACACACACTCGACCTGGTTTTTCTCTCTGGGCAGTGGATAAATGGTCGTGGTAGGGGGGAACTTTCCATTGCCCCCCTGTCATGGACTGACCATTCCCTCCTTAAGACTGGACTTTCAATCTGCCAACCCTTGCCGCTGGGAGGCGGGATCCATAAAATGGTTCTGCCCCAGGCGCCTGACGGACCCAGAGAGGTTCTTGATGGAGTTTTGGACATTCCCCACCTCTCAATCCTGCGATTCGGCTGAGGCTCTGGTGGCATCCTGGGAACGGGCGGCTACCAATGCCTTGGACCGAATTGCACCTTTGCGGCCTCTGATCCGACACAGATCCCGGGTCGTTCCTTGGTTTTCCATGGAGCTCCGGGAAATGAAACGTCAGAAAAGGTCCTCCCAGTCTGAATCTGATCTAACACAGTTAAGAACCCATATTAAGTCTTATCTAGTGGTGATGGAAGCGGCAAAGCGAGATTACTTCGCCACCCTCATTGCATTTGCAGAAAACCGCCCAGTGGCCCTGTTTCATGTGACCCGCTTCCTGCTCAATCAGGGAGCGAGGGAAGACCCTTTAGAGGGCAGAGATGAGGATCTTATACAGTTTCTGCATGATAAAATCACTCAGATCTGGATCGGATTGGACTCTGACTGGGCAGAATCCAATGAGGAGGCTAGGGTAGGTCTTGAGAGTAATATCTGGGTTGAGTTTGACCCTGTTTCTATCAAGGAAGTGGACAGGATTATGGGTAAACTTGGTTCCTCCACTTGCTTATTGGATCCTTGTCCCTCCTGGTTGGTTTCGGCTGCCAGAGAGGTGACTAGAGACTGGATCCAGGCAACTGTCAACCCTTTGTTGAAGGAGGGGATCTTCCCTGCCTCTCTTAAGGAGGCGGTGGTTCGACTTCTCCTCAAAAAGCCTTCCCTGGATCCAGACTCACTTAATAACTATCGTATCGTCTCCAACCTTCGCTTCATTGCAAAGGTTGTTGAGACTGTGGTGGCGCAACAGCTCCCACAGTTCCTGGAGGAAACAGAATATCTAGACCCGTACCAATCCATCTTCTGACTTGGGCACAGCACGGAAACGGCATTGGTCGCTCTGGTGAATGATCTCTGGCGGGCTCGGGATGGTGATTGTTCCTCCTTCCTAGTCCTACTTGACCTCTCAGCGGCTTTTGATACCATCAACCATGGTATCCTACTGCAGCGACTTGTGGAGTTGGGGGCAGGAGGCACTGTTTTACAGTGGTTCTCCTCCTACCTCGCAGGTCGCTTGCAGTTTGTATGGGCAGGGGGGCAGAGATCCACCCTGAGGCCCCTAAATTGTGGGGTGCCTCAGGGGTCGGTTCTCTCCCCCCTGCTCTTTAATATCTATATGAAGCCACTGGGTTAGATCATTCGTGGCTTCGGGGTGAGATATCATCAATATGCTGATGATGCCCAGTTATACATCTCCACCCCAGACCACCCCAGAGATGCCCTTTCCGTGATGTCCCGTTGCCTGGAGGCGGTGCGGGCCTGGCTGGGTAGAAACAGACTCAGACTCAAGCCCTCCAAGACTGAGTGGCTGTGGATGCCGGCATCTCGGGTTTCAGAGACCCCATCACTTTTGATGGGTGGGGAAAAACTTGCCCCCGTTGATAGGGCTCGCAACTTGGGTGTCCTCCTGGATGCTCGGCTGTCCCTAGAAGACCACCTGATGGCTGTGACAGGGTGGCCTTTGCACAGGTTCGCCTGGTGTGCCGGTTGTGCTCTTTCCTGGACTGAGATGACCTTCGCACTGTCACTCATGCCCTGGTTACTTCCTGCTTGGATTACTGCAATTTCCTCTACATGGGCATGCCCCTGAGATGCACCCAGAGACTCCAGCCGATCTAGAATGCAGCCGCACAGATTGTTACAGGAGCCCCTCATTACTCCCATATAACAACTCTCCTGCGTGAGCTGCACCGGTTACCAGTGGTTCTCCGGGTCCGCTTCAAAGTACTGGTTCTCACCTGTAAGGCCCTACATGACTTAAGTCCGGGATATTTGCAGGATCTTCTCCTGCCTGCCTCCCACCATCCTGTTCGCTTACATAGGGCTGCTCTCCTCAGGGTTCCAACGGCGAGCCAATGTCGTCTGGCGGTGCCCAAGGGTAGGGCGTTCTCTGTGGGTGCTCCCACCCTCTGGAATGAGTTGCCTACCAAGCTCCGGATGGCTCCTGATCTCCGCTCCTTCTGTCGGGACCTGAAGACTTGGCTTTTCAAGCAAATAGGCTGACTCTGATTCTGGGTTGTATTATTTATTATTTATTAGTTAATTTGGTTTAAAATGGGATTTTGTTGTACATGTTTTTAACTTGTGTTCACCGCTCTGAGTCCTTCTGGAGAAGGGCGGCATATAAATACATGAAATAAATAAATAAATAAACTGAAAGAAAAACGAGAATTGGAACAACAGCAAATTGAGATAGGGAATTGAGTACATGTATATGTAATTGAGATAGGGAATTGAGTACATGTACCGTATTTTCCGGCGTATAAGACGACTGGGCGTATAAGACGAACCCCGACTTTTCCTGTTAAAATATAAGGTTTGGGCTATACTCACCATATAAGACTGCCCCTCTTCCAATGCACACCAAATAAAAATTAAAAAACATCAACTGGCTCAACACAATGTAAAAGCAGCTGTGCTAGACCCAAAATGGCTGCTGCAACAAGCAGGAACCTCACACAGCCACAAAAAGCCCCAAAAAACAACTTTCACACTTTACACACACACAACACAACACAACAGGTTCACCCACAATGTAAAAGCAGCTGTGCTAGACCCAAAATGGCCCCTGCAACAAGCAGGAACCTCACACAGCCACAAAAAGCCCAAAAAAACAACTTTCATACTTTACACACACACAACACAACACAACAGGCTCACCCACAATGTAAAAGCAGCTGTGCTAGACCCAAAATGGCCCCTGCAACAAGCAGGAACCTCACACAGCCACAAAAAGTGCAAAAAAACAACTTTCACGCTTTACACACACACAACACAACACAACAGGCTCACCCACAATGTAAAAGCAGCTGTGCTAGACCCAAAATGGCCGCTGCAACAAGCAGGAACCTCACGCAGCCACAAAAAGCGCAAAAAAACAACTTTCACACTTTACACACACACACAACACAACACAACAGGCCCACCCACAATGTAAAAGCAGCTGTGCTAGACCCAAAATGGCCCCTGCAACAAGCAGGAACCTCACACAGCCACAAAAAGTGCAAAAAAACAACTTTCACGCTTTACACACACACAACACAACACAACAGGCTCACCCACAATGTAAAAGCAGCTGTGCTAGACCCAAAATGGCCGCTGCAACAAGCAGGAACCTCACGCAGCCACAAAAAGCGCAAAAAACCAACTTTCACACTTTACACACACACACACAACACAACACAACAGGCTCACCCACAATGTAAAAGCAGCTGTGCTAGACCCAAAATGGCCCCTGCAACAAGCAGGAACCTCACACAGCCACAAAAAGCCCCCAAAAAAATCAACTTTCACACTTTACACACACAAAATTCCACATACAGCTTTGTGAGATTTTGTGTGTTTGTGTAGTTAGAGTGAAACACTACAGAAACACACTAAATCTCAGAAAGCTGCACAAATATTATTTTATTTTTATTTTTATATGAAAACTTAATTTAAAACTTCCTAAACTTTAAATGGCTAGGTCTAAAAAAGAACAACTAAAAAAAACCCCAATTAACTATTTTTTTAAAGCTCCCAAAGGGGAAAAAAACTTACCCAATAGAACAGGGATCTCCAACCTTGGCAACTTTAAGACTTGTAGACTTCAACTCCCAGAATTCCTCAGCCAGCTTTGTTTTGCTGGCTGAGGAATTCTGGGAGTTGAAGTCCACAACTCCTGTCTGCATGATTGCAGGCAGGGAGTGGCTTGCTGATGGAATGGATTCAGGCAAGCAAAGCAAGGCAAGCGTTGCGATTACCAGCTAAGGTAAGCAAGCTGGAGGGGGAAAACTTTTTTCTTTTTACAGGGCTCTGGGCTCTGGCGATCCCAGCTGAGTTGCCTGATTAGCAGGCAACGCAGCTGGGATCGTCAGAGCTTGCAGAGCCACGTAAAAGGAAAAAAGTTTTTTCCTTTAACATGGCTCTGGCATCCCAGCTGAGTTGCCTGATTAGCAGGCAAAGCTGGGATCATCAGAGCTTCGATTGCCAGAGCCATTTAAGGCTCGTTAGAGTCTTTTGGGCTTGTCTGCCTGGTTACAGGAGAACGACACCCGGCGTATAAGACGACCCCCGACTTTTGAGAAGATTTTCATGTGTTAAAAAGTCGTCTTATACGCCCGAAAATACGGTATATGCAGATAAGATCAAGATATGAAAAAGATGCTTAACTACATGGTTTTTATATGGAAAAGACTGGATAAGATACTCATGGGAACAGAGGAAAACTTAATAAAGTTTTTTTATAATTTTTTGTTGTATATTGAATTGGAGGAGGAGCAAGTAAAAGAAACGATGGTAGCCTGGGGTAGAAATTTTGGTTATCCAATTGAGTTTGAAAAATGGCAACAACTATGAGAAAGGAACTATAAATTAACAATCTCCACAGCATATAAGGAAAATCTATTTAAAATGTTTTATAGATGGCATATGCCACCGGAGAAGTTAGCAAAAATGTTTAAAGAAAAATCAGCTAACTGCTGGAAATGTCATCAAACACCAGGATCTTATTACCATATGTGGTGGACTTGTCCCGAAGCAAAATATTACTGGTACAATTTCGAGTGAAATTGATTTGAAAAAAAATGGCGCCCAGCAACGGAGTTAACGAGCTAGTGAAAGTGATTCTGTGAAGCTACTTTGATCTGTTACAAAGTTACTCTGCCTGTAACACAGAGGAATAGGAGAAGAGGAAAAACTTTTTCTTTAAAATCTGAGTTTGCTTCAGTCTAGCTTCTATTTGATTAAACCTGGGGGACTTTTTTAGAAGCCTTTGTGGAGGTGGAAAAGGAAAAAGGATTTCCCTTTTCAGAAAAACTAAATTACGTGGCAGGATGGCTTCAAAGAAGCAGGAAGGAAAGGCAGCGGGGGGGGGATCCCCCACACACAAACATGAATCACAGCCTCCTTCTGCCCAACAGACTCAGAAAAAAGACTTTGATCTTGAAAATTTAAAAGAATTTATATCTCAGGCTTTGGATGATAAATTTCAAAAATCTCAACAGGAAATACATGATAAACTTCAAAAATCTCAACATGAAATTATGCAGGAAATTAATGAAATTAAAGACATGGTGCAAAAGGATTATGGCAAGGTGACTAAAAAAATAACAGATGTGGCGTCTGGCCTTGCAGAATTTATTATTAAAGTGGACTCTAAAGTGGAAGAATTTAAATCAGAAGTCAATGTTAAGATGAAAGACAATGATTATAAAATTTCTGATGTTGATGATAAAATGCAGAGAGTCGAAAACGAAATTGTTATGATGCAATTCGGGGCAATGGAATTTGCTATAAGGCTTCGAGGAATCAGAGAGGATGACCGACAGGATTTGAGGCAGATTTGTGCTGAGGCTTTGGCAGTGATATTAAAAATTAATCCTGATGTGGTTTTTTACAAAATAGACAAAATTTACAGAGTGAATTCCTGGGTGGCCAGACAAAGACAATTGCCTAGAGACGTGGTGATATATTTTACAGACAGAGCAATAAGAAATGATATCCTGCAAAAATCTTTTCTTACCTCTGTGCAAGTGGGGGGCACACAAATTGGAGTTTATAAAGAACTACCACCCAAAATGCTGAAAGCCAGAAAAGATTTTGGTTTTCTAGTAAACGAATTGAAAAAACAAGAGATACCATTCCGGTGGGATGCCCCAACTGGCATAATTTTGAAGTACAAGGGAGAAAGATATCGTTTGAATACTGTGGAGAAGGCGGAGCATTTTTATAATACTATCTTTAAAGAAAGAACACCATCTCCACGTACATCTACAGTGCTGGAGATTAAGGAGAGTGACAAGAAGCAATCTCAACAAGAATTGCAAGAACAGTCTAAGCAGGTGGAGTTAGAGGAAACGCAGGGTGCTGTAGGAGGTTTCTTGGAGGAACCCCTGTTAGAATCTTCTCCAATCTTAGACCCGGCTCGGATGGTTGAAGTTAAGGATCAGTGTATAACTCGTGCAAAATCCAAGCAACTTAAAGAAAAGCAACAACAGGAAAGACAATATAAAAAGGGAGCTAAGAGTACTACACAAGAGACTGAAGTCATGGGGGAAGCAAGACCGAAGATCCAGGAAGATATTCGGTTATTCTGCTCGTTGCTTCAGAAAGATAAAGATGACATTTAAGTGTTTATCTTGGAATGTGAATGGGTTGAACTCAGTACAGAAAAGGAAGAAGTTATTTGCATACTTGAGACAATTTAATAATGATATAATTTGTTTACAAGAAACTCATATCACAACTCAAGATCAAAAATACTTGATAAACTCTAAATTAGGAACACATTTTATATCTTCAACTTCGCAAAAAAAGAATGGTGTGGTTATTTATGTAAACAAAAGACTAGCAGCTAAAATTATAGGAGCAGATGAAGATGGTAGGTTTATAGCAATTGAATTGCATACAGTAAATGGCCAAATTCTTTTGATTGGAATTTATGCTCCCAACCAACAACAGGATCATTTCTATAAAATGTTACATACTAAAATACTGCAATGGGACTATAGATCTATTTTAATTATGGGAGATTGGAATGGAGTAATTGATTCTAAATTAGACAAAAAGAGTTTGGCAAAATCCAGGATCAGACTACCACAGACTTTTTTTGACATGAAAGAAGACTTGGAATTAAAAGATATTTGGAGAATACATAATCCAAAAGAATTGGACTATACTTTTTTTTCCAACAGACATAGATCCTTCTCTAGGATTGACTTTATTTTGTTGTCAGATGATTTACTTGTTAAGACAAAAAGAACAAAGATTTTCCCAAGAACTTTGACCGACCATAGTATGGATAGAAATCGAGATGGGCAAGACTGAGCGACGCTCTTGGAGAATAAATGAAAACTTGTTCAGATATGAAAAAAATATAATAGAACTTAAAAAGCACTTGAAAGAATTTTTTGAAATAAACTTGAATAAAGGTACCCCAATTGAAATTGTGTGGGATGCGAGTAAAGCTTATATGAGAGGGGTGCTCATTTATACGAACTCTAAACATAGATTGATTCGACAAAAGAAAAGATCTGAATTGGAAGTAGAAATAAAGAACAAAGAACAGCTACTTATTAAAAACCCAACAGATGACAGAATACGTGGTGTTATAAAACTTTTGAAAGACCAATTTCAAATGCTTATGGCGGAACAAGTTGCAACAAACTTACAATATGCGAAGCATAATACATTTTGTAATGCCAATAAGCCGGGCAGATGGTTGGCCTATACATTAAGGAAAAAGCAGAGTGTACGGACTATTGATAGTATTGATATTAGAGGGAAAGAAATCTTTCAACAAAAATTAATTAAAGAAGCTTTTGTGGACTATTATATTAAACTATATGCTAAAGATGATGTGCAGAATGGATTTATAGAAAAATACTTAGATAATAAAAGAGTTACAAAAATTACTGACCAACAAAAGGAAAGAATGGATTATCCTATAACAGACGAGGAGATAATAACAGCAATTAAACAATTAAAAACAGCTAAAGCTCCTGGAACGGATGGTTTGACTGCAGTGTATTATAAAACCTTGCAAGCAGAAATGATGGAACAACTTAGAGATTTATTTTGTAATATTCAACAAGGGGGTAAAATACCCCCATCATGGACAACAGCTTATATTTCTTTGATACCAAAAGAGCCAGTAGGTCCTAAAAAACCGGAGAATTATAGACCAATATCTCTTCTGAATACTGATTATAAAATTTATGCAAAAGTACTAGCCAACAGGTTGATGCCAGTAATCCAAAAGATGATTCATGATGACCAAGCGGGATTTATCGAGGGTAGATACATGAAGGATAATGTAAGGCAAGTAATAGACTTATTGGAATATCTTGAGAAGAATAAACAGATCCCTGCAGTGCTGGTCTTCTTGGATGCAGAGAAGGCCTTTGATAGAGTGGACTGGAACTTTCTACTAAAGACTTTAAAAAAGATGGATTTTGGGGATCAATTTATACAGGCGGTTTCAGCAATTTACCAAGAGCAAAAGGCACAGATTATTATTAATGGAAGTTTGACAACAGAGTTTAAAATTGAAAAAGGAACAAGACAGTGATGTCCGTTGTCCCCACTGTTGTTTATTTTAACACTAGAAGTCTTGTTAAACACAATACGGGACTCTAATATCTTGAAAGGTATAATGATAAGGCAAGAGGATTACAGAATAAAGGCATTTGCAGATGATCTGGTTGTTACCCTAACACAGCCAATGGAATCATTAATCCAGATGAAGGACATTATACAAGACTATGGTAAAGTTTCAGGTTTTAGACTGAACCAGAAAAAAACTAAGATGATAGTTAAAAATATGACACAAGATCGTAAACACGAGCTTGAAAGGAGGGCAGGTTTTGAGATTGTACCAAAGGTAAAATATCAAGGAGTTCAGGTTGCAGAATCAAATATGAAATTGTTTCAAAATAATTATGAGGTGTTGTGGTGAGAGGTGCAGAAAGATATGGAGACTTGGAAAAAACTGCAGCTGTCTTTACTTGGAAGAATAGCAGCAGTTAAGATGAACATTTTGCCAAGATTTCTTTTTTTGTTTCAAATGATTCCGGTGCTTAAAAGTGATAAACAACTAAAAGTGTGGCAAATTGGAGTGAATAAGTTTGTCTGGAACGAGAAAAAACCGAGAGTGAAATTGAAAATTATGCAAGATGTTCCAGAAAGGGGAGGCCTTAAACTTCCAAACCTACAGCTATATTATGAAGCAGCAGCTTATCTCTAGCAAGTGATTGGTTTGGAAGGAAAAAGACTGGAATAATGAATATAGAAAGTTTTGATCTTGAATTTGGATGGCATGCTTACTTGTTTTATGACAACAAAGTGGATAAAGTATTTAAAAGCCATATACTTAGAGACTCTTTGATGAGAGTTTGGAAGAAGCACTGATACAAATGGGATTATAAAATACCGCTATGGCTGGATCTTGGTCATATTATGTGGAATACAAATATAATGTCACTCGGGGGGTTTTTATACAAAGAGGTTCTTTTTACAGATGCGGGCAGATGGCAGTTGAAGACACTACAGACACTGTTGGACGAAGGGATTAATTTAACTTGGTTACAATATAATCAACTACAATTGAGATGGAAAGAGGACCAAAAAACTGGTATTATGTTGCATGAGGAAGAATTGGTTAGACACATTAAAGAGAAAGGTCCAATGCATATTAAAAGGCTTTATAATGTTTTGTTAGAAAGGGATTCAGAAACTGAACTGGTTAAAGATTGTATGATTAAGTGGGCACAAAATTTTGAGGAACCAGTGATGTTGGAAACATGGGGAAAAATTTGGGTTCAGAATGTTAAATTTACACAGTCGCAGAATCTGAGGGAAAATTTCTATAAAATGTTTTATAGATGGCATTTAGACCCCAAAAAATTGTCGTGTATGTACCCTAATGTTTAGCCAAAATGTTGGAGATGTGATTGTTTAGATGCTACATATTACCATGTTTGGTGGACCTGTAGGAAAGTTAAGGCTTTTTGGATAAAAATTTGGTGGGTCATGCAGAATGTTTTGAAGAAAAAAATTCAATTTTCTCCACAATTGTTTTTATTGGGTATAGTTAAGGGTTTTACATTGGGTGAAACAAAATTGATATTGTATATGGTAACAGCAGCAAGATTGTTGATAGGTAAATACTGGAAAAATGAAGCTTTGCCCACGATCGAGGAATGGACTTTGAAGATGACCAGTTTTGCAGAGATGGCAAAGATTTCAGCATATTTAAAAGATTGTTCACAAGAGACTTATGAATGGGAATGGAAAAAGTGGATAGATTATGTTCAGAACAAATATCAAATTAGGAAGTATCAAATAGCTTTTATTTGAAAATGTTATATTAAGATAGAAATATTTTAATGTAATGAAGATGAAAATTTATAAGGGGGAGGGAGGGGTTCAAGTTTTATATAAGCTTTATACAAAGGAGGTTTTTTTTTTTTACCTGATATGAGTATACTGTGCGGAAGTCCGGGGGGAGGGGAGGGTTAGGGTGGGTTAGGGAGGTTGGGAAGTTTGGGGTGGGTTGAGTGGGGGGGAAGGGGTGAAAATGTAATTGTAAAATTTTTGCAATAAAAAAAAAAGATTAAAATCTGGCTGGAAGAAATGATACAACAACGTATTGAATTTAAACCAGAGTTGTTCCTACTGGGTATCTTTCCAGAAAAAAATAGTAAGGAAAATGTATATTTGATTATACATGTAATAACAGCTGCAAGAATTGTGTATGCTCAAAATTGGAAGTCAGAGAAAATACCTTTGGAAGAAGAAGTAATAAAAAAATTTTAGACTGTGCAGAAATGAATAGATTAACTTTGATGATTAAAGATAAGGAGGATTCAGAATATTTTAAAACATGGAATTTTTTTTTATAGTTGGTTGGAAAAGAGATATAAATGACTAATACTATAATTGTGTACAAATGATGATTATAATATTGATTTAGAAATGAAATGTTAGAAGGGTTTGGATGAATATGAAGATAGAAGCTGGAGAAGAAGTCTAGAAAATAACACCGAGACGTCACAGGGAAGGGAGGATTGATGTATTAAATGTTTGTTTGTCTTAAAAAAAAAATACTAAAAAAAAGGTGATATTAACACTTCATGTGATCTTGATTCTATCCCTCTGCTTATGCAGCCCAGAATTGTGTTGGCTTTTGTGGCAGCTGCTGCACACTGCTGGTTCATATATAAATGGTTGTAAACTAGGACTCCAAGATCCCTTTCACAGTTACTACTATTGAGCAAGGTACCACATATACTGTACCATTTTGTTTTTCTTGTCTGAATGTAGAACCTTACTTTTTTCACCATTGAATTTCATTTTCTTAGCGCCCAATGTTCAAGTCTGTCAAGATCCCTTTGTATCTTAAACTTATCTTCTGGAGTGTTGGCTATTCCTGCCAGCTTGGTGTCATCTGCAGATTTGATGAATTCCCCATCTGTCCCCTCATCCAAGTCATTGATGAAGATGTTGAAGAGTATTGGGCCTAAAACAGAGCCTTGGGGTACTCCATTGCATACTTCCCTCCATGTAGATGCAGTTCCATTGAGGACTACATGTTGAGTGCGGTTGGTCAGCCAGTTACGAGTCCATCTGGTGGTGATGCTGTCTAACCCACATTTTTCTACTTTATCTAGTAGTAGATTATGGTCTACTTTATCACATGCCTTACTGAAGTCCAAGTAAATTATATCGACAGCATTTCTCTGGTCCACTAATTTTGTCACTTTGTCAAAGAATGCAATAAGATTAGTCTGGCATGATCTGTTTTTGACAAACCCATGTTGGCTTTTGGTTATTACTTTGTTTGCTTCCAGGTGTTCGCTGATTCATTGCTTGATTATCTTTTCCAGAATCTTCCCTGGTATTGAGGTCAGGCTGGTAGGTCTGGGGTTTCCTGGATCTATATTTTTTTCCTTTTTTGAAGATGGGAACTACATCAGCTCTTTTTCAGTCCTCTGGCAGTTCCCTGGTGCTCCAGGATCTTTGAAAGATATAGTTCAGTGGTTCTGAGATCTTGTCTGCCAGTTCCTTCAGAACCTTGGGGTGTAATCCATCCTGTCCTGGTGATTTGAACTTGTCTAGGGTAGACAGGTGTTAATTTACCATTTTCTTCCCTATTTTAACTTGTGTTCCTAATCTGTTTTTTGTGGTGCTGTTTTTGATAGATTGGACTGTTTTTTCCCTTTGTGTAAAGACAGATGCAAAAAACAAGTTAAGTAGTTCTGTTTCCTCCCAGCAATGGACCAATTGTTTCCTTGACTTTTTTCTTGTTTTTAGCATCTTGGAAGAAGCTTTTTCTTGTTATTTTTTACTTTTGTTGCAAGCCTTTGTTCATTGTGAGCCTTAGCTTTCCTCAACTTCATCTTTACAGGCTCGGGCTATTTGCTGATATTCTGCCTTAGTTATTTGCCCGTCTTTCCACTTTTTATACTTGTCCTTTTTGTCTTTCGATTTGTCAGAGAATATTTTATGCAGCCATGCTGTTTTCTTTTGAGAGCTGTTATTTTTCTTCTTCATTGGTGTTGTGCTAGACTGGGCTTTTATAACCATTTAAGCAAACCATGAATTGCATGTTGTATGAACCCAGGGATTGTGCTAGTGGGAAGAAGATATGATCTGAATCCACCCAAAGTTTAATTCCAAGTTTGGAATTATAATGTAGAAAGTATTTTGTAAAAAGTATAATTGCTCTATATTTATATAGACTGAAAAAAAAAGTGTAAGCTTCATGATTAGGCTCTGCTGTTTATCAGTTCATCTTTAGCAACTATTCATTCTTACAAGCAAAAAACCAGTTGAAAGAGTTCATTGTATAACCCTTATTCCAAAAAATAATTTGTGTCTGATTCTTTTTACTTTACAGCTGCATCATCTCACTTCAAGGATATCAGTAGGAGCTGTGCTCCTGTTTTGCTGTGGTGGACCTATGGTTTCTTTTCTTTTCTTTTTTTTTTAATTTTTATTAAGTTACATGATTATACAATTCAACAGTTTTCGTTTGGGCTGCGGTTTTTACATTTACACAAATTTATATACATGATATCTCTTAAGTCCTTAATTGATTTAATATTCACACTCTCTCTCCTTTTACTTTTTGTGTTTACCTTCCAACCACTTATACCACATTTCCCACACCGTATAAAATTCTGAGTTCTCTTTTTCATTTATTTCGTGAGTTAATTTACACATCTCTGCACACTCTAATATTTTTTCCAATTATATGCTCCTCCGGTGGCTGTCCTTTCTCTTTCCAGTACTTTGCGTACATTATTCTAGCAGCTGTGATGATGTGTGTGATTAGATATTTCTTTTCCTTCCGATATGTCCTTTTTGGTATTCCCAGGAGAAAAGTTTCTGGTTCCAAATCAACTGTTTCTTCTATTATTTCTTGGGTCCATCTTCGTATCTTTCCCAGTATTTCGTCGCTTCGGGGCACGAGTACCACATGTGATAGAAGGAGCCTTGATGATGGCCACATTTCCAACACTTTGGGTTCGCATTGGATAAAATTTCGCTATTCTAGTGGGGGCTAAATGCCATCTATATATCATTTTATACTGATTCTCTTTATATGTTACTGCTCCTGTCAATTTAAGATTGTAGTTCCAAATTGTTTCCCAATCGTCTAAATTTATACTACGTCCAATGTTTTTTTCCCATGCAATCATCTGTTGTTGTTTTTTTGAAAAAAGTTTTATTTTAGATTAAAATTAAATTTAAAAAAACATAAAAATATCATCCTTACAAACAATTATAGACAGCATCTCAATCGGTTAAAATCATTTCGTGCTTACAATTTTCCAGATCTCATCATATAACAATTATTCTTTACTTAAACTGAAGATAAATATTTAAACATTTCATATATGCTATCTCATCTCCATACTTTTTTGTCAAACCATTGATAAAATATCTCCCATATCAAATAATATTGTTTATCTTCCTGTTCTCTTATTTCAAATGTCAATCTACTCATTTCAGCACAGTCCAACATTTTCATAATAATTTCTTCATCAGTAATTATCTTCTCTCCTTTCCAGTTTTTGGCAAATACAATTCTGGCCGCTGTTAAAATGTTCACAATTAAGTATTGTAATTCTTTATTAAATGTCTCTCGGAAATTTCCTAATAAAAATATTTCTGGTTTAAAGTCAATATGTCTCTTTGTCATTTTTTCTAACCACGTATGTATTTTAGTCCAAAATCTCCTTGCTTCCACGCATGTCCACCACATATGATAGTACGATCCTGGAGTTTGATGACACTTCCAACATTTCTTCAATTTATTCTTAAACATTCTGGCTATCCTCATCGGGGGTAAATGCCACCTGTAAAACATCTTATACAAATTCTCTTTATATGCTGTTGACACAATTAATTCATGGCCCCACTCACGTGAGAGGACACACTCTGGACTTGTTTTTTATCTCTGGTCAGTGGCTGAGTGGTCTGGATATAGGGGATATAGTTATTGAACCCCTGTCATGGTCGGACCATTCTCTCCTGAGACTGGACCTTTTGACCGCTGCACCCCACTGCAGGGAGGCAGAACTGACCAGGTGGTTCCGCCCCAGGCGCCTGATGGATCCTGATAGGTTCCAGAGGGAGCTTGGGCCAGTTCCTGAAACTCTGGCTCACGACTCGGCTGAAGATCTGGTGGCTGCCTGGGATAGGACGGCCGCCGGTGTTCTGGACCGAGTCATGCCTTTGCGGCCTCTGACCCGACGCCGAACCTGCCCGGCCCCTTGGTTTTTCAAGGAGCTGAGGGAGATGAAGCGCCGGAAAAAACGCCTAGAGAGTGGTTGGAGGGCTAGTCGCTCTGAATCCGACCGAGCACTAGTTAGGTCTCATATTAAGACCTATCTAGTGGCGATAAAAGCGGCAAAGTGTAACCACTTTTCCGCTCATTGCATCGGCAGATAACCGCCCAGCCGCCTTGTTTAGGGTGACTCGCTCCCTCCTACATCAGGGAGCATGGGAAGACCCCTTGCAAGGGCAGGCTGAGGATTTTGCACAGTATCTGCACGATAAAATCGCTCAGATTCGGGAAGGCTTGGACTCTGACTGGGTAGATCCTGGCGGGGTGACTGAGGCTGGTCTTGAGAATGTTATCTGGGATGAGTTCGACCCTGTGACTCCTGAGGACGTGGACAGGATCCTGGGGAGGTTAAATGCAACCACATGTTTATTGGACCCGTGCCCCTCCTGGCTGGTACTGGCCACCCGGGAGGTAACACGAGGCTGGCTCCAGAGGATTATAAATGCTTCTCTGAGAGAGGGTTTCTTGCCTCCCGCCTTGAAAGAGGCGGTGGTGAGGCCCCTCCTCAAGAAGCCTTCTCTGGACCCGGCCATTTTGGCAAACTACCGTCCGGTCTCCAACCTTCGCTTTGTTGCAAAGGTTGTGGAGAGTGTGGTTGCGCGACAGCTCCCACAGTTCCTGGATGAAACCGTCTATCTAGATCCGTGCCAGTCCGGCTTCAGGCCTGGGTACAGCACGGAGACGGCATTGGTCGCATTGGTGGATGATCTCTGGAGGGCTCGGGACAGGGGTTGTTCCTCTGTTCTGGTCCTGTTAGACCTCTCAGCGGCTTTTGATACCATCGACCATGGTATCATGCTGCGCCGGCTGGAGGGATTGGGAGTGGTAGGCACCGTGCTGCGGTGGTTCTCCTCCTATCTCTCTGACCGGTCGCAGTCTGTGTTGGCAGGGGGGCAGAGGTCGACCTCGAGGCACCTTGCTTGTGGGGTGCCGCAAGGGTCGGTCCTCTCGCCGCTCCTGTTCAACATTTATGTGAAGCCGCTGGGTGAGATCATCCGTGGTTTTGGGGTGCGATGCCATCTGTACGCTGATGACACTCAGCTGTACATTTCCACCCCAGACCACCCCAATGATGCCCTCGAAGTTATGTCCCAGTGTCTGGAGGCCGTGCGGGTCTGGATGGGGAGGAACAGGCTTCGGCTCAACCCTTCCAAGACAGAGTGGCTGTGGATGCCGCGTCCCGGTATAGCCAGCTGGCGCTATCGCTGGCTATTGGGGGCGAGTCACTGACCCCCACAGAGGGGGCTCGCAACTTGGGCGTCCTCCTGGACACACGGCTGTCTTTAGAAGAGCATATGACGGCCGTGGCCAGGGGGGCTTTTTATCAGGTTTGCCTGATACACCAGTTGCGCCCCTTTCTGGATCAGGATTCCTTGTGCACAGTCACTCATGCCTTGGTTACATCACACCTGGACTATTATAACGCTCTCTACATGGGGCTCCCCCTGAGGAGCACCCGGAGGCTCCAGCTGGTGCAGAATGCGGCCGCGCGGGTGATTATGGGAGCGACGTGGCGCTCCCACGTAACACCTCTCCTGCCCGAGCTGCATTGGCTTCCGGGTGCGCTTTAAGGTGTTGGTTCTCATCTTTAAAGCGCTCCATGACTTAGGGCCAGGGTATTTGCGAGACCGCCTGCTGCTACCGATAACCTCCCACTGGCCAATACGCTCTCACAGAGAGGGCCTCCTCGGGGTGCTGTCGGTTAGGCAATGTCGGCTGGCGGCCCCCAGGGGGCGAGCCTTCTCTGTGGGGGCACCCGCCCTGTGGAATGAGCTGCCTTCTGCAATACGATTGATCCCGGACCTCCGGACCTTCCGTAAAGCCCTGAAGACGTTTTTATTTCATCAAGCCGGCCTAGCCTAAATGGTTTTTAATTGGGATTTTAAATTTTATGGATTTTGGGGTTTTAAATTGGGTAGCCAGTGATTTAATTCTTTTAATTATCTTAACTTTTGCATTTGTATGTTTTTTAATTTTGGCTGTTCATCGCCCTGAGTCCCTTCTGGGAGAAGGGCAGTATACAAATTAAATAAATAAATAAATAAATAAATAAATAAATAAATAAATAAATAAATAAATTGTCATTTTATAATAATGTGACCACAATTTTTGCCATTTCTCTAAATCAATAGTATAACCAAATTTTTTTCCCCATGTTATCATTGATTCTTTGACTTGTTCTTCAAGTAAATATCCATATAACTTTTTAATTACATGATCATCCGAACCCATTAATATCTTGTCTAAACCAGTTGAAACACTATAAATACCTTCTTGTTTAAAGTCTTCTCGATATCTGGAATGTATTTGCATGTATGAAAACCAATCTATCTTAATTCCCTGATCTTCTAAGTTTTGTTTCAATTTAAGTTCACCCTTTTCATCCAATAATTCATTATATCTGACAATTTGCTCCCCTCTAAATACCACTGGATAAGAAAAAGCTTCAATTGTAGATACCCAAACTGGAATCTTCAAATAATGGTATTTTTTGATCTTCTCCCAGGTCAAAAACAAAGCTTCATGTATCTGATGTCTTCTAAAATACCCCTGAATTTTAGTTCCTTTATACTATAAGAAAGCATGCCATCCCATCAGCAAATCATGTCCCTCCAAATTTAATAATCTAGTGTTTTTGAATGTTACCCATTCTTTAATCCATATTAAACAAACCGCTTGATAGTATAATTCAAAATCCAGTAATCCAAAGCCACCTCTCATTTTAGCATCTTGTAACAGTTTGAGTTTTATCCTTGCCTTCTTTCCCTGCCAAACATATTTTAAAACCATTTTATTTAAGTCTGCAAAAAAATTCCTAACCCAGCTTTACAGGAATTTTCTGAAAAAGATACAAGATTCTAGGTAAAATATTCATCTTAATAGTTGCAATTCTACCAATCAAAGATAGCTGCAAGTTTCCCCATTTCACCAAATCCTGTCCTATCTGTTGCTTGAGCTTATTATAATTATTTTCTTTAAGAGAACTACATCTTGCTGTTAATTGAATCCCCAAGTATTTTACCTTATTTGTGACCTGTATCTTAGAGATCTCCCTCAGTTCTTCTTTTTGTTTTTTTAACATATTTTTGGTCATTATCTTCGTCTTCTCTTTATTAATTTTCAAACCAGCAACCTCCCCAAATTCACCTATTTTTTCTCCATTGTGGGTTGAGACAGCAGCCAGGATGGGGTGTGCTCGTCTGTTATGCTGATAGACTGAGCCTGACAAAGTTGCTAAGTCTCGCCCTTGTTACTGGGCAAACCCAGCTTTTGGCTCAGTCTGTCGGCCTAGACAGGTGTGTGGGACTGTTCCTCTTGCTTTTTTCTATCTTTCCTGATAGTATATTAGTGTAGGATTTATTGGTTTGATTGGATTGTTACTGGACTTCTTTGGATTTCGATTTCACCTCAGACTACTGTTGATTTTACTGGTTTGGACCTGGATTGTTGCTGGACTTCTCTGGATCTCCCTGTCACAGTAAGACTTTCCCCCTATAACTAGCTTAGCTGGTTACCTGGGGGGGGGGGTGGCTACCTTTCCCCTTTTTGCCTGGGATTTCTCTCCTATTTATCTGCAACTGCTTTTGGGCTGGTGGAGCTTTTCGCGCTCCCATTTCATTTACAAGCCTCAGAGGCGAATTGACGGCTTGCAGAGCTTCGCGCTCCCCTCCTAGATCTCCCGGCGGTCATTTTGAGTTGCTTGAAGCCGTCTCCCTTCAAATTGCCTGGCGACCGCTTTTTCACTTGATTGAAGCCCGGAGCGGTCCTGTGGGGGTCACGCGCCCCCGTTTATTACTCGCATAGCCTTGTCTGCTAGCAGCCTTTCAAACGCTGCGCTACTGGGTTTTCAGTGCTTTGCAGGGGCATCGCCCGTGCCTCTCGTAGGCTTTGGGCGTGAAAATCTCTAAGCCACTCTGTCGGCTCTCGTTTACACTACTTGTCGGCACCTTGAGCGCTCCTCCCCTTGTAGCCTTTGTGGATTTGCAGCAGCAGTTTATACGCCTTTGAGGGGCTCTCACGCCCCCATATATTACCATTGCAGCCGTTTTCCTCCATTGCAGAGGTTATTGTTGGTGGAGCTTCACGCCCCCACCTCATTACCAGCATCTTTTTATTGCCTGTATTGAAGTGGGATTTTTTATACCAGCAAGGCTCTGTGCCTTACCCTTTGAGTGGAGCTTTTGCACTCCCATTTAGTGCGTTTGCCTGATTGGCTGGATTCTAAAATCTGAGCTCCTTTGCTCTTGTCAACTACCATTGTTGAGGCCCCCAGACTTGTGCCTCCTGGCAAATTACCCACTTTGCGACATTTACCTCTGCCCATTGCCTGTTCATTTCCTATACCAATTATATATATAACAACATGCCCAAAGCTTCGCACAAATTGAAGCACTGTCACAAGGCAGGGCAGTCAGAAGATCCACCTCATTCACGGGCTGCTTCTAACAGTAAGGAGGTGACTTCTGGAAACCCGTCCAAACCGTCGGTTTTGGATAATGCCAGGCATCGTCGCAAATCCTCCTCTCATTCTCATCCTTCCCGGGCAGAAGCTCGCCGGGATAAGGTACTTCAAAAGCTGTGTGCCAAGGCCAGTGGACACCAGCAATCGGCCAAGGAGACGACCCTGATCTCTCCTCCTGCTGCTACAGGGTCTGATCCTGGAGGACAGGTGGATCAAATTTCCCTCCAGGATTGTCCTACGGTAATTTAACCTGATAATCTGTGGGGCTCCACTGCAGTGTCAGAGCCTGATCCACCTGCTGATTCTGGCACGCAACCACCCGCTTTGCAGGCATCTTCTGAGACAGTGCCAGCGCTTAATTCAGCTGATTCTGGCACTGGAGGGGCTCAACAACATTGTTTCCTTACACTGGAGCAAATCCAGCAGTTAATCGTGACAGCGGTGCAGCAGTCATTAGCAGCTCAGGTTCGGCCCGTCAGCAGAGCTGAGTCGGTCTGCTCGGGTGTTTCTGCCTCTCGGGAGGATGCTTTGCAAGACAATGCTCTGTCTATAGAGGCTCAGGATTCTCCTGTGGCATCCGTCTCGAGCCGTGGTTCATCGCTGGCTGAGGACGTTTCTCATGATTTGGACCTGTCTGAGGATGAGGGGCTTCTGCCGGACCAGCCCTCTTTTATGGACCTTTTTCCTCAAAATCTGCACAAAGCTGTACTTACAGCTCAGCTGGGTTCCCCCCCCCCGTCGCAGTCTGAACCTACGACGTCCAAAGGAGCCCTGAATTCTCTCTTTGCTGAGCCATCCAGACCTGTGGACATAATTCCTACCCCTCCTCTGTTCCTTGAGGTCATTCAGAAACAATGGTCCTCTCCCGGAACAGCTCCATCTCCCACCTCTGCGGACCGGTGGAATTACTGTGTGGCTCCGGATTTGGCTGACCTTCTCCAGGTTCCATCCATAGATGCACCGGTAACTGCACTCTTGCCACACACCCCGGTCCCTGGTACCTCAGATGAAGGCCTCTGCCCTGAGGAGTGTCGGGCTGAACAGGTCTTACAACGGGCTCATCAGGGGGCCGCTTGGGCCATCCGTTCTGCATCGACAGCGTCGTTCTTTAATCGCACTATGCTTCTTTGGCTTCATCATCTGCAAGAGAGTTTGCCCTCTGAGGATGTCCGTATTTGGCAGGAACTGAACAAAATCAAGAGCCTTGGTAGTACAGTGGTTTAAAGCACCCTGTTATTAACACAGCTGCCTGCAATTACTGCAGGTTCGAATCTTACCAGGCTCAAGGTTGGCTCAGCCTTCCATCCTTTCTAAGGTAAATTAAATGAGGACCCAGTTTGTGGGGGCAATAAGCTGACTTTGTATAAATATACAAAAGTATGAAGGCTATTGCTTAACGCATTGTAAGCCATCCTGAGTCTCTGGAGAAGGGCGGCATATAAATCAAACTTAAAAAAAATCATCGCTGCAATGCAGTTCTCGGTGGACACTACGCTTAATGCCACCCGCTTTGCGGCCAAGTCCCTCGCCTCTGCTGTTACCACACGGCGTTTAGTCTGGCTGCGACACTGGCAAGCTGATGCCAGGCATAAGTGGCGTCTGGCTTCGGTTCCCTTTTCGGTTTCCAAGCTTTTCGGGGACCCTCTCGACGCTTTTCTCACAGAAACCAAGGACAAGAAAAAGGTCCTTCCGGCAGTCTTCCGTAGAGGACATGCAAGGTTCCATCCTTAACAGTCTCGTTCCCATTCTCGTTCCTATGAGGGATCCTCTTTCTCTGTTCCCTCTGTCAGGCCGCAAAGTGGGTTTCAACCTAAGCAGCGGGGTGTTCAGGACAGAGCGCCCAGAGGTAGGACCTTTGTTTCCAAACGGCCCTTTCGAGGGGGAGGAGGTCGTTTCCCCAGACGCCATCGTTAACTGCATTTCCGACCCTCCCATTGGGGGCAGACTGGCCCTTTTCGCCCCTGTTTGGGAAGGTTCCACTTCAGATAAATGGGTCCTGGCCATCTTACGATCTGGGTTGGCCATCGAATTTCTCTCTCCCCCCTCCGTCGTTCTTTGTGTGCTGTCCGCTTCCTAATGACCTCCAGAAATGATCCCTTATGGATTCGGTGGTTCAGCATCTCCTTTCAATCAGGGCTATTCAGCCAGTGCCCGAGATTGAACAGGACATGGGATTTTATTCCCGTGTGTTTCATGTGCCAAAGTCTTCGGGGGGGTGGAGACCCATTCTAGACCTCAAACATCTCAACTGGTATGTCGCATACCGCAAGTTTACAATGCAGTCTCTAAAATCTATTCTCGACGGCATTGGGGGGGCAATCTCCTCTCTTCTATAGACCTCACCGAGGCCTATCTCCATATCCCCATCCTCCCCTCCCATAGGAGGTTCCTTAGGTTCTGCTATGGGGGACGCCATTACCAGTATCGGACCTTGCCCTTTGGCCTTTCGTCTGCCTCTTGTACCTTTACTAAGATTCTGGCTGCTCTGGCAGCTTCCCTTCGGGCTAAATCTATTCGTCTACAATGCTATTTGGACGATATTCTGATTTTGTCTTCTACCCATCAGCAAGCTTCCTCTGACCTGCAACTTACTCTCCAGACTCTGGCTGCCCATGGCTTTTCCATTAACGTGGTGAAGAGCCATCTAACTCCTTCTACTCGTTTGGTCCATCTAGGGGCCCTGATAGATTCGGTGGTGGGGAGGGTCTACCTATCGCGGGAGCGACAAGATAGTTTGAGGTCACTGGTCTCTAAAGTTGAGCGGACTAGATCTGTGTCTCCCCTTGTCCTGTCTCAACTCCTGGGAAAAATGATATCCGCCATCTCAATCGTTCCCTGGGCCCAGCTGCACTCAAGGGAACTTCAGTGGTTCCTTTTGCCTTTGCAGAAGGCGGGCAGGGGCACTTCCCGCACGACCATTCCTGTCCCTAGAAAGGTGATCAGGTCTTTAGCATGGTGGCGGTCTCCAGCCTTATCCCGAGGTTGTTTTTTCTTCGACCCACAGAGAGTGGTGGTGACAATGGATGCCAGTCTTCAGGGCTGGGGGGCCCATTGTCTGGGTCAGGTTGCGCAGGGCACCTGGAACAGCGTCGAATCCCGTCACCCCATCAACTGGCTGGAACTACGGGCAATTTACCTGGCGCTGCGAGCTTTCCATCGCATCATATTCAGCTCCCATGTCCTGGTCCTCACGGACAATATCACAGCGAAGGCCCATGTCAATCGCCAAGGGGGCACACGGTCTCTCTCCCTGATGTCGGAGGCATTGTGGTTGGGAGTCTGGTCGGAAATTCACCTTGCCTTGTTACGGGCAGAACACATTTCCGGCGTCACCAATATACAAGCAGACTGGCTAAGCTGTCAGCGACTGGACCACACGGAATGGCGTCTTCACCCGCACATCTTCTGCCAAGTCGTGGCATGCTTCGGGACTCCGGTGATCGACCTTTTTGCCACATCGGACAATGCTTAGCTTCCATGCTTCATCTCGCGGTACCCATCTCCTCTGGACGCTCTCCGCTCATCGTGGCCTCCGGGACTCCTATATGCGTTCCCTCCGGTCTCTCTGGTCTCCCGAGTGATTCGCAAGTTGTTGCTGGAGCAGGCGGAGATCATACTTGTGGCTCCGTATTGGCCACGCAGAACTTGGTTTGCCGACCTAGTGTTGCTGTCCATTTACCAGCCGTGGCAGTTACCTGAACCGGAGGACACATTAACACAAGGGGCCATGAGGCATCTGGACTTGCAGTGGCTTCATCTGACCGCTTGGTGGTTGAGCGCCAGGCGCTCGGAGAGGCCAACATTCCTGCAGACGTAATCCACACCATTCAGACTTCGAGGCGGCCTTCGACGGACCGGATTTACTCGGCCACCTGGCGGGCCTTTTGTGCCTGGTGTAATCATAACGGGGTTCCACCCCTTCAAGCATCAATTGTTAATATACTGGTCTTCCTGCAGGAGGGACTGGCTAGAGGGCTTTCGCCCAACACTCTGCGAAGGCAGGTGGCGGCAATCTCATCGATACTTACCTTCGGATCGTTATCATCTCTGGCCCGGCATCCTTTGATTCACCATTTTCTGCGAGGTGCTACGAATCTCTTCCCTCCAGTTCTGCATAGGTACCCAACTTGGGACTTCTCGATTGTTCTTAATTTGCTCACGGCTTCCCCATAAGAACCTTTACGGACAGTTAGCCTTCGGCTTTTAACATGCAAAGTTGCCTTCCTGGTAGCTATTACCTCAGCTCGCCGCATGTCAGAGGTGGCCGCCCTCTCCATCCAGGAGGATCTCTGTGTATTCCATGCGGACCGTGTGGTACTCTGTCTGGACCCGACCTTTGTGCCGAAGGTTAATACCACCTTCCACCGCATGCAGGAGCTTGTCCTGCCCAACTTTTGTCCTCGTCCAACCCACAGACTTGAGCGACAATGGCACTCACTGGATGCCCGACGGGCTCTGCGGATCTACATTAAGCGGACAGCGGCCGTCCGCAGAACAGAATCCCTCTTTGTTTCCTTCTTGCCATGTTCTTTGGGCAGTAAGGTGTCATCTATGACCATCGGTCATTGGATTCGGCAAATGATAGCCAAGGCCTACGAATGCACTCCCTTCCGAAGCCTCCTCGGCTGACTGCGCATTCTACCCACAGTGCTGCGACATCGGTGGCCTGGGCCACCCAAGCATCATTGCTTGAAATCTGCAGGGCGGCTACGTGGACTTCACCTTCTCCATTTATCCAACATTATAAACTGGACAAATTTGCCTTGGCAGATGCCGCCTTTGGTCGTAGGGTCTTACAGCGGGTTGTTTCGGGGGAGGTTGTTTCGGACCAGCCTGGTCCCACCCTCTCGTAGGGACGTGAATCTTTGGTATGTCCCATCCTGGCTGCTGTCTCCACCCACAATGGAGAAGGGGCGTTGGTCCTACCTGAGACGCACCTTCTCATTGGGTGGAGACAGCAGCCAGACCCTCCCTTAGCCAGTCTGATCTCTATCTCTTGTCTAATTTCTCTCTCCTTTGTTGGTGTCCCACATGCCAAGCCTGTCTTCTTGTCTTCGCCAAAAGCTGGGTTTGCCCAGTAACAAGGGCGGGACTTAGCAACTTTGTCAGGCTCAGTCTATCAGTATAACAGACGAGCACATCCCATCCTGGCTGCTGTCTCCACCCAACGAGAAGGTGCATCTCAGGTATGACCAACGCCCCTTCTATCAATTTATTTATTGATGTTAATCGTTCTTCAATAATAAAAACCAGGTCATCAGCAAAAGCTTGTAATTTATATTCTTCCTTTCTAATTTTCAATCCTTTTATCTCTTTTTCTTCTCTAACATTTCTATTCAGCACTTCCAACGTCAATATAAATAGCAATGGGGATAAGGGACATCCTTGTCGAGTACCTTTTTCTATTTCAATAGCATCAGTCAATTCTCCATTAATCATTACCTTTGCCGTCTGTTTTGTATATATAGCTTCAATTGCCTGAATAAATTTCCTTCCAAAGCCCATCTCTTCCATTTGTAACATCATAAATCGCCAATTCACATTGTCAAATGCTTTTTGTGCATCTAAAAATACCAAGGCCATTTGTTTTTCAGGGTGCACTTCATAATATTCTAGGGTATTCAAAATTATTCTTATATTGTCTCTAATTTGTCTTTTTGGAAGAAATCCAGTTTGATCTGGATGTATAAAGTTATTCAAGTATCTCTTAAGTCTTTCTGCCAGTTTTGAAGCAAAGATTTTATAATCCGAATTTAGCAGGGATATAGGCCTAAAGTTTTTAACTTGCTGTGGGCCTGTGTCTTTTTTTTTTCCTTTTTTTTTTATTGAAAAGTTTTACAGAAGAAAAAGATTCCCCCCCCCTTTCCCTCCCCTCATCCCACCCTCCCTCTGACTTTCCAGAGCAAAATACAAAGTATTTCAATTAACAATCATAAGCTAAATTAACCTATCTATCCTTAGACTACTAAATCCCCCCCGAAACCTTAACTCCACTATAGATAACATAATACTTCTAACACTTCTCATTCATTCATAAGCTATTTGATATTTTCTTGTCTGATACTTATTTTGAATATAATCAATCCATCTTCTCCATTCCGATATGTATCTTTCTTGTGTATAGTCCTTCAAATACGCTGAGATTTTCGCCATTTCTGCTAAGTTCGTTACTTTCAATATCCACTCTTCGATAGTAGGCAAAGAATCCTTCTTCCAATATTGCGCTACCAACAGCCTAGCTGCTGATATTAAGTTCAAGATCAATTTAGTCTCTAATACTGTACAATCTGTCGTTATACCCAGTAGAAACAATTGAGGAGTAAATTTCAACCTTTTTTTCAGAATGTTCTGCATCACCCACCAAATTTTTATCCAAAATGCCTTGATTTTCTTACAAGTCCACCATATATGATAATAAATTGCATCATCACATTCACATCTCAAACATTTAGCTTGCAAATTCGGGTACATACATGATAATTTTTTAGGATCTAAATGCCATCTATAAAACATTTTATAAAAGTTCTCTCTCAAATTTTGTGCTTGCGTAAATTTAACATTTCTAACCCAAATATTTTCCCATGTGTCCATCATCACTGGTTCCTGAAAGTTTTGTGCCCATTTTATCATGCAACCCTTAACCAATTCCGTTTCTGAATCTATTTCCAATAATGCATTATACAACCTTTTGATATGCATTTGACTTTGATCTCTAATCTGTTTTACCAAGTTTTCCTCATTTTGCATAACACCAATTTTCTGATCTTCCCTCCATCTAGCTTGAAACCAAGTATAAATTATCCCTTCTTCTTTTAATACATCTAAAGATTTCAGTTGCAGCTTACCCCTTTCCATAAAAAGAAGCTCTTTATAAGTAATCATCTCTGTTTTTTGTTGTATACTTATATTTTCTATTGCATGTCTAGGATTTGCCCATATGGGTATCTTATAATTTAACTTATATTGATACTTTTTCCAAACCTTCAACAACGCATTTCTAAGTATATGACCCTTAAACACTTTATCCACTTTTTTTCATATAACAGATAAGCATGCCATCCATATAACAAATCATAACCCTCTATATTTAACATTCTCTCTTCAGTTAAATTAAACCATTTGCTAATTTGTGATAAAACAGCTGCTTCATAGTACAATCTTAAATTAGGCATTTTAAGACTTCCTCTCTCACGTACATCCTGTATAATTTTCAGTTTCACTCTTGGTTTCTTCCCGCCCCAAATAAAGGTATTAACCCCTTTCTGCCATTCCCTCAAGTTTCCATCTTTCTTTAGCACTGGTATCATTTGAAACAAAAATAAGAACCTAGGTAATACATTCATTTTTATTACTGCTATCCTTCCCAATAAAGATAGTTGTAACTTTTTCCAATTTTCCATTTCTTTCTGCACTTTTTGCCAAAGAACTTCATAATTGTTTTTAAATAATTTCGTGTTTGAGGCAGCAATATATACTCCTAAATACTTAACCTTTTTAACTATTTCAAACCCCATTATTCTCCTTAAATCTTCTCTTTGAGATATGGACATATTTTTAGTTATCATCTTTGTCTTGTGTTGATTTATTTTAAATCCAGATACCTTACCATATTGGCCTATTATGTCTAACATATGTGGAGCGGCTTCTATAGGTTGAGATAAAGTAACAACCAGGTCATCTGCAAACGCTCTTAATCTATAATCTTGCTGTCTAATTACAATTCCTTTTATTTTATCAGAGTCACGTATCTTATTCAACAAAACTTCTAAAGTTAAAATTAGCAACAATGGAGACAAAGGACAGCCCTGCCTTGTACCTTTGTCAATGTTAAAAACATCTGTTAAGCCTCCATTAACTATTATTTGTACTGTTTGTTCCTGATATATTGCTCTAATTGATTGTATAAAATACTCTCCAAAGTGCATTTTCTCTATTATCTTAAACAAAAATTGCCAATTCAATCAATCAAATGCTTTCTCTGCATCCAAAAATATAAACGCTGCAGAGACCTGGTTGTTTTTTTCCCAATATTCCAATAAATTTACAGTTTGTTTAACATATTTCATTTGCCTCCCTTTTATAAAACCTGATTGATCATTATGAATTGTTTGTTGCATAACTGGCATTAATCTATTCGCTAATATCTTGGCAAAAACTTTATAGTCAGTGTTCAAAAGTGATATTAGCCTAAAATTTTCAGGTTTGGTACAGTTTTGATCTTCCTTCGGGATCAGTGAAACAAAGGCTGTTCTCCAAGAGGGTGGAACTCTTCCCCCTATTTGAATTTTACAAAATAATGCTCTAAGCGGTTCTACCATTTCAAACTGTAAATTCTTGTAATAAACAGCTGTTAATCCATCTGTTCCCGGAGCTTTCCCTATTTTTAACTGCTTAATTGCTGCAATAATCTCCTCATAAGTTATTGGCTGATTCAATCCTTCCTTCTGCTCTACCGTTAGTTCAGGAATATTCTCTTCCTTTAAGTATCTATCTATAACTATGCCTTGTATTGAATCACTAGCATATAACTTTGTATAAAATTCTAAAAAAGCCTTTTTGATCATATTCTGTTGGCAAACTTCCTTACCTCTATTCTATCTTACCAATAACTTGTGATTTGTTTTTTCCTCAACACATAGGCCAACCACCTGCCTGGTTTATTGACATTACAAAATGTATTGTGTTTAGCATATTGTAAACTAGTTGCCACTTGATCAGCCATTAACATATTAAATTGCTCTCGTAGTATATTTATTGTTTCTTTTGCTTTCTTATCTCCTGGATTAAGTATAAGTAATTGTTCTTTCTTTTTTATTTCTTCCTCTATCTCTTTCCATTTCTTTTGTTATTTCAATCTATGTTTATTATTCATATGTATTAAAGTTCCCCTTATATAAGCCTTACTAGCATCCCAAACCATTTCCATAGAAGTACTCTTATGCATATTAATAGCAAAAAATTCTTTCATTTGTTTTTTAAGCTCATTCACATTTTCTTCATATCTAAATAAATTTTCATTTAGCCTCCAAGACCTCCTTTCTCCCCTCTCCTGTTCCATTTCCACCCAAACCAGACTATGATCAGTTAGAGTTCTTGGACATATCTTCGTCTTCTTCACCCTAGAAATAAAATCATTTGCGGTTAGTATAAAATCAATCCTGGAGAAGGATTGATGTCTATCAGAAAAAAATGTAAAGTCTCTCTCCACCACATTGCGTTCTCTCCAAATATCTCTCAGTTCTATGTCTTCCATCATATCAAAAAAGGATTTAGGTAATTTCGCACGGGTTGAGATCTTTGATAAACTTTTTTTATCTTTCTGTGTATCTATTACTCCATTCCATCACCCATTAATATGAAAGATTTATAGTCCCATTGTATTATTTTAGTGTGTAAAAATTTATAGAACTTGTCTTGTTGCTGATTAGGGGCATATATTCCAATTAAAAGCATTTTTCCAGTCTGTATTAATAATTCAATTGCAATATATCTTCCTTGAACATCTGCCTCAATTAAATTAGCTGATAGTCCTTTCTTTACATATATGACTAACCAATTTTTCTTCTCTGGCGCTGATGCCACAAAGTGTGTACCTAATCTTGAATTTATCAAATATTTTTGATCTAATAGTCTAATATGTGTTTCTTGCAAACAAATAACATCATTGTTAAATTGTTTCAAATAATGAAATACTTCCTTTCTTTTTTGTGGTGAATTTAAACCATTGACATTCCAAGATAGGAATTTAGTTGCCATCTTTAGCCTTTCGAAGCCGCATGAGCATCAGCTGAACATCCTCCTCCACCTTATTCTTCGGCCTAGCCCCCCCCCCCCCCCACTGCTTCTGTTTTTTGAACTTCTTGAGGTAAATCTTGAGGTTGTTGGATTTTTAATTGTTGTTCATGTTGATAAGTTGCTCGGGTCAATCGTTGTTCTCTTGGCTCTCCCTTCTGAGATGGTTCCAGAGTTGGGGGTAAGCCCCCAAGATCCAAATCTTCTTCCATGGTGATTCCTCCAGCTGCAACTTCAGCATAAATTTGTGTCTGCTTTCCATCTTTTTCTTGTTGTAGCATCTCCATTTTCTTTCTACCTCCCCCCGCCCCCCGGTGAGGATGGCTATCCAGCCTTAAGAACATTAACATAAACATCTTTTGCCTTCCGAACTGTGTTTAACCGGTATCTTTCTCCACTATAAATCACTATTAACCCAGTTGGAACATCCCATCTGTAAGGCACTTGTTGATTTCTCAGTTCACTTACAAAAAAGCCAAAATCCTTTCTGCTTCTTATCATTTTTCGGGGGATCTCTTTCAAAACCACCACTTCTTGCCCAGCCACTTGAACCTTATTCTTGTAAGAAGCTTGTAAGATGTCATTTCTAATCCTCCTGGTTGTAAAATAAATCACCACATCTCTTGGCAGCTGTTTTTGTATTGCTAGCCAGGAGTTAACCCTGTAGATTTTATCAATTCGACTTCTTTTGGTCTTTCTTTAATTATCTCTGCAATAGCTTCAGCACAAATGTCCTTTAGATTTTCCTTACTATTTTCTTTCAGGCTTCTCAAATCTCAAGGCAAATTCCATAGATCTGTATTGTAACATTACCAATTCATCATCCCCCTCTCTGTTTTAGTCATAATATCTCCCATTTTGCTTTCCAAATTTAAGTTGGCTTCATTGATTTCTTCCACTCTCTCTTCCACCTGAATAACAAGTTTTGACAGTCCTGATACTGCAAAAATAATATCATCTCTTATTTCATCATGCTTTATTGCAACAACTTCTTTGATTTTATATCCTCCTCAACTTTCTTTAATTTCCTTTCCAAGATTACTGTTAAGTTATTCATTGCTGCAGCTTGGTTATTCATGGCTTCTTTCATAAATTCTTTGAGATCCTTAAGAGCAGCCTTCTGACTCTGTGAGTCAACTGGAAGTTGTGCTTTCTGTGTCACCACTGACACAATTGGAGAACCTCCTCCTCCTTTAGGAACTCCTGGCTTAACTTGTTTAGAAGCCATCTTTTTTTCTTTTTTTAAAAGGATCTTTTTCCCCTTCAAAGCCACAGAGTCCCTTAAACAATTTTCAAGAGCTTGTAAATTATAGTCTCTTGCCACTTGAAGAATTTGTGCTTTAATCAATTAGTAAATCTTATATGGACTTCTCTTGGTAATTTATTGTGCATAGCATATCTAGTGTGAACTCGATAAATCTCATCCACACCATATGTCATCTCCTCTCTAGGTATCTCCAAATCATCAGCAAGCATAGTAATCATGACATTCACAAGATTTTCTTCTTTCTCTTCCTCCACATTTTGAAATCTAAGAAAAAATTCTGCTTTATCTATTTCAAGTTCCACTGCTGCACTTCTTTCGCTTTCCACCTCTCTCAGTCTATTGTCAAAATCTTTCATTTTCCCCCCCTTTTGGTCATCCTTCTTCTCAAGCTCTTGTAGTCTTCCTTCAAATTTTGACATTGCCTGTTGGATGCGAACCACTTTTTCATCTGTCTTTATTAATTGTTGTTCCATCCGTTAGACATTCTCGTCTGTCTTAAGTAATTGTTGTTCCATCCTCTGAACTGTGCTCAAAATTGCTTGTAGCGATGCTTCTTTCTCTTTCTCTTTCTCTTGTTGTATCATAGCCTGGATCAGACGTTGTCCTCCAGATGGAGATGCAGAAGATGTGGTTGCAGCTCCCATTGTTACTGTTTTTTTTACTCATTTTATTATAATCCACTGGTGTAAGGACCAAGAGAGAAAATAAAAAAATTAAAAAACAAAAAACAAAAAGGGAAACAAAAAGGGAAAAAGGAAAAGGAGAGGTAAAAAAGCAAAAAATCAAATATGGAAAAAGAAAAAGAAGAACCCCCCCCCCCAGCTCTTCAGGTTCTTCCAAACCCTAATCTAACTAAGATTCCATTAAAAAAGAAAAGAAAAAAAAAAGAAAAAAAAGAGAGAGAGAAAAAAATCATCTGCTTTTTGACTACCCCCTCTTCCCTTTGGTATTTGAGCAGATACGTGTATAATTTGGCTAGTAATTTGTTTTCGGTACCCATCCAAATCTTATCTAATCCGTTGGTTCCTAGTTCTATGCCAAATTCCTTCTTATCTTTTTGGTATCTTGACTTAATTAGTAAATAAGGCCACCAATCAATATGAATATCTTGCTCCTTCAAGGTTTCGTTGGTTTTAAGATTCCCGCCACTATCGAGAATGTCTTCATATCTAAACATTTTTTCCATCCCTAACATATTTGGGTATATCATAGCCTCCATTGTAGATATCCATTTTGGGACCTTCGTGTAGGACCTATGGTTTCAATCCCCTACTTCTGCAAGGTATTGTTTATTCTCCAACGCGCAGCTTGAAGAATCCAAAGCTTCGGGTAGTTCAGTAGTTGGGTAGCCTGCACTGAGTGTGTTCCTTTAAGAAATTTCTCTTCAGACACGCCCACTTGCTCAACAGAGTTCCAGTTTAGTTCACTCAGTTGAGCCTGTGACACTGTCTAAAATTTTCTCTGATAATCTACTAAACCTTGTTCCTGAAGCTTTGGATTCTTCAAGTTTTCTCTGCATTATTTTCAGCAATTTTTCTTCTCTTCATTTGGTTTTGCCGGGGGTGAGTCTGCCTGCTGTCTCAGGCAGGCTGTGATTGACAGTTTGCCCTTCCTTTGAAAGCGCGGCCAATTGTCTGACTCTCTGCTCCTTTTAATAGCCGCAGGCATGTGGGTAGGTTTCCCGGCCTGCCGGCAATACCGCCCCCGCTGTTTTGGATTTAATTTGAACTCTTGCGGCTTGAGATTGTCGCCCTGCTCTCAGCGGCACTCTCTCATTGTCTCTGAGACTGGACTTAGCGTTTGGATCACTTCTGAGTGATCGCACGCTCTATCACCTCAGGGAAATCGCCAAAGCCTCCTCCTGCCGTCCCTTCGATCGTCAGGGCGCCCCTTTGAAGTCGCAGCGGTTTCTTCCTGTCCCGCTTGTTCTACGCAGCGCTGGGAGTGCTTTTGAGGCTCCTGCTGCCTTCTCTCCGTGTAACTGCAGCCTCGCTTTTCTCTGGTGTCTAGGCAGCGGCGCTGGGAGACCTTTGACAGTTGCACGCCATTTTCGCCGTCTCAGCGCTGGGAGCTGCGCTTAGTGGCAGCTCGCGCTTAAATTGCCGGCTCTCCCAACGAGTCTCGCACACATTCAAGACCCCCTGCCTGGCTGTTCACTGCAATCTTCAAAGGAGCCGCGGAGAAAGGGGTTTTTCTCTAGCAAACCCATTACCGTTTGTCTGACAGTCTCGCCTGGCGCCATTCCCTTTCGTCCTAAGGGAAAGTGGTTTCAACGGCTGCCATTTTCTGCCCAGCAATTGGGCTGTTTCGCGCCTGCGCAATTGACTGCTAGAAACCAATCTTCATCCTGCTGACAATTTCAGGCTTCAATAGCTTGTTTTCTGTGGAGCAATCTGTTGGATTTCTAGTGCTCCCCACACCCCCCTCCTCTCCTGCTGGACTTACCTGCTGTTTTTTTGTCCTGTTCTTCCTCTACTGTCTGATCCTCAGTTGATACCTGTTTACAAAAAAAAAAAAAATATTTACTTAGTGTTAATATTCATATCGGTTTATCAAATATATATATATATATATATATATATATATATATATATATATATATATATATATATATATATATATATATATATATATAGCCAAAGAAAAAGAAGAAAATAATACAACCACTTTTTTTGTTGATACCAGCCCCTGCCCTAATATGGCGGAACGTGATCTCTCATCAGAACTAGAGGACATCCACAGTTCCCCTGAACATCACCTGGAACAGAATAGGCAGCGTAAAAAGTCCCGCAAACGTTCTTCACATACATCGTCTTCATCTGGCGCTCCAAATTCAAAAAAGGCCAAATCTTCATCCGCTGCAGACAAGGATGCTTCCAGGAGACACAAAGCCCTGGAACGAGAATTTGAGAAAGCACGCAACCAGTCCAATCAGGCTTTGTTCTCGCACTTGCCAGTCCCACTTTCGCCTGTGGCTGAAGCTTGTATTCAGCCCATCCATCAGGCTGATCAACTGCCACTACAGCCTTTGTATCGACAGCCTGACATGGAATGTTTCCCTGAGGCAATTCCGACCCACTGCATGGGGCCGGTGGACCTCTCGTGCAACACCTCTCAGTCTCGGAGGTCTCAGCCGGAGGTGACCTTTACTCCCACGGCTGCGGGATTGCGTGCCACGGAGCCGGCCCCACCGCCATCTTCTTATGACATTCAACAGATCATATCTGAGACTGTTACCCGCACACTGGCAGCAAGCTCTCAGCATTCAGTGCCATATGCTGCTTGGCCTCAGCCACGATATCTTCCTCCTCTGCCTCTGGCCCGGGCCTCACAGCCGGTCCCTATCCAGTATCCCGCCATGAAACACGTGTCCGGTTCTCATCCAAACTATGGACACGGCGAGGAGTCATCTTCGGAGGAGGAAGAGGCCGACCTGTTGGATATGGACTTATCCGATGATGCTGATATGCCACCTGAAAAGCCGGCCTTCTCTGGCCTGTTCAGGCCCTTGTTATTTAAGTCCCTTTTGCACAAGGCCAAGTTGGTCACGAAAATGGCAGATCCCACCCCACAGGTTGATCAGCCTGGTTCTTCTCAACAACATGAGGCCTTGTTCATGGTGCCCAAGCCGGAGCCGGATTTCATTCCGTGCCCACAGCTCTTTTCTGAGGTGGTCCAACGCTCCTGGTCTACGCCTTCCTCGTTGCCCGCCCCATCGGGTCTAGACAAAAAACTTTACTGTTCGGCACCTAGTCTCCAGGAACTTCTTCAGTTGCCAACTGTAGACGCCCCAGTGGCTAATCTGACTGCTTCCTCGGTAATCTCCAACAATGTCGCCGACGGGTTGCGCTTGGAAGATCAGAAAGATGAGTTTAACTTTCATCGTACACACAATGCGGCCGCCTGGGCAGTTAGGGCCGCCACCTCGGCTTCCTTCTTCAGCCGTGCATCCCTAATCTGGCTCCGACAACTTCAGGAGCGCCTCCCTTCTGAAGATTCACGCCTCTGCCAGGATGTCAACAAACTGGTGGCGGCTACTGAATACACGGCGGACGCTTCGCTTAATGCCGCAAAATTTGCTTCGCGCGCCCTGGTGTCATCCGTTACATCTCGTCGTTTATTGTGGCTTAAAAATTGGAGAGCTGATGCAAAGTCTAGATGGCGTCTCACCTCAACTCCATACAAAGGTTCCCGCCTCTTTGGAGAAGCTTTGGACCCCATCCTTGTCAAGGACAAGGATAAACGGAAGGTAATGCCATCCTCTTACAAAAGAGCAGATCGAAATCCGTCGTCCTACTCCACCAGGCAGCCCTTTCAGAATGACGCCGGACCTTCGGGGTCCTTCTCTTCCAGATCCTACTCTCAAGGGTTCAACCGCTCCTTCGATAGACCTTCCTTCAGAGACCGTGGACGAAAGGCTCCAGCACCCAAACGGCCCTTCTGAGGCACAGGTTCCCGTGCCTTTAGAAGAGGAAAATGACTACACCCACCTTCCCATTGGCGGCCGTCTGGCTCATTTTCTCTCTCAGTGGGAGACTTCTACAATGGACGCATGGGTGCTCCAGACAATCTGACTGGGCCTTACCCTGGAATTTCGTTCCCGTCCCCCCTCGCACTTTGTCCAATGCCCTTTTTTGCCCAATTTGGACAAGCGCCAATTTATGGAGGCAGAAATCCATCACCTGCTCCAAATTCAAACCATAGAACCGGTCCCCACCCCCCCAACATCGCGGGACCGGCTTCTACTCAATTTTCTTCCTGGTCCCCAAAGCGTCAGGGGGTCACAGGGGCATCTTAGACCTCAAGAGGCTGAACGAATTTATCGTATACCATCAGTTCAAAATGGAGTCCCTCCCCTCGATACTGGCTTCCGTTCGACCATCGGACTGGATGACCTCTATCGATTTGAAAGAGGCATATTTTCACGTACCCATATGACCATCCCATCGTCGTTACCTTCATTTTGCCTACAACAACAGGCATTTCCAATACAGGGCAATGCCCTTCGGCCTCTCCTCAGCCCCCAGAACCTTTACGAAGCTCCTTGCAGCAGTGGCAGCCCACCTACGTCAACATCCGGTACGTCTCCACTGCTACTTGGACGATATCCTAGTGCTCTCTCCTTCCCCGGCCCGAGCCTCTCGGGACCTGGAAGTGGTGTGTCACTGCCTTTGTCATCATGGCTTCTCCATCAACATTCCAAAGAGCCAATTGCAGCCCACCACTCGAATCCTTCACCTCGGGACAGTAATAGACTCGGTGAAGGGCCAGGTGTTCCTGTCAGTGGATCGGTGCTCCAGTCTCCAATCATTAACATCACAGGTCCTCTCCTCCCAGAAGGTGGCGTTGCTGCTCCTGTCCCGCCTCCTCGGCAAAATGATATCCTGCCTGTCCGTCATCCCTTGGGCAAGGTTTCACTCTCGCCAGCTCCAATGGTTCCTCCTCCCCTTTCAGAGGACCAGACGAAGCAACTCTTCCGCACGAGTATCCCTCCCGCCAGACGTCTCAATGTCCCTCCTCTGGTGGTCTTCCCAGAGTCTACAGCGGGCTGCTACTTCCAGAACCTACAGCGCCTGGTGGTGACAACGGACGCCAGCCTGACGGGATGGGGAGCTCATCTTCTTTCTCACGTTGCCCAGGGTACATGGTCAACGGAGGAGCGCCGCAATGGCATCAACTGGCTGGAGCTCCACGCGATTCGCCTCTCCCTCCAACAATTCCAGCAGATCGTGTCAGGGCACCATGTCCTGATACGCATGGACAATGTAACAGCAAAGGCGCACATGAACCACCAAGGGGGGACCCGCTCGGGACCATTCATGGAGGAAACGACTCTGCTTCTGATCTGTGCGGAGGCGCATGTCCTGTCCCTAGTAGCGGAGCACATTGCCGGGACCACAAACATCACAGCGGACTGGCTCAGCAAGCAACACCTGGACCACGCCAAGTGGCGCCTTCACCCGGATCTGTTCGCCAAGATTGTTCGCAGATTCGGCAGGCCTCTGGTCGATCTATTTGCCAGCCACGACAACACTCACCTTCCCAGGTTCTTCACCCGGTACCAGTGTCCTCAGGTGGAAGGGGTTGACGCTCTCGCCTCTCCCTGGCCCAGGGGTCTCCTCTATGCCTTTCCCCCTCTACCGCTCCTTCCTCGTTTGATCCGCAAGATAATACAAGACAGGGCCGACGTCGTTCTGGTTGCACCCCACTGGCCTCGGAGGTCCTGGTTTGCGGATTTGATGGACCTATCAGTGGCACGGCCATGGCGGATTCCAGGGGACAGGGTTGTCCTCAGCCAGGGGGTCATTCTGCACCCAGATCCCCAATGGTTGCAGTTGACCGCCTGGCGCTTGAGAGGATCTTGCTAAGGAGAGTCAACGTACTTAGCAATGTGATCCCCACTATTCAGGCATCCAGGCGGCCGTCTACGTGCCGCATTTACAATGCGACTTGGACTTCCTTTTGTTCCTGGTGTGCTAAATCCCACCTGGACCCTACGTCTGCATCCGTTCCTGCGGTGTTGGGATTCCTACAGGAGGGTCTGGACAAGCACCTTGCGCCTAACACCCTTCGTCGCCACCTTGCTGCACTAAGTACTGTCCTTTCTGCTTCCGCAACGCTTCCTCTCTCGCAGGACCCTATGATTCGCGCCTTTCTTCGAGGGGCAGCCAACCTGCGCCCACCTGTTATACATCGCTATCCGACCTGGGATTTGACTCTGGTCCTTCAGGCCCTCATGCATCCTCCATTTGAGCCTCTCGCTTCCATCAGCCTCCATTTTCTGACACTTAAGGTGGCGTTTCTGGTCGCAATTACTTTGGCTCGCCGTATATCTGAACTCGCGGCCCTGTCCGTAAGAAGCGACCTCTGTGTCTTTCACACAAATCGTGTGGTACTGAGACTAGACCCCTCATTTCTGCCTAAAGTAAATTCCTCATTCCATCGAGCCCAGGAATTGATCCTACTGGACTTCTGCCCAGAACCTCGACATCCTCGGGAAGCAAACTGGCACCTCCTAGATGTCCGACGGGCTCTGCGCAGATATATTAAATGAATGGAGCATTTCCGAAAATCTGAATCGCTCTTCATTTCCTTTCTGCCCGCCTCCATGGGCCGGAAGGTTTCTTCTACAACAATTGGGAGATGGATTAAATCCTGCATCTCCAGGGCTTATTCGGCTTGGAACAGACCGCTTCCGCAGAGAATCCTTCCACACTCCACCAGGAGTGCCGCTATCACGGCCGCCTGGGCCACTAATGCCTCCATCTCCGACATCTGCAGAGCGGCTACCTGGTCATCCTTAAATCCCTTCATCAGGCACTACAAGGTGGACTCCTTTGCCTCGGCGGAGGCATCCTTTGGTCGCCGGGTGCTCCAAGCTGTATGCAACTCTTCAGATGACGTGCAGCAGCCAGTCTTCTGACCCTGTTCCTGCTAAGAAAAGCAAAAAAACCCATCATACCACAAAGGGGTCTAAGCCTTTCCAATCTTCTGCTTTGTCCAGGGAAGAGCTAAAGCGCCATAAGGCTATTGAAAAGGCGATCCAGAAGGCCATCCAGGCAGCCTCCTTGCAGGAGAAAGCCTCCATTAGCCCCCATCCATCTCCTGGGGTGGCCCCTTCTGCAGGTTCAATACCTGCTCCTGCAGGCCCAGCAAATCCGGATCCCCAGGTTCAGCCTGAGAAAGGGGATAATCCGGACCAAGTTCTATCTCCTGCCTTGTCCCCAGATAGGGACATCCCATCATCGGAAGGGCCTAAGGAGGTCAATGTAACATTATTTGGACCTCAACCTGAAGCTTCTCCTGTCCAGCCTCAACCCCAAGAAAATCCTGCACAGGCCCCCGCCCCTATGGCCCCTCCTTCCTTGGCCTCAGGCAATCAGATCACCTCTGATCTGGCTTCTTTCATCAGGGAAGCCATCAAAATGGGGGTTAGGGAGGAGTTGCAGAAAACCTCCTCTTGGGGCTCCAGTCACTCTTGCTCACAGGTTGATATTGAAGGCTCCATTGTCCCGGCTGCTGAGGCAACTCTTCATGGACCAGAGTCTCTAGCCCAGGCAGGGTCACCTGATCATTCGGACAGGGAATCCTTAGGAGCTCCTGATCCTCTGGACCAGGATTTGTCGGATGACGAAGGTCTGGCCCCAGACCAACCAGCATTTGTGGGTCTCTTTAAGCCCCAGCTTTTCCGTTCCCGCTCCACAAGGCCAAGGCCATCACAGGTTTGGGTTCCTCTCATATCTCATCGGTTAATGCGGGCCATAGCGGGCCATCTCAGGGCCATCCCAATCCGGATGCAGTTCTATCTGGACGATCTTCTGGTCCAGTCAGTCTCGGAGCCCCAGGCTCTTCGGGATCTCTCGACCACTATCCGGGTTCTGGAGGCCCATGGGTTCTCCATAAATCGGGCCAAAAGTCATCTGGTCCCGACCACTCGTCTCCAGCATCTAGGTGCCATCATCGACACGGGTCAATGCAAGGTCTATCTTTCCCGGGATCGCCTGGCCAGTCTGCGGTCTCTGGTCAGGGCAGTGAGGACAGCGAAGGGCTCTTCCCTGGCCTCCCTCTCCCAACTCCTAGGGAAGATGGTATCTTGCATTGGCATAGTTCCCTGGGCCCGTCTCCACTGCAGGCTCCTGCAGTGGTTCCTCCTCCCTTACCAGAAACAGGGGTTGGGGTCCTCCCATCGATTTGTCCACCTTCCCCCCAAAGTGCTCAGGTCCTTCGATTGGTGGAACTCGGGGGCCCTCCTCCAGGGGAGGGAGTTCAGGGATCATCAGTGTCTGATCCTGACTACGGACGCCAGCCTTCATGGCTGGGGGTCCCACCTTTCCTCTTCCCTCGCTCAGGGTCGATGGACTCGAGCGGATTTAGAGCACAACATAAACTGGTTGGAGCTCCGGGCCATCCACCTGGCCCTTCGGGTCTTTGCCCGCAAGGTACAGGGCAAGCATGTCCTCGTCAGGATGGACAACGTGGCCGCCAAGGCCCACGTAAACCGCCTAGGAGGGACCCGATCTCGACAACTCATGGAGGAGGCCGAGAGACTGGGCTCCTGGGCGGAGACACACCTCAAATCTTTGAAGGCAGCCCACATCTCCGGTCTCCAGAATTCTCAGGCGGATTGGCTGAGCAGGACCACGGTGGACCCCGGGGAGTGGTCTCTGGACCCTCCGCTCTTTGCGGAAGTCACATCCTTGATGTGGGTTCCAGTCCTGGACCTTTTCGCCACACAGTCCAATCGACACACCCAGAGGTTCTTTTCACAGTTTCCGGAACCAGGAGCGGAGGCCGTGGACGCTCTCCACAGTGCATGGCCCCCAGGCCTTCTGTATGCCTTCCCTCCACTCCCAGTCATCGCCAAGGTCATCAGGAAGATGCTACAGGAGAAGGCAGAACTGCTGCTCATCGCCCCCCATTGGCCTCGCCGGCCTTGGTTCGCGGATCTGATGGCCCTCTCGGTTCGGCCCTCCGGACAGAGTCGTCCTCCGTCAAGGGTCTCTTCTTCATCCGGACGCCGCATGGCTACAACTAACCGCCTGGCGATTGAGCGGCATCTCCTGAGTTCCCATCGTCTTCCGCCCAGAGTCGTTGCGACTATCCAGGCGGCTCGTAGGCCTTCAACCACTCGGATCTACGACTCCACCTGGAGAGCATTTTCGTCTTGGTGCGACAGACATTCCATCACCTCTATGGCAGCCTCCATGGAGCAGGTCCTCATCTATCTTCAGGATCGCCTTGACTCAGGTTTGGCTCCCAACACACTCCGCAGGCAAGTAGCGGCAATTTCCTCCATTCTTTGCTGTGGTTCACGGGGTTCCCTAGCCTCCCGCCCGCTTATTCGGCAATTTCTCAGGGAAGCCTCCAACCTTCGGCCTGCTCCTCTCCATAGATATCCCACCTGGGATCTTCCTCGGGTCCTGGATGCCCTGACCAGGGCCCCGTTTGAGCCCCTTAGGGAAGTAGGATTACGGTTCCTATCATATAAGGTAGCCTTCCTTCTGGCCATCACATCGGCCAGGAGGGTGTCGGACTTGGCTGCCCTCTCAGCCCAAGAGGACCTATGTATCTTCCATCCCGACAGGGTTGTTCTCAGATTGGACCCCATCTTCCTTCCCAAGATTAATTCCCCTTACCATAGGGCCCTGGAATTAGTCCTTCCCGACTTCTGCCCTCATCCTACTCATCCACTCGAGAGGGCTTGGCACACACTAGACGTCAGAAGGGCTCGCCGCATTTACCTCCGATGCACCTCTTCTCTGCGCCAGACTGAAGTCCTCCTGGTTTCATTTCAGCCATCCTCCTTAGGCAAGAAGGTATCGGCAGCCACTTTGGGGCATTGGATCCACGCCATCATCGCAAAGGCTTATGAGGTCCTCTCCATCCCGGTTCCTCGCCGTTTCACGGCGCACTCTACCCGTAGTGCGGCCACTTCAGTTGCTTGGGCTACTCAGGCTTCCCTGGAGGAAATCTGCAGGGCTGCCGCCTGGACTTCCCCCACTCCCTTTGTTAGACACTATCGTCTCGATCGGTTTGCCTTGGCCGAGGCTGCCTTCGGGCGCAGGGTCCTCCAACAGGTTCATCTGGGAACTTCCCCACCCCCTCGGGCGGGTCCCTCCCTACAGAGTTAGGCTTGGGCATGTCCCAATCCTGACCACTGGAGCCAGGATCAACAAGAATGGGCGTTGACTTACCTGAACGCTTCTTCTCGTTGCACTGGCTCCAGTGGTCAGCCCCACCCTGTTGGTGCCCTCGTTGGTGGGGAAGATTCTGTGGATCTCTCTTTCGTTACCTTACAGCTCAAAGTGCCTGTCTGCATTGCTGTCTTTCATCAGAAAGCTGGGAGGCAAGGCAAAGGGGAGGAGCTTCTCAGCTTTGCAGACTCTATCAATAACTGGAGCGTGTCACTACCCAATCCTGACCACTGGAGCCAGTGCAACGAGAAGAAGCGTTCAGGTAAGTCAACGCCCATTCTCAGCCTTAGGGAGCAGGTAATAACAAAATCTGAAAAATTTCTGAAAACCTGGGAAAGAAAACTGCAGGGGTTGGCCTAGGCAGTGGAAGCGGATGCTGCACTTGCGGGAATATGCTAGGAAGAAGAAGACTGGTCCAGGCAGTGGCTGGGAGTTTACACTGACTGAAAAGTGTGTCTGTGTGTGTGTGTGTTAAGACTGCAAACATATTTTGAAATAGATAATGGTAATGAATCTGCATTAATTTAGGTAGCATCTTTGCCAACCAAGAACAGCTGAACACTCAGCCAAACTAGATGCTAGAACAGGAAGTACATCTATTTGTTCAGTAATATATAACCTTCTTACTGGGAGAAAAAGAGAAACCAGAAGGCTGTCCACTTTTCCTTCCAACAATCTGCTTGTGATTACCTAGTTTTCCGCTGCAGAAAAGACTGCCTGGTTTTCTGTTTGCAGAATGACTGCCGAGAAGGGCAGCTTAGTTCTGGTTCATGATACTGATCTGTTCATAATGACCTGCCTTTGTTTTCTGACATTTTAGATACTTTCTCACTTGATTTCTAAATTGTTAAAATTTGTGAGATTTTTAGTTTTTTGCACCATTGTGTGGTACAGTTATAAGAAATAATGTGTATTAAGTAAATGCCCTTTTTATTTATTTATATATATATTTAATTTAATTTAATTTATATACCGCCCTTCTCCCGAAGGACTCAGGGCGGTGAACAGCCATAATAAAACAATGTACAAAATAGAATTTAAAAGCAGATTAAAATAATTAAATCATAGGCCGAATTTAAAACTCTCATTTTAAAACCAATTTTAAAACCCCATTAAAACCCAATTAAAATCATGTATCCCATCAGAGCAGCTTGCTGGAATAACAGGGTCTTCACTGCACGACGGAAGGCGCGGAGGTCGGGGATCCTTCGTATGTTCGGGGGTAATTCATTCCAGAGGGCAGGGGCCCCCACAGAGAAGGCTCTCCTGAGGGTCGCCAGTCTACATCGTTTGGCTGACAGCACCCTGAGGAGGCCCTCTCTGTGTGAGCGTACCGGTCGGTGGGAGGCAATCGGTGGCAGAATGCGGTCTTGTAGATAGCCAGGTCCTAAGCCATGGAGCGCTTTAAAGGTGGTAACCAACACCTTGAAGCGCACCCGGAAGACCACTGGGAGCCAGTGCAGCTCGCGCAAGTGGGGTGTTACATGGGAGCGACAGGTCGCCCCCATTATTACTCGCGTGGCCGCATTCTGGACCAGTTGGAGCCTCCGGGTGCTCCTCAAGGGGAGCCCCATGTAGAGAGCGTTACAATAGTCCAGACGGGAAGTGACGAGGGCGTGAGTGACTGTGCGCAAGGCATCCCGATCCAGAAAGGGACGCAACTGGGAAATTCTAGTATGTAGTATGCTAATAATTAAAAATAAATTGATGTTGCTATAGGGAATAATAAGGGTTCCCCAGTAGAAGAGATTTACTATACTGTGCACTGCCACCTATTAGCTGAATCTCTTGGCCCTTCTTTGTCTGTTAGGAACTTTTTAACTCTTCTACAAAGAACATCTTCCTTCAATCCAACTTTTGAGGAAATAGGGAGTCCAATCCAGCAATGCCGAATTTAACAAACTTTATGCTAATTGTCAAAATTGTGCGACGTTGTATAGGTAATCCTCAAGTTACAACAGTTCACTTTGTGACTGTTCAAAGTTATGACATAAGTCCCCCTCCCCAAGTACTTATGACACAGTCCTGAAGTTACTAATGTTGCAGTACCATGGCACTCGTCCACCCTTATGAATGATGCAGAGGCTCTGCAACATTCGTCCTGCCTATTTCCACCCCCACCCCCCTCGTATCCACTAGGCCTATGGATACTCACCTTGCAAAGATCTACCAAGCCTTCAGTTTATTAGCTTGCTTCATTGATTCAGGCTTTCAGTGTGTTTGCAGAGAATGGAAGCCTAAAGTACTGAAAGTTCACGTGAGATCAATAGCACGAGATATAACACTACTGATCTCGTATTATCTTATGGTACTTTAGGCCTCTGTTCTCTGCAAATGGGACCTGGACGAGAACTACAGCAAAAGGCTTTGCAAACAGAGGTAAGGCCTGAAGCAATGAAACCTTCCCTTTGTTTGCAAAGCCTTTGATGCCAAGAACAGAGGACGGGAGGAGTGTGTGCTTCCCTCTGGGCCTCTTTTTATGGCAGCAAAGGCATTTTCTCAAGTCCTTTGCCTCTGAGAATGGAGACCGGGGGTGGTGGTGTTGCACACGTTCCTCTGGACCTCCTTTATAGCAGCAAAGGCCTTTCCTTCAATCCTTTGCCACCAAGAACAGAGCTGGGGAGGGATGCATGCATCCCTTCAGGTCTCCGTTCTTGTCGGCAAAAGACTTGAAAGATGCGTATGCCCCTCCTAGGCTCTGTTTTTGTTGGAAAAGGACTTGAGGAAACGTCTTTGGCACCAAGAGCAGAGGCTGGAGGGATGTACATGCCCCTCCCAGGCTCCATTTTCATCAGCAAAGAGTTAAGGAAAGGTCTTTGCTGTCATAAATGGAGGCCTGAAAGTGTACCCCTCCTGATGTTGTTCTCGTTGGCAAAGGACTTGAGGAAAGGCCTCTGCTGATGAGAATGGAGGCTCGGAGGCGCCCCTCCCGGGCTCCATTCACATCAGCAAAGGTGTTTTGTAAAGATGACTAGAGCCTATAGGAACACAATCTCTCATCCCTGCAGGCAATGGCAAGTCTTTGCTCAAGGTGAAACCATGGGAGAGAGGCTGGAGTGGCAACAGCTCCATTGCTCATCAAAATCTACATAAGGTGAGACGGTATGGCCAGCATTGCAGTGACAGAACGTGAAACTTTGGGGCCCCGGAGATAGCACTGATATCACAACCATTTGGGGGTCCTTCGGGGTCATAGCTGTCTCGTAGAGATGGTGAAGAATGGAGGCACAGCCTGGTACGAATAGGGAAATCACAAATTCCTCGAAGTTCTGGCAAATAGCCAGACTCAGTGGCTGGGAAGACAACCAGGGAGCTGTCATAAGCTGAGGTGGCCACACAGAACGAGAAAAGAAGAAAGCGAGGTGAAACATCTGGGTGAGAACAAATTGCTGTCTTGGAAATAAGATTCCTTTTGTTAAAAAATGTACTCCCTGACTTTAAAAAACTTTACTTGATAGAGAACGGCAAAAGAGGAGAGGGAAGGGAGCGGATACAAGTCTATCTTCCCTCTTCCGGCAATAGCGGTGAAAAAGTGGAAGCCATTAATGAAGATAATTGACAAACTTTGAAAATTGATTTTTAATTAATAGAAAGCAGATTGGGCAGAGTGGCTTTTTTATGCCAAGTTTGATGGATGACTGAACTTTGAAATCCTGAGATTTGTATCTGAAAAACTAGAAATTTGGATTGAATATAATTTAAGATAATTGGGAGTAAATTGTAGTGCCATCTAGTGGTGCTAGAGAAAATTCAACAATTAAATTGAACAAAGAAGAAGACAAGAATGGAATGGCCTTGAACAATGTTTTGAGAACTCTGATAAGAAATGGTCTGGTGATTTTGTAGCAGAGAAGAAAAAAGGAAAAGTTCAGCTAAAAATTGAACTACCTGCCCATTGTTTTGCGGATTTTAAATTGTGGAATGGTGGATTTTTGTATTTGGTCCTTTTTAAAAATTGGATTTTTTTTTCTTCTCTTTGGAATTAAATTTTTAGAGATTAGCTTCTTTTTTTCTCTCTCCTTGGAAATTTTATATCTCTCTTTTTTCGTTTTTTCCTCTGTTTTCTTTTTTCCTTTTCTCTTCTTTTTTCCTTTTGACATTCTTTTTTGGTGATATATATATATATATATATATATATATTGTCCTTTTTATATTTTTGACTTTCTTGGCTCTTTTTGATTTTCAAATCTGTACTTTGAACTTTTTGTTATATCCCTTTTTTCTCTGCTTTGTGGATTAGGGTAACAAGAACCTGAAGATTTTGATTGTGGATTGGACTTTAATTTTTAAACCTGGAAGTAATTAAGAGGAAAATTTGAATTTTACAGTCGAATCATTTGGATTACAAATTGGGTGGTTTGAATTTAAAGAACAAAATGAAAACAACACAACATCTATCTTCACCATCAATAGCAACAGCAGCCAGCTCCATGGGACAAAAAACATCTGAAACTATAACACAGCAAGAGAAAGCCAATACGAAATTTTAAAATATGCTACAGGCCATATATGAAGACCTCAAGGAAAGAATAAACAAAATAGTTGAGAAAATTGAAAAAATGGAAGGAGAATTTAAGGAAGTTAAAAAGATGATAGGAAAAAATGAACAATGACTGAAGATAGTGGAAGAAAAAGAAGCAACAAAGAAAAAGGTGGAGTAGATGGATTATAGATTTGCAACCACTGATAAGAATCAGGAAAGGACAATAATAACTCTTGAAATGGATAAAGCTAACTATTATCTAAGATTTCAAAATATCGAAGAAGAAAAAGGAGAGAACCTAGCAGAAAAAATTGCAGAAATATTGGCGGAGGCAGTGGAAGTGGACAAAGAAAAGATACTAAGCGGGATTGACAAGATATATAGAGTGCATACAAGATATGCAATGAGAAATAATTTACCAAGAGAAATACATGTCAGATTTACCAAGAAAACATTGAGAGCAGAAATAGTGCAATTGATGAGAAATGCGACAATAAAGCACAAAGGTAGAGAGACAGTGACACTGAAACAAATTCCAAGAAGAGTTAGAGACTTAAGAAAAGAATATCAATTTCTTATGAAATGTCTGATTAAAAGAGGAGTGAATTTCAGATGGTTGGTGGGTTCACAGAAGGAATCTTGGTGAACTGGCAGGAACAAAGACACAGATTAGATACAATAGAGAAAGCAGAAACATTCTACGAACAATACATAGGATTCTGAGAGGAAGGAAGATCGAGTGAAGAAAGAGGGATTGGACAACAGTAAGAAAAAAAGGAACAATTAAAAGAGACAACTAAAGAACAGGAAGAAAGAGTAATAAGAGAAGGAATAAGAGCAAAAGAAGTTAAAGACCAAAAGGAGATAAGAGTGATTAGATCTACAAAACAAGTAAAGAAGTAAGAAATGGAAGAAGAAATTAAAATGATATCAATGAATATAAATGGATAAAATGTGGCAATAAAAAGAAGAAGAATATTTAATAAATTAGAGAAGCTAAAATTAGAGATTATATGTTTGCAAGAAGTCCACATTAGAAAACAACCCAAAAAACTTTTGGAGCAAGTAGAATTGGGGACATTATATACAACACTTGCTTGCCAAAGTAAAAGAGGAGTAGCACTTTATATTAAAAAGACAATTCAATCTAAACAAATATTTGAGGACGAGGAAGGAATAGTATTAATGGTAGAAATAGTAATGAACTATTAAAAAATAGTATTAGTTGGGATATACGCTTCAAATGAAAATCAAGAAAAATTTTAAGCGAAATTACACAGGAAAATATTAGAATATGAAGATGAAGATATATGCATAATAGGAGACTTCAATCTGATTGATAATAATGAGTTAGACTACAAATCTACAAAAGTGAATAAAAAATTAAGAAAGACTTTACCTAGAGCATTTTATACAATGACAGATAAGTTAAGCTTGTAAAATGCATGGAGAAAAAGAAATTTGAAAGAAAAGCAGTATCCATTCTACTCAAACAGGCACCTATTGTGATCAAGAATAGATATGATGTGGATGTCAACAGAATTAATTTCCAAGATATATAAGATTGAAATAGAAGCAAGTACATGGGCAGACCACAATCTAATAACAATGATATGGAAGGGGAAAAGAAAAAGAATGAGATGGACATTAAACAAAAACTTACTAAATGAAAAGGACTTTCTACAATATATGGAAAAAGAATTGACTTTCCTCTTTAAAAAAATAGAAAAGAGGATACATCACTGCAAAATGTATAGGATACTAGTAAGGCATATATTAGAGGATTAACAGTGACATATTTAGGAAAACGGAATAAACAGAACAGACAAAAACAAAAAAAGTTGAAAAAGGAATATAAGAATCTAGAGGAAGAACTACAGAAGCAGCCACAGAATAAAAAAATTAAAAACTTGATGGATTTGCAAAAATATAAATTAAACTTAATGAAAAATGAAGAATTGGCAAATAAAATAAAATTAACAAAGCAATTTTTTTTTGAAAATGCGAACAAGCCAGGACGATAGTTGGCATATAAAATGAAAAAGGAAAAAGAAAAAAAAAGATAAATTAATTATTAGATCAAGATAGAAGGATATGCTATCAAAATGAAAAAATAATTGAGAAATATTATAAAAGTTTATACCAGCAAGAGATGGTGGTAGAAGGAAAGCTAAAACAATACTTAGAAAAAGCTAAAATACCTAAAATTCCAGAAGAATTTAAAAAGTTGTTAAAAGAAAGAATATCGATGATGGAATTGATGGAGGGAATTAAAAAACAAAAGAATGGTAAAACACCAAGACCAGATGGATTGTCAGCAGAACTATACAAAATGTTGCAAGATGTATTAAGCAATGTAATGTTATAAGTATTTAATGATTTATTATTAAAAGCCAAAATTCTGAATTTATGGATGGAAGCATATATAACTCTTATACCAAAAGAAGAATCGGATTTACAACAAATAAAGAACTATAGACCAATCTCATTATTAAATGCGGATTACAAAATATTTGCATCAATTATGGCTGAAAGATTGAAGAGACTATTAAATGAATTTATACATCCAGATCAGAATGGTTTTCTACCTAAAAAACAGATTAGGGATAATATGAGAATTATATTATGGTATGCTAAAAAACGGAGAATCTGGGGTTTTTAAAATAGATTTTTAGATCCAATTTTAAGGGGATCCGGGAGGAGGGTGGTTTTTAACAACAAAAATGAGATTGGGGAGCCGGCGGATTGGGGGGGTTGGGAGTCATAGAGGATGTTTGGAGAGGGGTGGGACATTCTATACCTGTGATGGTGGGATGGGGAAGAAGAAATGGAAGTAGGGGTCGGGAGCATCACACCAGATGCATTTGGGTGGTGACTTGCTCCCATGCCTCCTGCTCACCCTGCTTTCCTGGGGATGCGAGAGCGAGGGACCCTGGTCTCCGTCTGGTGTATGTGAATGCCAGGTCCGTGATGAATAAGGCCCCCCCCTATTGATGAGGAGGGTGCAGACCTGGCCTGTATCACGGAGACTTGGTTGGGGCAGGAGGGGGGAATCCCTCTCTCTGATTTATGCCCCCCGGGCTTTCATGTGCTGCACCAGCCACGACACCAGGGAAGGGGCAGAGGGGTGGTGGTGGTTGTTAGAGAAAGTCTTAGTCCTAAGGAGGTCACTGTCCCTCAGATAGGCAGGTGTGAGTCTTTTCTATTGAAGTGGGACCCTGGAGTTCAGTCGGGCTTGTTGGTCACATACCTTCATTGCCACAGCCCTGCCTGCACTGCTCGATGTCTTGACTGAAGTGGCACTTGAACTCCCCAAACTTTTGGTTGTGGGAGATTTCAATCTGCCTTTGATCGGTGAGTCATCTGAGACAGTCCGGGAGTTCATGGCTTCCATGGCAGCCATGGACCTGACTCAGGTTATTCAGGGCCCAACTCATAGGGGAAGACACACAGTCGACCTGGTTTTTCTCTCTGGGCAGTGGATAAATGGTCATGGTAGGGGAACTTTCCATCGCCCCCCTGTCATGGACTGACCATTCCCTCCTTAGACTGGACTTTCAATCTGCCAACCCTTGCTGCTGGGAGGTGGGACCCATAAAATGGTTCCGCCCAGGCGCCTGATGGACCCAGAGAGGTTCTTGATGGAGCTTGGGACATTCCCCACCTCTCAATCCTGCGATTCAGTTGAGGCTCTGGTGGCATCCTGGGGACGGGCGGCTGCCGACGCCTTGGACCGAATTTCTTCTGCCAGGGAGGTGACTAGAGACTGGATCCAGGCAATTGTCAATGCTTCATTGAAGGAGGGGTCTTCCCCGCCTCTCTTAAGGAGGAAGTGGTTTGACCTCTCCTCAAAAAGCCTTCCCTGGATCCAGACTCACTTAATAACTATCATCCCGTCTCCAACCTTCGCTTCTTTGCGAAGGTTGTTGAGACTGTGGTGGTGCAACAGCTCCAACAGTTCCTGGAGGAAATGGAATACCTAGACCCGTACCAATCGGGCTTCCGACGCGGGCACAGCATGGAAACGGCATTGGTCGCTCTGGTGAATGATCTCTGGCGGGCTCGGGATGGTGGTTGTTCCTCCATCCTGGTCCTACTTGACCTCTCAGCGGCTTTTGATACCATTGACCATGGTATCCTACTGCAGTGACTTGTGGGGTTGGGGGTGGGAGGCACTGTTTTACAGTGGTTCTCCTCCTACCTCTCAGGTCGCTTGCAATTTGTATGGGTGGGGGGGCAGAAGTCCACCCCAAGGCCCCTAAATTGTGGGGTGCCTCAGGGGTTGGTTCTCTCCCCCCTGCTCTTTAACATCTATATGAAGCCGCTGGGTGAGATCATTCGTGGCTTTGGGGTGAGATATCATCAATATGCTGATGATACCCAGTTATACATCTCCACCCCACACCACCCCAGAGATGCCCTTTCCATGATGTCCCGTTGCCTGGAGGCGGTGCGGGCCTGGCTGGGTAGAAACAGACTCAGACTCAAGCCCTCCAAGACTGAGTGGCTGTGGATGCCGGCATCTCAAGTTTCAGAGACCCCATCACTTTTGATGGGTGGGGAAAAACTTGTCCCTGTTGATAGGGCTCGCAACTTGGGTGTCCTCCTGGATGCTCGGCTGTCCCTAGAAGACCACCTGACGGCCGTGACCAGGGGGGCCTTCGCACAGGTTCACCTGGTGCGTCAGTTGCGCCCTTTCCTGGACCGAGATGCCCTTCGCACTGTTACTCATGCCCTGATTACTTCCCGCTTGGATTACTGCAATTCCCTCTACATGGGCATGCCCCTGAGATGCACCCGGAGACTCCAGCCGATCTAGAATGCAGCTGCACGGGTTGTTACGGGAGCCCCTCATTACTCCCATGTAACACCTCTCCTGCGTGAGCTGCACCGGTTACCAGTGGTTCTCCGGGTCCGCTTCAAGGTGCTGGTTCTCACCTATAAGGCCCTACATGACTTAGGTCCGGGATATTTGCAGGACCTTCTCCTGCCTGCCTCCCATTGTCCTGTTTGCTCACATAGGGCTGCTCTCCTCAGGGTTCCGACGGCGAGCCAATGTCGTCTGGCGGCGCCCAGGGGTAGGGTGTTCTCTGTGGGTGCTCCCACCCTCTGGAATGAGTTGCCTACCGAGCTCCAGATGACTCCTGATCTCTGCTCCTTCCATCGGGACCTGAAGACTTGACTTTTCAAGCAAATAGGCTGACTCTGATTCTGGGTTTTATTATTTATTATTTATTAGTTAATTTGGTTTAAAATGGGATTTTGTTGTACATGTTTTTAACTTGTGTTTGCCGCCCTGAGTCCCTCTGGAGAAGGACGGCATATAAATACAATAAATAAATAAATAAATAAATAAATAAATAAATAAATAAATATTGGACACATTGGAATATTATGAAGCAAATCCAGAAAAGTAAATGGCATTGTTATTTTTGGATGTGCAGAAAGCGTTTGATAATGTGAACTGATAATTTATGACTTCACAATTGCAAATGATGGACTTCGGAGATAGGTTTATAAATATGGTTAAAACTATATATAAACGCCAATTGGCAAAGGTGATTGTGAATGGTGAAATGACAGAAAAAGTAGATATTAGAAAAGGAACTAGACAAGGATGTCCATTATCTCCATTGCTGTTGTAAATGACCACACATACAAAGGGTGAAGATATATGTGCTGTCTTTATTGCCTTACAAAGTGACATTATGTAGTTTGTTACTTTCAGCTACAGAGCACCTGTCAGCATCTCATTGGCTCACAAAACTCTTCCAGCAACTATAAGATCTTTGGTTAACCATTACTGCTTTGCTTAAGCACTTATAATGTTTAGCTATAGTAAAAGTATAACATATCCCATTTCCTCCTCTGTTGCTCTTCTTATTTACAAATTTAGGGTCTTATTTCTAATGTCATTTCCTGGCACCTACGTGCATGTAACCTTCCTTATCTGAGGTTTGCCTTCGAGATTAGGAAAATTCCTGCAAGTATGCAAACTCCTACATGTCCCCTCTTTTTATTTAATTTTGAGGGAATAAAATTTTTTGTATATATCGCATTTGAGGAGGAGGCAGAGAGAGAGAGGGACAGGACGAAACATAGTAATTAATGAGGGAATACACTAAATGAAACAACAGCAAGCAGCTAACATGACAATAATAATTACAGCATGAAAAAACAACTGTTTAAGCCAGGACCAATCAGGAAGCCAATTGGTCAACCAGTCAAAAGGAGAAGAAATAGCATGAACATTATTCTGAAAATATGATTGAAGTTCATTAAGTTCATCTTCAATAATCTTATTCAGGGAATGAAAATGAACAGCACATCCACGATGGCCAACAAGTTTACAAAACCCCCCTTGTCAAGCTAACAAATAGTCAACAGCAAACGTTGCTGGAGAACATCCTGATTCAGGTCCTCAATTTCATGTTGGGGATCACAAACAATAGCAGCAGTGGCATTAATTGATTTCTCCAGGCGACATGTTAAGCCCAGGATAGAATGTCTATTTTCTTGAGCTATTATTCCAGGCTAAGCCCTTAAGGTGATCACCCCAGTAATAGCTCCAGCCACAGCACGGTCAAAGGTATTTAAAGAAGAAAGTTGTGTATCAATGATGACTTCATCATTACATGTAGGACCTAATGGAGCACGGCGTTGTCGTGAGGAAGAAGAGAGAGCACCAATCTGCACAGGTAGGGAAAAGTAACCAATAGCAGCACACTGATAGTTCTGAGGGTGTACGTTGGTTGCATATTTGTCAAAAAAGAACCACATATTAGGGTCCTTTAGTTGCCAGCCAGCACAAATGGATCCAGTATCAGTCATATCAGAAGCGTTAAAAATAGGAAAATTATCAGGATACATTTCTGGAATTAAATTAGGTCCATACAATAAAGAATTAAAGGTTCCCCATAACCAATAATAACCAGTACAATAGCTATCATTCCCTACTTTCAATAAAATGCGTTGAGCCTTAGCATAATCATTCCAATTGCTAGCCAAGTATGGTGAGAATAACAACAAAAACATAAACCTTTAGTAAATTGATTAGTATGAAGATAACGCCAGCGAACCGAGTTAAGTTGCGCTGGGGGCTTGGAAAACAACCAGGAATGGTGAATGTTTTGCAGCTTTGAAACAATAAAGGAAGAAGAAGATATTAAATCAGGTATGAAAGCAACTTGACCAAAAGCCATAGGAGGCTCATAGTACAGGGTGACATTAGTACCATGAACCAAAAACATATATTGAGCATGACAAACCCAGAGATTAGGGTTAAGTTGTATAGGCTGAGTGTCATTCAAAGCAGTAACAGAACCAAAAGAAGATAAGAGAATACAAAAAAGAATTGTGACAGAATTAGCTGTAATAATAGCAAAAACAGCAGCAACTAGATTTTCAGGAGTTTGAGGTAGATCAGCTTGAACCAATTGCTGTTGAGCTTGGTATGTTGTGGCCTTCACTTGTCCCCATGTGATTGGCGGGGGTCATTGCCACTCAGAATTAAGAGCAAGACGATACTTTACTAGCGGTCTTGTCAGTGGTTCTATTGCATGAAAATGAACATTAACAGGAACATCTGAAAAGGAATCTACAAGAGTTAAATAATTCCAGGTAAATAAGGCAACAGATAATAAATGTTGAATCTTTCGCAAATGGTAAGGATCAGTCTCATGCTGTAGCTGTCTCTGCAAAAAGGACTTAAAGGTTAATAATAGCAAAAACAGGAGTATTCCAGGGGCTAGTAGAGGGTTCAATATGACCAGCAGCTAATTGTTCCAACAAGTTGCTGTAAAGCAGATAATTTTTCCATTGAAAGGGGCCATTGCTCCACCCACACGGGGGCAGTAGAGAGCCACTTAAGGGGAAGAGTCATCATCCAAAATCAATTGAGCATGTAAAAAAGAAAATAAATCATGACCCCAAATATTAGTATGAATATCCAAAATATAAGGTTGCAGGGCAAAGGACTTACCAGCCGTGGTAGAGAATTGGATATCTTGTATGCTTTGCCAAGCTGTAGTGGAACCACCTATACCCCATAAAGAAGAAACTGCTTTCTTAGGCCATTGCACAGGCCACTGTAAAGATGAAATAACAGTAACATCGGCTCCAGTATCAAGCAACCCTTGAAAAGGTTGCTTATTCAAATAGAGAGTTAACAAAGGACGAAAGTTAAGCAACAGACTGAAGTAAAGCCACAGAAGGAGAGATAGAACCAAAACCAGCATCCCCACATGCCCCTATGCCAGGACATGGGACTTGATAGGGGAGCAAAAGTAATTGAGCAATAGAACATTGATCAGGAAGAGTTTGAGAAAGGTTCACCCAAGCCTGAATAAAAAGAGTTCCAGTGTAATCAGAATCAATAGTTTAGTTTAGTTTAGTTTATTTGATTTATATACCGCCCTACTCCCGAAGGACTCAGGGCGGTGAACAGCCACAAGATAAAAACACATAAATACAAAATTTAAAACTGAATAAAACCGAATTAAACAATTTGGCCGAAGACAGATTTAAAACACCCCAATACATTAAGAATGAATTAAAATTTGCGTTTTAAAAAGGGAAAAAAGGGAAAAATTAGTCCAGGCCAGCCTGATGGAATAAAAAGATCTTGATAGTGCGGCGGAAGGTGCATAGATCTGGGATCCTCCGTATCTCCGGGGGGAGCTCTTTCCAGATAGTAGGTGCCCCCGCAGAGAAGGCTCTCCCCCTGGGGGCCACCAGTCGACATTGTTTGGCCAACGGCACCCGGAGGAGCCCCTCTCTATTAGAGTGTACCGGCCGGTGGGAGGCTACTGGTGGCAGCAGGTGGTCCCGTAGATACAATAACACCAGGGACCACAAAGCACCCCTTTTTATGAGCTGAAGATCAAAGCAAGATAAGACCCACTAAACCAGAGGGAAGAGGGCCTTTAAATTGAGAAGGAATCAATTTAACCTCCAAGGGAAATTTAAATTCCACAGATTCCTGAGTCAAAATCATTCAGAAAACTTGCTTCCAATCCTCAGGAATCATAGTATATCCATTTTTTATCCCTTCTACCATGCCTCTAGTAAAATTACCACTGATGCCATACTCTGTAACAGCCTTTTTTAGTTCCCTCAAAATTTGATAAGGTAGCCCTCCCAATCTGCTATCTGCTGTCCTGCCAATTAGCCCTGGCCCTGATGATATTGTACAGGACATACAGACAATAATTCAGCAAGTTCTGCCCCAGGCATGGAGGAATCCTGTTTGCAGGATTCTACCATTTTTTGAAAAGAAGATTGAACAGCAGAGTCAGAAGTTTAGTAATCTGACCTGTGTCAGTAGGAGCTGAAGGAGGCAGAGTCAGATAGTCCGGAGAGAAAGGAGGACAGACAACAGCATTGGAGTAACATGGAGGTGGAGGAGTTAAAAGAGACAGTTCAGTATTTCCAAATTTTTCCACTGCATAGTGACATATATGCCATACCTGCAAAATCTCTACCTTAGCTCTTGGTTCAGAATGTAAAACTTTCCCAATTTTTTCCCAGTCAGATAATCTTAAAGATCCATTTTCAGGATACCATACACACTGATTCGCAATCTCCTGGACCAGCCGTAAGAGACTGCGTTGTGATACATTAGTGTGCTTTTTCTTAAGTAAATAGCTTAATTCTTCAGCATGCTTCTTTTGTTCCTCAGAAAGCGAAGACCCCATAACTTACAGAAACCTTCAAAAGGTTGAAAAAACCACGAGTACTTACAGAAACCTTTAAAAGGTTGAAGACACCACATGGGTTGACGGTGCACCAAATCCTTGCCGGACAAAGCAGGGGTCCCTGTTCAAGCACCACTTGTTGTAAATGACCACACATACAAAGGATGAAGATATATGTGGTGTCTTTATTGTCTTACATAGTGACATTATATAGTTTGTTACTTTCAGCTACAGAGCACTTGTCAGCATCTCATTGGCTCACAAAAGTCTTCCAGCAACTATAAGATCTTTGGTTAACTATTACTGCTTTGCTTAAGCACTTATAATGTTTAGCTATAGTTAAAGTATAACATATCCCATTTCCTCCTCTGTTGTTCTTCTTATTTACAGATTTAGGGTCTTATTTCTAATGTCATTTCCTGGCGCCTATGTGCATGTAACATTCCTTATCTGAGGTTTGCCTTCGAGATTAGGAAAATTCCTGCACATATGCAAACTCCTACACATTGCTATTCATATTGACATTAGAAATTTTAAACAGAAAGATAAGACAGGATAAAGAAATAAAAGGAATGAAAATCAAAACAGAAGAATACAAACTACAAACCTTTGCAGATGATTTAGTGTTTATCATGGAAGAACCACAGAAACACGCCCAAAGTTAATTGAGCAAATAGAGGAATATGGAGAAGTAGTGGGATTGAAAATTAATAAAGACAAGACAAAAATCATAGTTAAAAATATGACAGAAAAACAAAAAAAGCAATTAATGGAGAAGTTAGATGTTCAAATAGTGAAGAAAGTGAAATATTTGGGTATTCAATTAATTTCAAGGTGTATAATGGTGAAGGAAGATAATTATTACAAACTGAGAAATCAAATTGAAATAGACTTGGAGAAATGGAAAAATCTGCAATTATCACTAATGGGAAGACTAGCGTTAATTAAAATGAATATACTACCAAGAATCTTGTTTTTTAAAAAAACAATACCGATAAAGTTGGAGAAAAATATTTTGAGAATTTGAACAAAATGATGTGGAAATATCTATGGCAAGGGAAAAAAGCAAGAATTAAACTTAAATTGCTTCAAGGTTCTAGAACTAGAGGCGGGTTTGGACTACCAAATTGGGAACGTGGGTTAAAAAATGGATTTTATTGAGAAATACGAGAATATTGACTCTGGAAGGACATGATTTGCAACTAGGGTGGCACACTTTTCTTTGGTATGGAAAAAATAGGATACATGGGTATTTTCAGAGACATTACATAAGGAATGGTTTGCTAACAACATGGGAAAAAGTGAAAGAAAGACATTATATGAAGATACCATTGTGCTTTCAACAATAGAAGCTTTGACACATCCAAATATTATTAACATGAAAAATATTGTGAGATATAACGATATATTAACAGAGAAGGGAGAACTAAAACAGAAACAAGAACTAGAAAAACAAGGGATTGAGAGAGATTGGTATACAAGATTGCAAATACAATCAAGATATGATAAAGATTTGAAACAGTATGGTTTTAATTTGAAAAAATCAGAATTGGACGAGATATTGACTGGACAGATGAAAAAATGATCAAGAAATTGTATAATTACTTATTGCAAATCAGATTAAAGAGGAAGAAGTAAAAGAAACAATGATAGCATGGGCAAAAAACTTTGTTTATATGATAGAATTAGAGAGATGGCAACAACTATGAAAAAGGAATGATAAATTAACAATGGCAACTGCATATAAAGAAAATTTATATAAAATGTTTTATAGATAGCATAAAGATGCCAGAAAGATTAGCAAAAATGTTTAAGGATAAATCAGCTAAATGTTGGAAATGTTTTCTTTCTTTTTTAATTTTTATTAATATATTCTATGCACCAATACACAAATGAAATATACAATCCTGCCACCATGGTATAATGTGATTACATTGTCCATAAATATAAAGTCATTCCTTTATGCATACATACTTGCATCATATATATATATACATCATCATATATCTATTCCATCCCATCTTTTCTGGACCCAATCGTACCTTAATTTCCAACTGTTATAAAATTCTGAATCTTTTTTACCATTGATCAATCTAGTTAATCTATCTGATTCCGCACACTCATTAATTTTATATATTATTTTCAAATCCATCGGTAAGTATTGATTTTTCCACTCCTGCGCATACGCTAATCTTGCTGCAGTAATAATGTAAATCAACAAGAACCATATATTTGATTTAACATTCAAAGGTTTTGCCCCCAACAGGAAAATCTCGGGCCTTAATTCCAAATTAATCTGTGTAATTTCCAAAATCCATTGCCATATTTTTTTCCAATATTTAACCGCCTGCGGGCAGGTCCACCATTGGTGAAAATAAATTCCATTACTGTAACTGCATTTCCAACAGCAAGCAGATGTCCCAGGAAACATTTTAGCTAGTCTCGCAGGGGGGAGATGCCACCAGTAGACCATTTTATATATGTTTTCTTTGTATGAAGAAGCCATCGTTAATTTCATATTTTTCAACCAAATCTGTTCCCATTGCTGGAAGTCAAGGGGATATCCAAAATTTCGCCCCCATGCTATCATACAATCCTTCACTACATCCTGTCCTATCTGCAGAGACAATAAATATGTGTAACATTTAGATAGTATCCCTTTCCTTCCTTCTAATAAGATCTTATCCAATTCTTGTCTTTTACGGTAGATTCCTTCACTATATACATCTTTTTTATACCTGGAGTGCACTTGAGAATAAGACCACCAGTCTATCTTATATCTTTGAAGAGTTAATAATTCTCGTGATTTCGGATTACCCTGAATATCCAAAAAAACTTCATACGTCAAGGTTTTCTCCCCTTTATACAATGTCGGGTATATCTGGGCTTCCTGAGCCGAAATCCAACATGGAACTTTGGAATATACTCTTCTTCTAATCTTTTCCCAAGTGTACTCAAGCGTCCTACGTAAATAGTGATCATCAAAGTGTCTAGGGTGGCTGGATGCTCCCGGCCATAGAAAATAGTGCCAGCCATGTTGAAGACCGGCTCCTTCAAATGTCAAAAGTCGTCTCTTTTGTAAGATCATCCATTCTTTCACCCAAATCAAGTTCGCTACTTGGTAATAGAGCTCCTAATTTGGGAGTCCAAATCCTCCTCTATTTTTGGGTTCTTGTAACATTTTAAGTCTAATCCGTGGCCTCTTTCCCTGCCAGATAAATTTAGATATACTCCTATCCAAATTTGTAAAACATTCTTTATTCAACCTTACCAGGGCTGTTTGGAATAGAAATAACCATTTGGGTAACACGCACATCTTAATGGTTGCCACCCTTCCCAAAATTGATAGTTGGAGATTTTTCCATCTTTCTAGATCTCTGAGCATCTGGTTGTAAAGAGGAAGATAGTTATCCTCCTTTATGGAGGAACATCTGGCAGTCAACAATATACCCAGATATTTAATTTTATTTGTTATTCTTAAACCCATTAACTGCTCCAGCTGTTGTCTTTGCATCTGAGTCATATTTTTCACTAGGATTTTAGTTTTTTCTTCATTCATCAGTAATCCTGCTACCTTCCCATACTCTCTAATCAAGCGTAATAATTTCTGGCCTGAGTCCAGTGGTTGATCCAAGATAAATACAAGATCGTCTGCGTAAGCCTGGACTTTAACTTCCTCCTTCATTCCTCTTATTTCCATATTTCCTCTCACTTCTCTAAGCAGGGGCTCTAAAGTTAATACAAATAGCAATGCGGAAAGGGGACATCCCTGTCTTGTATCTCTACCAATTTGAATTCTCTCCGTCTCCTCTCCATCTGCTCCCGGTAGATAGCTTGAATTGCCCGAATAAAATTCCCACCAAACTCCATATATTCCAATTGAGAAATCATAAATTCCCAACTGATTCTTTCAAACACCTTTTGGGTGTTTAACAAAAATTAAAGCTAATTGTTTATCCGAGTGATTTTCGAAAAATTCTAATGTATTCATGATAATTCTAAGATTATCTCATAGATATCTATTAGGAAGGAAGCCGTTTTGGTCTGAATGAATGAATTGGTTAAGGAAGCAGCTAAGCCTGGCTGCAAGAACCTCTGCAAATATCTTATAATCAGAATTTAGTAATGATATAGGTCTATAATTCTTAATAAGAGATAGATCAGTTCCTTCTTTTGGAATAATAGAAATATAAGCCTCAGTCCAAGATACTGGAACCTGAGCCTCTTTCATAACCGCATTGAATAAATCCGTCATGTGTCTTCCTACCACGTCAAACACTATTTTGTATAATTCAACTGGAAGGCCATTTCTACCTGGGGTTTTGCCATTCGCCTGTGCTTTCATAACTGTTTCTACTTCCTCCATTGTAAATTCCGCATTAAGAATTTCCTTCATTGTTTCAGAGATTTTAGGCAAGTCTGTCTTTTCCAAATATTTCCGAATTTCACAAATATTTTCCTCTCCTTTCTGATAAAGCTGTGTGAAAAAATCCTGAGCTACTATTCTTTTGCCTTCCTTAGTACAATGAAGATTCCCAATTACATCTTTCAGCCCTTCTATTCTTCATTGTTCCTGCTCCTTTCTAAGCCGGTAAGCCAACCATCTTTCTGCTTTATTTGCCCTTTCAAAAAAAATTTGTTTAGTCCACTTTATTTTATTTGCTAATTCCTCTTGGTCTAATAATTTAATCTGGTGTTGCCAGAAATCCCTTTCTTCTATCAATGTTGTCTGGGTTAATCCATTTTGCATCCTTTCTTCCACCTGTTGTAATTTATTCAAGAGGTTGTCTCGGTCTTTCTTACCCGCCCTACGTTTATCAATCATATATTTGATTAACCATCCCCTCATCACTGCCTTAACCGTATCCCATGTATTGTATATTGAAGTATCTTCTTTCTTATTTTCCTGAAAAAAAAGATATAACTCCTTAAATTTACTCATAAATTCTTCATCTTTCAGAATACCTATATTCATTCTCCATCTACCCTTCCTACAATGTGGGATCTTCCAAGTTACCATTAGCGGGTTATGGTCTGCCCACTGGTTGGGCCCACTGGTTAGCCCTATGGAGACCAACCCCCTCAACTCAAGAGACATCCATATCATATCTATTCGGGTCCACGAGTGGTGTCTGGGAGAGAAATAAGTATATTGATTTTTATTGGGATTTCTCAACCTCCATATATCCTATAATCCAAATTCCTCCCTTAAATCATTACATATTTTTGGTAATGTTCTCTTAATATCCTTCAACCTTCCTTGTATGTTTCCCGGGACATAATCCTGCATTCTATCCGTTACAGCATTGAAATCTTCCACTAAACAGACATGTTCATATTCCAGTTCCCCCAGTTTAACATATAAGTTTTGATAAAAAGCCATCCGATTGTCATTAGGGGCATAAATACAAACCAATAAAGACTTCCACTGGGCAATTTCTATTTCGAGCATGAGAACCTGGCCTTCCTGGTCAGCAAAAACCTGTTGGGATTTCAAATGATGTCGTACATTTCTCCGTCTTCTTCTCTATCTCCTTCATTTTTTCCTCTTGTTGTATTAATGTCTGTCGTATATCTCCCAATTCACTTTGCATCTGTTTAATTTCTTCCTTAACCCCTCTCATTTCTGCTTTCACATCTGCTCCCAAGTCCTCAAAATTCTTAGATATCTACTCCTGGTTTTTAGCCATCGATTCCTGGATGGTTTGTAACATATTTTGAAGAGCCTGCATAGAGGGCATCTTCCCCGTCGCCAACATATCTTCTGATGTTCTTCTAGAAACTAAATACGTCGAACTTGGGGTTACAGAGGTAGACAGAGAGATAACTTTCTTATTTGTTGTGGTAATAGTTGAAGATGTAGACATAACTGAAAACAACCACTGTTCCTCTACTCTTTATTAAATAAATATGTCAATCAAGTCTTTTAAATCAAATAAATTAATCCATCAGCTCTTGATATATCCAAATTAGTCAGTTTTCAATGTTTACTATGAGGCAGTGTATATATATATATCTTCCCCCCCTCCTTTCCTTTCCTTTCCTTTTAGTTGTAATATCCAAATCCACCACTAGGTGGCAGTGCAAGACCAACCAAGGGCAGTCTCCATCTTCAACAGTGGGAAAGAAAGAAAAACTGTCAAGTCATGATGTAGCAAAAAGCTCACTTCTTCTAATAATGTGACAAAGAGAGAAGTAAGAGAGAAAATCTCACTATGTCTTCAACAAGATCAATCAATTATTCCTCATCCAACAGACAATATATTCAAATAAAAAAAGGGGGGGAGAAGATGAAGTTTCGATAATATTAGAGTTCAAAGGGAGATCAATAACCGCTTCTGAGGGGGGAATAACAGCTAGCAGCAAGAAGTTTACAAGACAGCTGTTTCTCCATTTCAGCCTCTCCCCCAGTAAATGGCAAATCTTATATGTTTCTTAGGCAGGAGGTTCAGTCAGCTTGGAGCTAACTTAGTAAAGTAGAACCACGCTGGCAGGCTTCCCTCTCCAAACGGTATAGTCACGATTTCGGGGTGATCCCATACTGCCCTCTTTCTGCACTGGTACCCTGAGAAGAAATCTGCCGGCGTGCAGGAGAGCCACCTCCTCGCATGCCCCGATGCCTCCCCTTCTTCGCGGGCCTCTCCACAGCTCAAGGTGATGCAGGAACAACAGCCAGGCACAGAAAAGGGAGAACTAGGATAAACAGCTTTACCGTTCCTAGTCCTCCATTTCAGCGTGACGCAACTGGAAGCCGAAATGATAAATTAACAATGGCAACTGCATATAAAAAAAAATTATATAAAATGTTTTATAGATAGCATAAAGATGCCAGAAAGATTAGCAAAAATGTTTAAGGATAAATCAGCTAAATGTTGGAAATGTTTTCAATTGCCAGGATCATATTATCATACGTGGTGGACATGTACGGAAGCAAAAAAAAATATTGGGTTAGAATACAGACATGGTTAGAGGAAATGTTGCACCAACATAGAGTTAAAAACAGAGGCATTTTTATTGGGTATATTACTGGAGAAATATAGCAAAGAAGATACATATTTGATTATTCATATAATAACAGTGGTGAGAATTGTATTTGCACAAAAGTGGAATACAGAAAAAATCCCATCAGAAGGAGAGATAATGAAGAAAATTTTAGAATATGCAGAAATGAATAGGTTAACATTGAGAATAAAAGATAAAGAGGAATCGGTGTATTTCAAGACATGGGGACAATTTTATGTATGGTTAGAAAAGAAATATGAGTAAAAGATTATAGAGAAATAAATTAGATAAGGTATAAGTAAATAAGAGAGAAGATAAAAAAGAAATAGAAACCCAGAAGACATCTGTGTAAATGGGAAAGGGGGGAGGGAGAAATAAAATGTTATTATATAAATGTACATTTATGATGATATGTGTGAATTTAGTAAAATGAAAAAGTAATTGAAAAGAAAGTAAAAATCGGGATTACTCAAATACCACTTTGGAAAATACTAAATTGAAAATGAATACAATAGAGAGAGAATGGAGAGGGATAGAGGAGTGGAGAGAGGAAGGAGAGAGAGGGAAAGAAGAAAGGGAAAAGGAGAGGAAGAAAGAGAGGGGAAACGAGTAGGAGAGAAAGTTAGAAGGGAGGAATTAGGGAAGTGTGTGGGAAAGGAAGGGGAAGTACAGAAGGAGAAGGAGAGGAGGAAAGAAGAAAGTAGAAGAGTAGATGGAAGAAGGGAGGGAAAGGAAAGAAAGGAGAGGGAGAAGAAGGATTGTTGTAAAACAAGGGAGATGAAATGGTAGAAAAGCAACCCTGAATATACTTAAATTGTTTAGGCTGAAGATTGTATTAGTATGAAAGTTAAAAGAAAATATGTATGTTAGATAAGAAACTGTACATTTAAGATATGTTTATGAAAAAAAAACCTAGAAATCCTGCTTTCTAGCAAAGCTAAACCACACAGCACAGGTGATCATTGGATCGAAGCTTTTTAAACTACCAGTTCGACTGAACCGGTAGCTAACTACCAGTTTGACCAATCTGGTAGCTTTTTTTTACTACCCGTTTACCTGAACCAGTAGTTTTTATCTCTACCAGTTCGCCCAGTGATGAAGGACCACAACTTTTGAAGGCAAGTTTGCGGGCTCTGATGGATGACCACTAGATAACTTTCTATTCACTCTATTCTAAAAAGCAATGCATCCGGTTGGAAAAAGTACAAACTCAGCCAAAATCCTTTTGGTTCCTCTAGGAGGCCTCTAAGTTGTCAGAAGAAAGGAACATTCTAATGACATACAGCTTAAAGGTTGGTTAGGTCAAGGGGATCCACATGAGTTAAAAGTTGTCTATCGTCAAAAGATGATTTGAATCTATGCTTCAGTAATCTACAAAAAGAATTATAACTGTTTTGCAAAGAAACTCTGTAATTAGGAAATGTCAATTAAAAATGATAAATGTATATGACCATATGAATTGCTGAGTTAACAGAATCCTTTGTCTAGAAGGGTATAAAACCATTGTACCTAATTTCTGTCTTTGTTCAACGCTTCATGTACAGAGCCTTGAACCTATTGCGCAATATATAAAATCTGTCTCTGATTAATCTAAAAGTTGTGTTTGTCTTATTAAATCCACAACATTTATGGCACCCCAGATGGGACTACAAGGCAGAGAACTTTTGTTCTACCAGACAGCCAGCCTCAGCGGGAATCGACGCCTCCCCAAGGAAAATCCACTGGCCGGCCATTAGGACTCCTTTGAAGTCCACGGAGATTCAGTGAAGAGGTGCCGTAAACCCGCTGACGAAGACAGGCCAGTCAAGAATCCTTGAAGGTTGATCAGACACAGAGACTCAACATAAATACATAAGAAAGAAAGAAAGAAAGAAAGAAAGAAAGAAAGAAAGAAAGAGGAAAAGAAAACAGGTAAGTATAAATCAGAGAGTTAAAGTCTCTCTGTTTAGAGGTGCCTACCCTTTAAAGGGGTGGAAGAGTGGAGTTTGATCAACCTACTGGGGGACCAGGTGGCATCCTGAAGTCTCTGAAATTAAGTATTTAAGTATTGGAATTAAGGAACTAAGTATTGTGTGTAATCTTATGTGTGGTAAGAGAAGAACTAATTGCAGTGTTATAAATTTTCTGATAAATTGACATTCTTAAACAGCCAGAGTTTACTGTTCTTCCCTCCCGGGGTTTAGCAGGCAGTTAAAAAGGTGAAGCCTGTCTAAATGGGAAAACAGATAATATGACTTGATCAATTTGGTGTGATGTCTGTTAAATATATATGTATATATATAATGATAGTGTGTAAATTTGAATGGAATTGAATTGATTGTGGCTGCCAGCAAAGTAGATTTGTGCTTGAGGCTGTGGGAGATATTTGAGATGATTGTAATGGTGGGATTTTTTGTATGTGAAATTGGTTTAAACAAGGTCTGATTGCAGTACAAATATGAAAAGCCTGTGTGTTGATAAAGTGAGAAATTAGAGAAATACTAATGTTAGTATAGTAATAATACTGTGTTGCTTTGTTGTAAGAATGCTGAATGGAAGAGAGAAGCGAGGCGTGCTTCTTTGCGTGCTGTAAAACATTTTTTTCCTTCTTCCCCCCTCCTTTTCCTTTGTAAGAGAGAATGTTCTTTTTAACTTTTTTTCTCTCCTTTCTCTCACACCCCACATCCCTCCTTCTCTTTCTGCGAAGCCTCTTTCATTAACATATGAAAGCTATGCAGATACATAGATCCTTTCTGCTCTGAATACATTTTTATTTTATTTTTATTTTTTTCTTTTCTGGAAATTTTTGGAGGTTTAAAAATGCTTCATTAAACCTGTACTCAGAATCCTGTTGTTTCGCCAGGCTGGGTTAGCAACATAATTTTAAATCGGATGTTTTAAATTTCTGGGGTTTTAAATTGAGCCGAATCCATTTAATATGTCTACGTGCATTTTGCATACTTAACTGATGGCATGTTTGTTCTTTGTTTGTCTGTTGTTTATTTGTTTGTTTGTTTGTCAATAGCATAAACTGCTGCCTTTTTGGGAATTGTCACAGAGATGAGTTGGAAATTGCGATGTGTGGTGGGAGAGATTCAGTGGCATTTTTGTCTAGGGTGTTGGATTCTGCCTTCACTTCAGTTTGCGGGGAGATTAGATAATTGGTGCTGAGGAGTTAATTTGTTTATAGAGGGATATACGGTAGTTGAAGGAAGAGAGGAAGTTTTAAGGGAAGTCAGAAAGTTGCCTTTAAGTTTGTCTACACAGACTTGTGCTGGCTTGGAAATCAGGATGGCAGTGGTAGGAGGAATTGAATGTTATAATAAGAAGGAGTTAGAGAAAGTAGAATTGATGGAAAGGAGAAGGTATGTGATTTGTTTTTGGAAGGTTATGGATGTTGTATAACCTTTGGACGGGGAAGGAAGAAAGGAATGTGAGAGTGGAACCAAGTGATAATGGGAAGAAGTGGTGATATGGGCCGGGAAGACAGCGTTAAAGATTGCCCGATCCAAAGAAAAGAGAAGTGGTGTTTTTCGTTGACAGAGATCAGATTAAGTGAACAAAGCATTTGAATACACTTAATCAGTGAAGGGAGTGTTGGAAGATTTGAGAAGCTCAATATTAAAAGCACAAGAAAATTCCCCTAAAGAAAATAAGCAGAAACTCAGGCAGAGTTCAGCCCCCACCTTTACCAATGGGCCATTAAGAAACTGAGATGCCACCTTATTTCCACAACAAAAGGAAGAATAAAAGATGTGTTTGTTTCTTGCTTGCCTTACTAGGAACAATAAACTGATGGGTTTTGAACTCAGGACGGGAAAGCTCTGCCTTTCAGCAATCTTTAAAGGGAAAGACTCCCCCCCCCAGGAGAAAAAAAATCACTCCTGATAGAAAGGAGGGGTGGCATCTCCGCCTCCATCTATAAACAAGCAAGAATTAAGATAATTCTATGCAAAATTAATTGAATCTGGACCTTGGAGTTTGAAATGGGAGGGACATGAAAGAGGAAGCCTTGAAAATTTGAAACAGGCTTTAACCAGGGCTCCTGTATTGGGTTTGCCAAATTTGGAAAAGCCATTCGGTCTCTTTGTAGACACACACACACAAATTGAATTGCACGAGGGGTGTTGGCTCAGAAAGTAGGAAATTGACCTTTGAGGGAGCCCTCACTGTAAGCACCCCACATCAAGTCAGAACTATCCTTCAGTGGTGGTTATCTGATTCAAGATTCTAAACAAAAATGAAACAATTTTAATGCAGCAGACAGATTTGATTTTATCTACAGATCACAATTTGAATCAAGCACAGTTCTTAACCAACACCAGATCAATGGATCACCTTGGATGAGAACATTATGGTGTTGAAATAATTGGTTTACATACAAAAATAAGACCTGATTTGGAGGGACACCCCCTGGAGACAAATTGCCTCGAAATTGGTCTGCTCAAACCTTTGAATTGTATTCATTAAATTGAGCTCTATGGACAGGGAGCCTGGATAGCTCAGTGGATAAATGCATTCTAATTTAACACCAGCTGTCTGCAATTACTGTAAATTCGAATCTCACCAGGCTCAAGGTTGACTCAGCCTTCCATCCTTTCTAAGGTAGGTGAATTGAGGACCATATGAATTGCTGAGTTAACAGAATTCTTTGTCTAGAAGGGTATAAAACCATTGTACCTAATTTCTGTCTTTGTTCAACGCTTCATGTACAGAGCCTTGAACCTATTGCGCAATATATAAAATCTGTCTCTGATTAATCTAAAAGTTGTGTTTGTCTTATTAAATCCACAACACCATTGTTCCTTGTTCTGCCCTCTGGTGCTTTAGAAAATAAATTGACCCCTTCCTCTTCGTTGCAGCCTCTCAAATACTGGAATACTGCTATCATGTCCCTCTAATCCTCTTGACTAGCCAAACCCAAATCCTTCATATGTTTTTAGTCTCCAGCCCTTTAATCATCTTAGTTCCTCTTCTTTTCACTTTTTCCAAAGTCTTAACTTCTTTTTTGTAACATGATGACCAAAACTGGATGCAGTATTCCAGGTGTGGCCATATTAAGGCTTTGTAAAGCGATACTAATACTTCATGTGATTTTGATTCTATGCCTCTGTTTATACAGACAAGATTGAATTAGCTTTTTTAGCTGCTGCCACACACTGCTGATTAAGTGATTGTCTACTAGGACTCCAAAGTCCCTCTCACAGTTACTGTTTTTGAGCCAGGTTTTGCCTAATCTGTACTTCTATCGTTGATTGGGAGCGGAGGGACTGTTGCTGCTGCCGGAGCATGTTTGCAATAGCTCCTCTTGGTTTTTATTTTCTTTTATCAATATTTAGTATACCCATTGGACCCTTTTTATTTAAATAATATTTTTTTGGAGATGATAACAGAGTAGACCACAACACAAACAAAGTTTTGGCTGATAAGGACTAATAAGGCATGGGGAAAAGAAAAAAGTGCCATGGCACCAGCCTGGGATCTCTCCCACCATTGAAGAATGCAAAACAACCAAAAATTGATGAGCACTTTGCTGACAAGAGATTTATAAGTAAAAATATCCCTCCTTTCATTTCCAACAATCTGGAGAGGTTAGAACGGGACCAGCAAAGAGATCTGACAAAACAGCAGATACTAGACTTTCCCAAGCTGGGGGGAGGGGAGCAAAATGACAGCCAGCTGTTTTCATAAATGAGTCCAGCTACAGCCTGTATGGAGACTGAGATAAAGTCTAAAAAAATTAACAACAAAGTAATCCAGAGTGTGGAGAGCTTTCCGTGGGAGAATACAATAAAGTTTATGACAAAGCAATGCCTTCTTACAGCACAAACGGTTGTTTCAATATTTGAGCAACTAATAACCATTCAACATGATGTAGAGACACTGAAAAAAGATATAGCTGTTTTTCTGCAAGAACAACATCGGGTTACAGGCACCTCCACTAAAGTCCGTACAGCAGACTTGGGTAAATCCCATACTCATGGTAAGGAAGAGGAAAAAGAGCAAAGACCCAGGGAAACAGTTAAAGAGCCTGCCAAAAAGTGTCAGCCCACTCAGAAAAACAATCTTTCTCCACATAAAGCATCAAGAGGAGGAGGTATTAATAGAGGAATTAATAGAGAAGTTTCATTGGAAGACAGTAAAGCATCTCCCCTACAATTACAGCAATCACATCACTCACTACAAACACATCAGGTTGTGCTTAGAATCCATATGAACAGAATTAATCATGAACGCTGGATTACCAAGAGTGCTATACTAAATTCCCTAAACCAGCTTCTTCATGTCACTGGGGGCAGATTGATCTCTGTGCTGCAGAATGGCTTCCTGAGGCCCCAAATTGGAAGCAAATTCTTCTGTCTTTCAAACAGCCAACCATACCACTGATGCTATTCAAGATGAAGGCACATCTAGCCTCCTTTCAAATCTTTCCCATCAGAGTTTTCTGTGAGGAAAGGGTTAAACCCTTAATTGTTAACATGTGAGCTCCCAAAGTTGCTTTCTCTTCCATATGCTCAACCTTGGAAAAGAGAGAGGAAGAAAGTGGGAGTAAGCCAGCCTTATCCAGTGAAGATGTACTTAACAGCACAGAAACCGGTCTCATTAATGCTTTTGATGCTCTCCCAAGGAAAGAACAAGATAACATTCTATTCTATCCTTGATTTCTTGCCCAGATGTAAAACCCTGCTTTTCTCCACATTAAATTTCATTTTGTTGGATAGGGTCCATTGTTCAAATCTGATAAGATCTTTTTGGATCCTGAGCTTGTCTTCTGGGGTGTTGGCTATTTCTGCCAGCTTAGTGTCATTTGCAAATTTGATGAGTTCCCCTTCTATTCCCTTATCTACGTCATTTATGAAGATATTGAAGAGCACTGGCCTAAGAGGAAACATTGTGGTACCCAGTTGTGGGTTGCCCCTGGTTCAGACTGATTCTATAGAACAGGTAGTAAAACCGGCGGGGGGCCCCACCCACCACCCCAGATGTCGTCATCGGTGATCTGCGCACGCGATCCCATTGTGAACTGGTAGTAAAGGTAAGTAGAACTCACCCTGGTGGTACCCCAATGCTTACTTGCCTCCATGTAGCTATACTACCATTAAGGACTACTCAATGAGTACAGTTTGTCAGCCTGTTACAAATCCATCTGGTGGTGATGCTGTCTATTCCACATTTTTCTAGCTTACCAAGAAATAGGTTGTGGTCTACTTTGTCAAATGCCTTGCTGAAATCTAAGTGTACTATGTCCACAGCATTTCACTGGTCTACTAATTTAGTCACTGTGTCAAAGAATGAAATAAGATTGGTTTGGCAGGATCTGTTTTTTAGCAAACCCATGCTGGCTACAGTTAGATGTTTTTTTATTACTTTTTCCAGTATCTCCCCAGGTATTGATGTTAGGCTGATTGGTCTGTAGTTTCCAGGATCTGGGTTTTGTTCTTTTTCTTTTTTTTTCATTTGTTGAAGATGGGAACCACCTCACCTCTTTTCCAATCCTCTGGTAGTTCCCTGGTGCAGCACGATTTTTTAAAGATGTGCTACAATGGTTCTGAGATAACATCTGCCAGTTCCTTCAGAATTCTGGGGTATGATCCATCAGGTCTCGGTGATTTATATTCATCAAGGTGTTCTTCTGCTATTTTCTTGCTTATTTTAATTTTTATTTCTAGTCTGTCTTTTACAATTATGTTTTTGGTAGGTTGGGCTATAGTTTCTTTTTGTGTGAAGACTGATGCAAAGAATGAGTTAAGCAGCTTTGCTTTCTCTCTACTGCCTGTTACTTCCTTGCCATCTTCTCTCTTTAGTGGACCAACTGTTTCCTTGACATTTTTTCTTGTTATTTTATATGTTGAAAATAACTTTTTATCATCTTTGACTTTTGTTGCAAGTCTTTGTTCATTATTCTGAGCCATTGCAGATTTGGGTTATTTGCTGATATTCTGCCTTACTTATATGTCCCTCTTTCCATTTTTTGTACTTATCCTTTTTGTCCTTCAGTTTATCAAAGAGATCTTTATACAACCATGATGGTTTCTTCTTGGATTTTTTGTTTTTCTTTTTCAGTGGTATTGTGTTGGACATGGGCTTTTATGATCATATTTTTCAATGTTTCCCATACACTGGATGGACACTCAGCTGTACATCTCCACCCCAGGCCACCCCAACGATGCCCTTGAAGTGATGTCCCGGTGCCTGGAGGCCGTGCGGGCCTGGATGGGGAGAAACAGGCTCCGACTCAACCCTTCCAAGACTGAGTGGCTGTGGCTTCTGGCGTCCCGATATAGCCAGCTGGTGCCATTGCTGGTTATTGGGGGCGAATCATTGGCCCCCATGGAAAGGGCTCGCAACTTGGGCATCCTTCTGGATACAAGGCTGTCTTTAGAAGAGCATATGACGGCCGTGGCCATGGGGGCTTTTTATCAGGTCCGCCTGATACGCCAGTTGCGTCCCTTTCTAGATCGGGACTCCCTACGCACGGTCACTCAGGCATTTGTCACTTCTCGCCTGGACTACTGCAATGCTCTCTACATGGGGCTCCCCTTGGGGTGCACCCAGAGGCTCCAATTGGTCCAGAATGTGCAGGGGATTATGGGAGCGACGGGGCACTCCCATGTGACACCTCTCCTGCGCGAGCTGCACTGGCTTCCTGTGGTCTTCCGGGTGCGCTTCAAGGTGTTTGTGACCACCTTTAAAGTGCTCCATGGCTTAGGACTGGGGTATCTACGAGACCGCCTTCTGCCACCAATAGGCTCCCACCGGCCAGTTCGCTCACACAGAGAGGGCCTCCTCAGGGTGCCATCGGCCAGACAATGTCGGCTGGCGACCCCCAGGGGGAGAGCCTTCTCTGTGGCGGCACCTGCCCTCTGGAACGACCTACCCCCAGAGATATGCATGATTCCAGACCTCCGGACTTTTCGTCGGGCCCTGAAAACACATCTATTTCATCTAGCCGGGCTGGCTTGATCCCATCCTTGCGGTTTTAATTTGTAATTGGTTTTAACTGGGTTGTTTTAAATTGATGGCCAAAATTATTTAATGTCTTTTAAACTGCTTTTAAATTTTATATGTTGTGTTTTACCATGGCTGTTCACCGCCCTGAGTCCCTTTGGAGAAGGGCGGTATATAAATTAAATAAAATAAATAAATAATCTTTCCCCCCCCCCTTTTTTTTTGATTTTTTTAAACATAAAACATAAAATACATCATTTTAGAGCAAGGGTTTGGTCCGGCATGAAATGAGTACAATTATTCACATTCCCTCAATCAATTTTGTTCCAAATTTTATCCATTTACATCTTTAAAAGAAAAAGAAAAAGAAAAAAAATCTTATTCTAAACATTTATCATTCTACTATTACACCCAAAATTCTAAACAATAAACACTATTCTAAATCTTTATCATTTTAACAATCAATATTTCATATATATTCCTCAATCCTAAAACCCATTACCTCAAATCTATATTTTACTTCTCTTAAATGACATCTAATATCCATAATCTTTTTTTTATTGCAAAAGTTTTACAATTACATTTTCACCCCTTTCCCCCCCCAGCCATCCCAGACCTCCCAACCTCATCCTCCCTAACCCTCCCTAACCCTCCCCTCCCCCCAGACTTCCACATAATATACTCAGATCAAGAAGAGAAACCCCCCTTTGTATAAAACTTGAACCCCTCCCTCCCCCTTGTAGTTTTTCATCTTCATTACATTAATATATTTCTATCTTAATATAACATTTTCAAATAAAAGCTATTTGATACTTCCTGGTTTGATATTTGTTCTGAACATAATCTATCCACTTTTTCCATTCCCATTCATAAGTCTCTTGTGAATAGCCTTTTAAATATGCTGAAATCTTCTGCAAAACTGGCCATCTTTAAAGTCCATTCCTCGATAGTGGGCAAAGCTTCATTTTTCCAGTATTTACCTATCAATAATCTCGCTGCTGTTATCATGTACAATATCAATTTTGTTTCACCCAATGTAAAATCCTTAACTATACCCAATAAAAACAGTTGTGGAGAAAATTGAATTTTTTTCTTCAAAACATTCTGTATAACCCACCATATTTTTATCCAAAAAGCCTTAACTTTCTTGCAAGTCCACCAAACATGATAATATGTAGCATCTAAACTATCACATCTCCAACATTTTGGCTGAACATTAGGGTACATACACGACAATTTTTTGGGGTCTAAATGCCATCTATAAAACATTTTATAGAAATTTTCCCTCAAATTCTGCGACTGTGTAAATTTAACATTCTGAACCCAAATTTTTTCCCATGTTTCCAACATCACTGGTTCTTCAAAATTTTGTGCCCACTTAATCATACAATCTTTAACCAATTCAGTTTCTGAATCCCTTTCTAACAAAACATTATAAAGCCTTTTAATATGCATTGGACCTTTCTCTTTTATATGTCTAACCAGTTCTTCCTCGTGCAACATAATACCAGTTTTTTGGTCCTCTTTCCATCTCAGTGTTAATTGATTATATTGTAACCATGTTAAACTAATCCCTTCGTCCAACAGTGTCTCTAATGTCTTCAACTGCCATCTGCCCGCATCTGTAAAAAGAACCTCTTTATATAAACCCCCCCCGAGTGACATTATATTTGTATTCCACATAATATGACCAAGATCCAGCCATAACAGTATTTTGTAATCCCATTTGAATCGGTGCTTCTTCCAAACCCTCATCAAAGAATCTCTAAATATATGGCTTTTAAATACTTTATCCACTTTGTTCTCATAAAATAAGTAAGCATGCCATCCAAATTCAAGATCAAAACTTTCTATATTCAATATTCCAGTCTTTTTCCTTCCAAACCAATCACTTGCTAGAGTCAAAGCTGCTGCTTCATAATATAACTGTAGGTTTGGAAGTTTAAGGCCTCCCCTTTCTGGAACATCTTGCATCATTTTCAGTTTCACTCTCGGTTTCTTCTCGTTCCAGACAAACTTATTCACTCCACTTTGCCATTCTCTCAGTTGTTTATCACTTTTAAGCACCAGAATCATTTGAAACAAAAAAAGAAATCTTGGCAAAACGTTCATCTTAACTGCTGCTATTCTTCCAAGTAAAGACAGCTGCAGTTTTTTCCAAGTCTCCATGTCTTTTTGTACCTCTCGCCACAACACCTCATAATTATTTTGAAACAATTTCATATTTGATTCTGCAACCTGAACTCCTAGATATTTTACCTTTGGTACAATCTCAAAACCTGCCCTCCTTTCAAGCTCGTATTTACGGTCTTGTGTCATATTTTTAACTATCATCTTAGTTTTTTTCTGGTTCAATCTAAAACCTGAAACTTTACCATAATCTTGTATAATGTCTTTCATCTGGATTATTGATTCCATTGGCTGTGTTAGGGTAACAACCAGATCATCTGCAAATGCCTTTATTCTGTAGTCCTCTTGCCTTATCACTATACCTTTCAAGATATTAGAGTCCCGAATTGTATTTAACAAGACTTCTAGTGTTAAAATAAATAGCAATGGAGATAACGGACATCCCTGTCTTGTTCCTTTTTCAATTTTAAACTCTGCTGTCAAGCTTCCATTAATAATAATCTGTGCCTTTTGCTCTTGGTAAATTGCTGAAACCGCCTGTATAAATTGGTCCCCAAAGTCCATCTTTTTTAAAGTCTTTAGTAGAAAATTCCAATCCACTCTGTCAAAGGCCTTTTCCGCATCCAAGAAAACCAGCACTGCAGATACCTGTTTATTCCTCTCAAGATATTCCAATAAGTCTATTATTTGCCTTACATTATCCTTCATGTATCTACCCTCGATAAATCCCGCTTGGTCATCATGAATCACCTCTTGAATTACTGGCATCAACCTGTTGGCTAGTACTTTTGTATAAATTTTGTAATCAGTATTCAGAAGAGATATTGGACGATAATTCTCTGGCTTTTTAGGACCTGCTTGTTCTTTTGGTATCAAGGAAATATAAGCTGTTGTCCATGATGGGGGTACTTTACCCCCTTGTTGAATATTGCAAAATAAGTCTCTAAGTTGTCCCACCATTTCTGGTTGCAAAGTTTTATAATACACTGCAGTCAAACCATCCGTTCCAGGAGCTTTAGCTGTTTTTAATTGTTTAATTGCTACCATTATCTCCTCCTCTGTTATAGGATAATTCATTCTTTCCTTTTGTTAAGTAGTAATTTTTGTGACTCTTTTATTATCTAAATATTTTTCTATAAGTCCATTCTGCATATCATCTTTAGCATATAATTTAGTATAATAGTCCACAAAGGCTTCTTTAATTAACTTTTGTTGAAAGATTTCTTTCCCTCCAATATCAATACTATCAATAGTCCGTATACTCTGCTTTTTCCTTAATGTGTAGGCCAACCATCTGCCCGGTTTATTGGCATTACAAAATGTATTATGCTTCGCATATTGTAGGTTTGTTGCAACTTGTTCCGCCATAAGCATTTGAAATTGATCTTTCAAAAGTTTTATAGCACCACGTATTCTTTCATCTGTTGGGTTTTTAATAAGTAGCTGTTCTTTGTTCTTTATTTCTACTTCCAATTCAGCTCTTTTCTTTTGTCGATTCAGTCTATGTTTAGAATTCATATAAATGAGTACCCCTCTCATATAAGCTTTGCTCGCATCCCACACAATTTCAATTGGGGTACCCTTATTCGAATTTATTTTGAAAAATTCTTTCAGCTGCTTTTTAAGTTCTATTATATTTTTTGCATATCTGAACAAGTTTTCATTTAGTCTCCATGAGCGTCTCTCAATCTTACCCATTTCAATTTCTATCCATACTGGGCTATGGTCGGTCAAAGTTCTTGGGAAAATCTTTGTTCTTTTTGTCTTAACAAGCAGATCATCTGACAACAAAATAAAATCAATCCTAGAGAAGGATCTATGTCTATCTGAAAAAAAAGTATAGTCCAATTCTTCTGGGTTATGTATTCTCCAAATATCTTTTAATTCCAAATCTTCTTTCATATCAAAAAAAGTCTGTGGTAATCTGATCCTAGATTTCGCCAAACTCTTTTTGTCTAGTTTCGAGTCAATTACTCCATTCCAATCTCCCATAATTAAGATAGATCTATAGTCCCATTGCAGTATTTTGGTGTGTAACATTTTATAAAAATGATCCTGTTGTTGGTTGGGAGCGTAAATTCCAATCAAAAGAATTTGGCCATTTACTGTAAGCAGTTCAATTGCTATAAACCTACCATCTTCATCTGCTTCTATAATTTTAGCTGTTAATCTTTTGTTTACATAAATAACCACACCATTCTTTTTTTGCAAAGTTGAAGCTATGAAATGTGTTCCTAATTTAGAATTTATCAATTATTTTTGATCTTGAGTTGTGATATGAGTTTCTTGTAAATAAATTATATCGTTATTAAATTGTCTCAAATATGCAAATAACTTCTTCCTTTTCTGTACTGAGTTCAACCCATTCACATTCCAGGATAAACACTTAATTGTCATCTTTATCTTTCTGAAGCAACGAGCAGAATAACCGAAGATCTTCCGGAATCTTCGGTCTTGCTCCCCCCATGGCTTCAGTCTCTTGTGTAGTGCTCTTAGCTCCCTTTTTGTATTGTCTTTCTTGTTGTTGCTTTTCTTTAAGTTGCTTAGATTTTGCACGAGTTATGCGCTGATCTTTAATTTCAACCATCTGAACCGGATCCAGGATTGGAGAAGATTCTAACAGGGGTTCCTCCAAAAAGCCTCCTACAACACCCTGCGTTTCCTCTAACTCCACCTGCTTAGACTGTTCTTGCAATTCCTGCTGCAATTGCTTCTTATCACTCTCCTTAATCTCCAATACTGTAGATGTACGTGGAGATGGTGTTCTTTCTTTAAAAATAGTAGTATAGAAATGCTCCGCCTTCTCCACAGTATTCAAACGATGTCTTTCTCCATTATACTTCAAAATTATACCCGTTGGGGCATCCCACCGGAATGATATCTCTTGTTTTTTCAGTTCATTTACTAGAAAGCCAAAATCTTTTCTGGCTTTCAGCATTTTAGGTGGTAATTCTTTATAAACTCCAATTTGTGCACCCCCCACTTGCACAGAAGTGAGAAAAGATTTCTGCAGGATATCATTTCTTATTGCTCTGTCTGTAAAATATATCACCACATCTCTAGGCAATTGTCTTTGTCTGGCCACCCAGGAATTCACTCTGTAAATTTTGTCTATTTTGTAAAAAACCACATCAGGATTAATTTTTAATATCACTGCCAAAGCCTCAGCACAAGCCTGTCTCAAATCCTGTCTGTCATTCTCTCTAATTCCTCGAAGCCTTATAGCGAATTCCATCGCCCTGAATTGCATCATAATAATTTCATTTTCAACTCTCTGCATTTTATCATCAACATCAGAAATTTTATAATCATTGTCCATAATCTTAACATTGACTTCTGATTTAAATTCTTCCACTTTGGAGTCCACTTTAATAATAAATTCTGCAAGGCCAGATGCCACATCTGATATTTTTTTAGTCACTTTGCTATAATCCTGTTTCACCATATCTTTGATTTCATTAATTTCCTGCATAATTTCCTGTTGAGATTTTTGAAGTTTATCATCTATTTCCTGTTGAGATTTTTGAAATTTATCATCCAAAGCCTGAGATATAAATTCTTTTAAATTTTCAAGATCAAAGTCTTTTTTCTGAGTCTGTTGAGCAGAAGGAGGCTGTGATTCATGTTTGTGTGTGGGGGATCCCCCCCCTGCTGCCTTTCCTTCCTGCTTCTTTGAAGCCATCCTGCCACGTAATTTAGTTTTTCTGAAAAGGGAAATCCTTTTTCCTTTTCCACCTCCACAAAGGCTTCTAAAAAAGTCCCCCAGGTTTAATCAAATAGAAGCTAGACTGAAGCAAACTCAGATTTTAAAGAAAAAGTTTTTCCTCTTCTCCTATTCCTCTGTGTTACAGGCAGAGTAACTTTGTAACAGATCAAAGTAGCTTCACAGAATCACTTTCACTAGCTCGTTAACTCCGTTGCTGGGCGCCATTTTTTTTCAAATCAATTTCACTCGATCGCACTTTCTCTTAATTTAAAAAGTCACCAAAACATCAATACTTGCGATTTTCAAGTTTGGGGGTTCAAGTTGATACTTCCGCTGTTTATTAAGGTTGGTTTCATTCAGATAGGACGTTTGCAGCAGCCAGCTTGTTCTGCGGAGAGCAGAATTGTCCCACGCCGTCCGGAGTCTGGCAAGTTGGAAGGGAGCCGCGCCTGTTTCCTCCCCAGCAACGAATCTCTGGGGGCTCACAGGGGCTCGACCGGTGCCTTGCCTTCTCTTCTCCTACAATCCTTCGGATTTTGGAGTTTTCAAGCCGCTTCTCGATGTCGAAGTGGCTCTACAGACAGCGGGGCTGGCGGTCCTTAAGAAGAGACCGTCTTCACTGGCGGCGAAGCAAACCGGAAGCCCATAATCTTGACAAAAGGAATTTCCTCCTCTCTTAAAGTCATTTCATAAACAATCAACATTTCCTTCTATAGTTTGTTACTTCCACAATACTTTATTTTATTTATTTCAAGTTTATTCTCATATTTTATTAAATCTATTTTTTAACTGGTTCATAGTTTAAATATCTATTTCCCAGATGTATTTTCCAATACTCCTATCTATATTTATTTAAACTGGTTCACAGTTTAGCTACTATTCTCTGGTAAAAACTCTTCCACTTTCTCCTAAATTTATTTTTTAGCTGGTTCACATCTTAATCAGCTGCTTTCCAGCAATGCTTTCCTCCACTCCTTATCTTAATTATTTTAGCTGGTTCACAGTATAATTTTAACTGCACACCAACCTTCTCCTTAACTCCTCCTAAATCTATTATAAAACTGGTTCACAACTCAAGTAGTTGCCTTCCAGCAATACTTTCCTCCACTCCTACCCCTATTTTTAACTGGTTCACAACTTTATTTCAATTGATCCCCAGGTATAGTCTCCTCTACTCCTACCTTTTTATTTTTGGCTAGTTCACAGTTTTGCTTTAACTGTTGACCAGCATATGCTTTTCTCCACTCCTAACTCAATATTTGGCTGGTTCCCAGCTTTGCTTTAACTGTTTTCCAGCCCATGCTTTCCTCCATAGTGTTTCCTATGCATCTTGAGTTGTTTTCCCCTTTAGGATTTCTATCCATGAAATTTTGCTTAGGCTGTCTCTGAGTTTGTTAAAATCAGCTCTTTTAAAGTTTAAGACACTGGTTGGATTATATTCTATTGCTTGTGTTTGCATTATATTGAATTCCAGTATGATGTGGTCATTTTCACTCAAGGTTTCATCAACTTCAACTCTCTCTATTACTTCTTCTCTATTAGTAAGAATTAGGTCTAGTATAGCTTTTCCTTTAGTTTCCTCCTCAACCTTTTGGATGACAAAGTTGTCGGCTAAGTTGATTAGGAATGATTCATAAATATTTCTAAACATATTTAACAGCACCTAAATCACCTTCACAAAATCAACCTGCTTGACAAACTTAAATCCACATTATTTTTATCTTTATCTTCTAAATTTATCATATATCTATAAACTCTGTTCTTCTACAGAGTATTGAGAAACATTTCACATATTAGTGCTACCTTATTCAAATACAGGCATAAAATAATTAGATTTAAGTTGATCCTTTTCAGATTGGAACAATTGCTCTGAATCAGTTGAAAGGAGCCATTACCTTTTTTATCTTCCATGAAATACTGACTTTAACAATATTATAATGAAATGATTAGGTGCAAATCTTCCGGTGCTGATTCAGAGCAATTGTTCCAATCTGAAAAGGATCAACTTAAATCTGAGTTTCTTGATACAAGTCTGTGAATTCCACTTTTTTCAATCTTTTATTTTGCATGCTAATCTTGCCCAGATCCTACAACCATTCTTCATACCTCTTGGTTTCCAGATGCCTTATCTATGTGTGTTCTACATGTTTATTCCAGTTTGCTTTTACTGAGTGATGTCTCTCAGTGGAACCAATACATTCTGACCAATGCAGAGTACAGTGGGATTATTACAGTGTTAATGAAGCGTAAGATTATAGGCTGTTGCATCACACAGGTTGTTCACATTCAACTGGTAATACATTAGGATGTCTACATCCTTTTTATATGCTTTCCTCAAATCAGTTGTCTCCATGCCTCCATCTATGCATTTGATGCAGTAGTTTTTTTCTGTCATCATTGGACATTATCTTGTTGGACATGATCCACTGTTTAAACCTGTTGAGATAATTCTGAATTTAAAATATCAGCCAGTACAGCTAGCTTTGATTGTTTGTAAATTCAGTAAGCACCCTTTTCATTCCATCTTCAGGGCCATTTAAAGACATGTTGAATAACACAGGACCAAAGATGAAGTCCAATCCTCGGTGACATCACTAAATTCTACTCTCTAGGTTGACACCAAAGTATTTAAGAACACATTTTGGTTGTGGTTGTTGCAAAACAACTTTATTGCAGCATTCCTAACCCACTTTTATCATCTTCTCAAGGTTATAAAGAGAAACTTTTTCAAATACTTAATATAAATGCAAAGGATAAAGAAGAATACTAGAAAATAAAACATATAATAAACAGGACAGGTTCCTGCAGTCCTGAGAATAAATGCAATAAAATGTTTATTGATAAAAATCTAAACTAAACAAGATAAGTTAGAGAAACAAGCTAAATGTGAAGAAAGTGGTAAAGAAACCCAAGGCATGGTTTCCAGAATGCAGTATGATTACAAGAATTGCTTCTATCATGATGGGATATATCTGAACAGAAAGATTAAGTGAATATTCTGATGTCATTGTACTCTGAAGTTTTGTCTGCTTTTTTTGGATGTGCTTCTCAAGTTACAGCTTTGAATAAAAATATTGTTTTTAATATTTATTTTTTATTGCACTTTTTCTCTTTACATATCTCTGTTACTTATTTAACAGATCTGTGACATTATTTTGCAGTACTTGGGGGACCACCTACTACCACCAATAGCCTCCCACCAGCCGGTATGCTCTCATAGAGAGTGGCTCCTCCGGGTGCCGTTGGCCAAACAATGTAGACTGGCGGCCCCCAGGGGGAGAGCCTTCTCTGTGGGGGCACCTACTGTCTGGAATGAGCTCTCCCGGGAGATACGGAGGATCCCGGATCTGCACACCGCTGCGCTCTAAAGATCTTTTTATTTCACCAGGCGGGCCTGGCCTAACTTTCTCCCTCTTTTTAAACAATTTTTAAATATTTTTTAGTATTTTTAATATTCAAAGTTTAAATTTGTTTTAAATTGATTTGGGTTTTAATCTGTCTGGGCCAAACTATTTAATTCGATTTTAATTCTGCTTTTTAAATTTTGTATGTATGTATTTTATTGTTGGCTGTTCACCGCCCTGAGTCCTTCGAGAGTAGGGCGGTATATACATTAAATAAAAGTAAAAGTAAAGTAAAGTAAAGTATTTATACAACTAGAATCAATATTCAATACATTGTATACATTCTATTTCTAAACATTCTATTCCTTTATATACATTTCCATTTCTTATTTCTATTATCTATCCATTCATACCATTTCTCCCATACTACATAATATTCTGAATCATCCTTTCCCTTTAACTCTAATGTGAGTTTGTCCATTTCCGCGCAATCAAGGACTCATTAATCCACCTAGAAATGGACCGGGCATCTTTCTACCTAAGATTTCAAAACGTGACAGAGGCTAAAGAAGAAGACCTAGGACAGATAATGGCAGAACTAATTGCAGAAACACTTCAAAGAGATAAGCAAGAAATTTTGATTGAGTTGGATGAAGTGTATAGAGTTCAAGCCAATTATGCTAGATGCCATAGACTGCCCAGAGAGGTACATATAAGATTTGCTTGAAAGAAGGTCAGGGACATGATTTACAAAATTACCCGAGAGTACCCAATGGTGTATAAAGATAAAGAATTTGTATAAAGAATTTGTATAAAGAATGTGTATAAAGAATTTGTTTCATTACCCTGAAACAAATTCCCAGAAGAATTTGAGAGCAACGAAGAGATTATCATTTTCTGGCCTCACAATTGAATAAACAGAGCATACTGTTTAGGTGGATAACCTCGGAAGGAATGCTTGTCTCCTGGCAGGGTAAAAAGATTAAAATAGATAATTTAGATAAAGCACAGGAACTACATGATCAATTGATGGGAACGGAAGAGGACTATGGTAGCAGGGAGGAACTAGAGACCACAAGTCAAGAAGAACAACAACAATAGGAAGCCAAAGGAGAAGACTGGGAAGAAAGAAGTAAAGAAGAAAAAGAACATCAAGAAGAAAGAGGTATTAGAACAAGAACACAAAGGGCTTCCGGTTGCGTCACGCTGAAATGTAGGACTAGGAATTGTATAGCTGCTTATTCTAGTTCTCCCTTTTCTGTGCCTGGCGGTTGTTCCTGCGCCATCATGAGCCGTGGAGAGGCTCGCGAAGAAGGGGAGGCATCGGGGAATGTGAAGAGGTGGATCTCCCGCACGCCGGCAGATTTCTTCTCAGGGTACCAGTGCAGAAAGAGGGTGGCGTGGGATCGCCCCGAAATCATGACTATACCAATTGGAGAGAGAAGCCCGCCAGCGTGGTGTAAGAATTCTATTTTACTAAGTTAGCTCCGAGCTGACTGAACCTCCTGCCTAAGAAACATATAAGATTTGCCATTTACTGGGGGAGTGGCTGAAACGGAGAAACGGCTGTCTTGTAAACTTCTTGCTGCTGTGGCTGTGGCTTCTGGCGTCCCGATATAGCCAGCTGGTGCCATTGCTGGTTATTGGGGGCGAATCATTGGCCCCCATGGAAAGGGCTCGCAACTTGGGCATCCTTCTGGATACAAGGCTGTCTTTAGAAGAGCATATGACGGCCGTGGCCATGGGGGCTTTTTATCAGGTCCGCCTGATACGCCAGTTGCGTCCCTTTCTAGATCGGGACTCCCTACGCACGGTCACTCAGGCATTTGTCACTTCTCGCCTGGACTACTGCAATGCTCTCTACATGGGGCTCCCCTTGGGGTGCACCCAGAGGCTCCAATTGGTCCAGAATGTGCAGGGGATTATGGGAGCGACGGGGCACTCCCATGTGACACCTCTCCTGCGCGAGCTGCACTGGCTTCCTGTGGTCTTCCGGGTGCGCTTCAAGGTGTTTGTGACCACCTTTAAAGTGCTCCATGGCTTAGGACTGGGGTATCTACGAGACCGCCTTCTGCCACCAATAGGCTCCCACCGGCCAGTTCGCTCACACAGAGAGGGCCTCCTCAGGGTGCCATCGGCCAGACAATGTCGGCTGGCGACCCCCAGGGGGAGAGCCTTCTCTGTGGCGGCACCTGCCCTCTGGAACGACCTACCCCCAGAGATATGCATGATTCCAGACCTCCGGACTTTTCGTCGGGCCCTGAAAACACATCTATTTCATCTAGCCGGGCTGGCTTGATCCCATCCTTGCGGTTTTAATTTGTAATTGGTTTTAACTGGGTTGTTTTAAATTGATGGCCAAAATTATTTAATGTCTTTTAAACTGCTTTTAAATTTTATATGTTGTGTTTTACCATGGCTGTTCACCGCCCTGAGTCCCTTTGGAGAAGGGCGGTATATAAATTAAATAAAATAAATAAATAATCTTTCCCCCCCCCCTTTTTTTTTGATTTTTTTAAACATAAAACATAAAATACATCATTTTAGAGCAAGGGTTTGGTCCGGCATGAAATGAGTACAATTATTCACATTCCCTCAATCAATTTTGTTCCAAATTTTATCCATTTACATCTTTAAAAGAAAAAGAAAAAGAAAAAAAATCTTATTCTAAACATTTATCATTCTACTATTACACCCAAAATTCTAAACAATAAACACTATTCTAAATCTTTATCATTTTAACAATCAATATTTCATATATATTCCTCAATCCTAAAACCCATTACCTCAAATCTATATTTTACTTCTCTTAAATGACATCTAATATCCATAATCTTTTTTTTATTGCAAAAGTTTTACAATTACATTTTCACCCCTTTCCCCCCCCAGCCATCCCAGACCTCCCAACCTCATCCTCCCTAACCCTCCCTAACCCTCCCCTCCCCCCAGACTTCCACATAATATACTCAGATCAAGAAGAGAAACCCCCCTTTGTATAAAACTTGAACCCCTCCCTCCCCCTTGTAGTTTTTCATCTTCATTACATTAATATATTTCTATCTTAATATAACATTTTCAAATAAAAGCTATTTGATACTTCCTGGTTTGATATTTGTTCTGAACATAATCTATCCACTTTTTCCATTCCCATTCATAAGTCTCTTGTGAATAGCCTTTTAAATATGCTGAAATCTTCTGCAAAACTGGCCATCTTTAAAGTCCATTCCTCGATAGTGGGCAAAGCTTCATTTTTCCAGTATTTACCTATCAATAATCTCGCTGCTGTTATCATGTACAATATCAATTTTGTTTCACCCAATGTAAAATCCTTAACTATACCCAATAAAAACAGTTGTGGAGAAAATTGAATTTTTTTCTTCAAAACATTCTGTATAACCCACCATATTTTTATCCAAAAAGCCTTAACTTTCTTGCAAGTCCACCAAACATGATAATATGTAGCATCTAAACTATCACATCTCCAACATTTTGGCTGAACATTAGGGTACATACACGACAATTTTTTGGGGTCTAAATGCCATCTATAAAACATTTTATAGAAATTTTCCCTCAAATTCTGCGACTGTGTAAATTTAACATTCTGAACCCAAATTTTTTCCCATGTTTCCAACATCACTGGTTCTTCAAAATTTTGTGCCCACTTAATCATACAATCTTTAACCAATTCAGTTTCTGAATCCCTTTCTAACAAAACATTATAAAGCCTTTTAATATGCATTGGACCTTTCTCTTTTATATGTCTAACCAGTTCTTCCTCGTGCAACATAATACCAGTTTTTTGGTCCTCTTTCCATCTCAGTGTTAATTGATTATATTGTAACCATGTTAAACTAATCCCTTCGTCCAACAGTGTCTCTAATGTCTTCAACTGCCATCTGCCCGCATCTGTAAAAAGAACCTCTTTATATAAACCCCCCCCGAGTGACATTATATTTGTATTCCACATAATATGACCAAGATCCAGCCATAACAGTATTTTGTAATCCCATTTGAATCGGTGCTTCTTCCAAACCCTCATCAAAGAATCTCTAAATATATGGCTTTTAAATACTTTATCCACTTTGTTCTCATAAAATAAGTAAGCATGCCATCCAAATTCAAGATCAAAACTTTCTATATTCAATATTCCAGTCTTTTTCCTTCCAAACCAATCACTTGCTAGAGTCAAAGCTGCTGCTTCATAATATAACTGTAGGTTTGGAAGTTTAAGGCCTCCCCTTTCTGGAACATCTTGCATCATTTTCAGTTTCACTCTCGGTTTCTTCTCGTTCCAGACAAACTTATTCACTCCACTTTGCCATTCTCTCAGTTGTTTATCACTTTTAAGCACCAGAATCATTTGAAACAAAAAAAGAAATCTTGGCAAAACGTTCATCTTAACTGCTGCTATTCTTCCAAGTAAAGACAGCTGCAGTTTTTTCCAAGTCTCCATGTCTTTTTGTACCTCTCGCCACAACACCTCATAATTATTTTGAAACAATTTCATATTTGATTCTGCAACCTGAACTCCTAGATATTTTACCTTTGGTACAATCTCAAAACCTGCCCTCCTTTCAAGCTCGTATTTACGGTCTTGTGTCATATTTTTAACTATCATCTTAGTTTTTTTCTGGTTCAATCTAAAACCTGAAACTTTACCATAATCTTGTATAATGTCTTTCATCTGGATTATTGATTCCATTGGCTGTGTTAGGGTAACAACCAGATCATCTGCAAATGCCTTTATTCTGTAGTCCTCTTGCCTTATCACTATACCTTTCAAGATATTAGAGTCCCGAATTGTATTTAACAAGACTTCTAGTGTTAAAATAAATAGCAATGGAGATAACGGACATCCCTGTCTTGTTCCTTTTTCAATTTTAAACTCTGCTGTCAAGCTTCCATTAATAATAATCTGTGCCTTTTGCTCTTGGTAAATTGCTGAAACCGCCTGTATAAATTGGTCCCCAAAGTCCATCTTTTTTAAAGTCTTTAGTAGAAAATTCCAATCCACTCTGTCAAAGGCCTTTTCCGCATCCAAGAAAACCAGCACTGCAGATACCTGTTTATTCCTCTCAAGATATTCCAATAAGTCTATTATTTGCCTTACATTATCCTTCATGTATCTACCCTCGATAAATCCCGCTTGGTCATCATGAATCACCTCTTGAATTACTGGCATCAACCTGTTGGCTAGTACTTTTGTATAAATTTTGTAATCAGTATTCAGAAGAGATATTGGACGATAATTCTCTGGCTTTTTAGGACCTGCTTGTTCTTTTGGTATCAAGGAAATATAAGCTGTTGTCCATGATGGGGGTACTTTACCCCCTTGTTGAATATTGCAAAATAAGTCTCTAAGTTGTCCCACCATTTCTGGTTGCAAAGTTTTATAATACACTGCAGTCAAACCATCCGTTCCAGGAGCTTTAGCTGTTTTTAATTGTTTAATTGCTACCATTATCTCCTCCTCTGTTATAGGATAATTCATTCTTTCCTTTTGTTAAGTAGTAATTTTTGTGACTCTTTTATTATCTAAATATTTTTCTATAAGTCCATTCTGCATATCATCTTTAGCATATAATTTAGTATAATAGTCCACAAAGGCTTCTTTAATTAACTTTTGTTGAAAGATTTCTTTCCCTCCAATATCAATACTATCAATAGTCCGTATACTCTGCTTTTTCCTTAATGTGTAGGCCAACCATCTGCCCGGTTTATTGGCATTACAAAATGTATTATGCTTCGCATATTGTAGGTTTGTTGCAACTTGTTCCGCCATAAGCATTTGAAATTGATCTTTCAAAAGTTTTATAGCACCACGTATTCTTTCATCTGTTGGGTTTTTAATAAGTAGCTGTTCTTTGTTCTTTATTTCTACTTCCAATTCAGCTCTTTTCTTTTGTCGATTCAGTCTATGTTTAGAATTCATATAAATGAGTACCCCTCTCATATAAGCTTTGCTCGCATCCCACACAATTTCAATTGGGGTACCCTTATTCGAATTTATTTTGAAAAATTCTTTCAGCTGCTTTTTAAGTTCTATTATATTTTTTGCATATCTGAACAAGTTTTCATTTAGTCTCCATGAGCGTCTCTCAATCTTACCCATTTCAATTTCTATCCATACTGGGCTATGGTCGGTCAAAGTTCTTGGGAAAATCTTTGTTCTTTTTGTCTTAACAAGCAGATCATCTGACAACAAAATAAAATCAATCCTAGAGAAGGATCTATGTCTATCTGAAAAAAAAGTATAGTCCAATTCTTCTGGGTTATGTATTCTCCAAATATCTTTTAATTCCAAATCTTCTTTCATATCAAAAAAAGTCTGTGGTAATCTGATCCTAGATTTCGCCAAACTCTTTTTGTCTAGTTTCGAGTCAATTACTCCATTCCAATCTCCCATAATTAAGATAGATCTATAGTCCCATTGCAGTATTTTGGTGTGTAACATTTTATAAAAATGATCCTGTTGTTGGTTGGGAGCGTAAATTCCAATCAAAAGAATTTGGCCATTTACTGTAAGCAGTTCAATTGCTATAAACCTACCATCTTCATCTGCTTCTATAATTTTAGCTGTTAATCTTTTGTTTACATAAATAACCACACCATTCTTTTTTTGCAAAGTTGAAGCTATGAAATGTGTTCCTAATTTAGAATTTATCAATTATTTTTGATCTTGAGTTGTGATATGAGTTTCTTGTAAATAAATTATATCGTTATTAAATTGTCTCAAATATGCAAATAACTTCTTCCTTTTCTGTACTGAGTTCAACCCATTCACATTCCAGGATAAACACTTAATTGTCATCTTTATCTTTCTGAAGCAACGAGCAGAATAACTGAAGATCTTCCGGAATCTTCGGTCTTGCTCCCCCCATGGCTTCAGTCTCTTGTGTAGTGCTCTTAGCTCCCTTTTTGTATTGTCTTTCTTGTTGTTGCTTTTCTTTAAGTTGCTTAGATTTTGCACGAGTTATGCGCTGATCTTTAATTTCAACCATCTGAACCGGATCCAGGATTGGAGAAGATTCTAACAGGGGTTCCTCCAAAAAGCCTCCTACAACACCCTGCGTTTCCTCTAACTCCACCTGCTTAGACTGTTCTTGCAATTCCTGCTGCAATTGCTTCTTATCACTCTCCTTAATCTCCAATACTGTAGATGTACGTGGAGATGGTGTTCTTTCTTTAAAAATAGTAGTATAGAAATGCTCCGCCTTCTCCACAGTATTCAAACGATGTCTTTCTCCATTATACTTCAAAATTATACCCGTTGGGGCATCCCACCGGAATGATATCTCTTGTTTTTTCAGTTCATTTACTAGAAAGCCAAAATCTTTTCTGGCTTTCAGCATTTTAGGTGGTAATTCTTTATAAACTCCAATTTGTGCACCCCCCACTTGCACAGAAGTGAGAAAAGATTTCTGCAGGATATCATTTCTTATTGCTCTGTCTGTAAAATATATCACCACATCTCTAGGCAATTGTCTTTGTCTGGCCACCCAGGAATTCACTCTGTAAATTTTGTCTATTTTGTAAAAAACCACATCAGGATTAATTTTTAATATCACTGCCAAAGCCTCAGCACAAGCCTGTCTCAAATCCTGTCTGTCATTCTCTCTAATTCCTCGAAGCCTTATAGCGAATTCCATCGCCCTGAATTGCATCATAATAATTTCATTTTCAACTCTCTGCATTTTATCATCAACATCAGAAATTTTATAATCATTGTCCATAATCTTAACATTGACTTCTGATTTAAATTCTTCCACTTTGGAGTCCACTTTAATAATAAATTCTGCAAGGCCAGATGCCACATCTGATATTTTTTTAGTCACTTTGCTATAATCCTGTTTCACCATATCTTTGATTTCATTAATTTCCTGCATAATTTCCTGTTGAGATTTTTGAAGTTTATCATCTATTTCCTGTTGAGATTTTTGAAATTTATCATCCAAAGCCTGAGATATAAATTCTTTTAAATTTTCAAGATCAAAGTCTTTTTTCTGAGTCTGTTGAGCAGAAGGAGGCTGTGATTCATGTTTGTGTGTGGGGGATCCCCCCCCTGCTGCCTTTCCTTCCTGCTTCTTTGAAGCCATCCTGCCACGTAATTTAGTTTTTCTGAAAAGGGAAATCCTTTTTCCTTTTCCACCTCCACAAAGGCTTCTAAAAAAGTCCCCCAGGTTTAATCAAATAGAAGCTAGACTGAAGCAAACTCAGATTTTAAAGAAAAAGTTTTTCCTCTTCTCCTATTCCTCTGTGTTACAGGCAGAGTAACTTTGTAACAGATCAAAGTAGCTTCACAGAATCACTTTCACTAGCTCGTTAACTCCGTTGCTGGGCGCCATTTTTTTTCAAATCAATTTCACTCGATCGCACTTTCTCTTAATTTAAAAAGTCACCAAAACATCAATACTTGCGATTTTCAAGTTTGGGGGTTCAAGTTGATACTTCCGCTGTTTATTAAGGTTGGTTTCATTCAGATAGGACGTTTGCAGCAGCCAGCTTGTTCTGCGGAGAGCAGAATTGTCCCACGCCGTCCGGAGTCTGGCAAGTTGGAAGGGAGCCGCGCCTGTTTCCTCCCCAGCAACGAATCTCTGGGGGCTCACAGGGGCTCGACCGGTGCCTTGCCTTCTCTTCTCCTACAATCCTTCGGATTTTGGAGTTTTCAAGCCGCTTCTCGATGTCGAAGTGGCTCTACAGACAGCGGGGCTGGCGGTCCTTAAGAAGAGACCGTCTTCACTGGCGGCGAAGCAAACCGGAAGCCCATAATCTTGACAAAAGGAATTTCCTCCTCTCTTAAAGTCATTTCATAAACAATCAACATTTCCTTCTATAGTTTGTTACTTCCACAATACTTTATTTTATTTATTTCAAGTTTATTCTCATATTTTATTAAATCTATTTTTTAACTGGTTCATAGTTTAAATATCTATTTCCCAGATGTATTTTCCAATACTCCTATCTATATTTATTTAAACTGGTTCACAGTTTAGCTACTATTCTCTGGTAAAAACTCTTCCACTTTCTCCTAAATTTATTTTTTAGCTGGTTCACATCTTAATCAGCTGCTTTCCAGCAATGCTTTCCTCCACTCCTTATCTTAATTATTTTAGCTGGTTCACAGTATAATTTTAACTGCACACCAACCTTCTCCTTAACTCCTCCTAAATCTATTATAAAACTGGTTCACAACTCAAGTAGTTGCCTTCCAGCAATACTTTCCTCCACTCCTACCCCTATTTTTAACTGGTTCACAACTTTATTTCAATTGATCCCCAGGTATAGTCTCCTCTACTCCTACCTTTTTATTTTTGGCTAGTTCACAGTTTTGCTTTAACTGTTGACCAGCATATGCTTTTCTCCACTCCTAACTCAATATTTGGCTGGTTCCCAGCTTTGCTTTAACTGTTTTCCAGCCCATGCTTTCCTCCATAGTGTTTCCTATGCATCTTGAGTTGTTTTCCCCTTTAGGATTTCTATCCATGAAATTTTGCTTAGGCTGTCTCTGAGTTTGTTAAAATCAGCTCTTTTAAAGTTTAAGACACTGGTTGGATTATATTCTATTGCTTGTGTTTGCATTATATTGAATTCCAGTATGATGTGGTCATTTTCACTCAAGGTTTCATCAACTTCAACTCTCTCTATTACTTCTTCTCTATTAGTAAGAATTAGGTCTAGTATAGCTTTTCCTTTAGTTTCCTCCTCAACCTTTTGGATGACAAAGTTGTCGGCTAAGTTGATTAGGAATGATTCATAAATATTTCTAAACATATTTAACAGCACCTAAATCACCTTCACAAAATCAACCTGCTTGACAAACTTAAATCCACATTATTTTTATCTTTATCTTCTAAATTTATCATATATCTATAAACTCTGTTCTTCTACAGAGTATTGAGAAACATTTCACATATTAGTGCTACCTTATTCAAATACAGGCATAAAATAATTAGATTTAAGTTGATCCTTTTCAGATTGGAACAATTGCTCTGAATCAGTTGAAAGGAGCCATTACCTTTTTTATCTTCCATGAAATACTGACTTTAACAATATTATAATGAAATGATTAGGTGCAAATCTTCCGGTGCTGATTCAGAGCAATTGTTCCAATCTGAAAAGGATCAACTTAAATCTGAGTTTCTTGATACAAGTCTGTGAATTCCACTTTTTTCAATCTTTTATTTTGCATGCTAATCTTGCCCAGATCCTACAACCATTCTTCATACCTCTTGGTTTCCAGATGCCTTATCTATGTGTGTTCTACATGTTTATTCCAGTTTGCTTTTACTGAGTGATGTCTCTCAGTGGAACCAATACATTCTGACCAATGCAGAGTACAGTGGGATTATTACAGTGTTAATGAAGCGTAAGATTATAGGCTGTTGCATCACACAGGTTGTTCACATTCAACTGGTAATACATTAGGATGTCTACATCCTTTTTATATGCTTTCCTCAAATCAGTTGTCTCCATGCCTCCATCTATGCATTTGATGCAGTAGTTTTTTTCTGTCATCATTGGACATTATCTTGTTGGACATGATCCACTGTTTAAACCTGTTGAGATAATTCTGAATTTAAAATATCAGCCAGTACAGCTAGCTTTGATTGTTTGTAAATTCAGTAAGCACCCTTTTCATTCCATCTTCAGGGCCATTTAAAGACATGTTGAATAACACAGGACCAAAGATGAAGTCCAATCCTCGGTGACATCACTAAATTCTACTCTCTAGGTTGACACCAAAGTATTTAAGAACACATTTTGGTTGTGGTTGTTGCAAAACAACTTTATTGCAGCATTCCTAACCCACTTTTATCATCTTCTCAAGGTTATAAAGAGAAACTTTTTCAAATACTTAATATAAATGCAAAGGATAAAGAAGAATACTAGAAAATAAAACATATAATAAACAGGACAGGTTCCTGCAGTCCTGAGAATAAATGCAATAAAATGTTTATTGATAAAAATCTAAACTAAACAAGATAAGTTAGAGAAACAAGCTAAATGTGAAGAAAGTGGTAAAGAAACCCAAGGCATGGTTTCCAGAATGCAGTATGATTACAAGAATTGCTTCTATCATGATGGGATATATCTGAACAGAAAGATTAAGTGAATATTCTGATGTCATTGTACTCTGAAGTTTTGTCTGCTTTTTTTGGATGTGCTTCTCAAGTTACAGCTTTGAATAAAAATATTGTTTTTAATATTTATTTTTTATTGCACTTTTTCTCTTTACATATCTCTGTTACTTATTTAACAGATCTGTGACATTATTTTGCAGTACTTGGGGGACCACCTACTACCACCAATAGCCTCCCACCAGCCGGTATGCTCTCATAGAGAGTGGCTCCTCCGGGTGCCGTTGGCCAAACAATGTAGACTGGCGGCCCCCAGGGGGAGAGCCTTCTCTGTGGGGGCACCTACTGTCTGGAATGAGCTCTCCCGGGAGATACGGAGGATCCCGGATCTGCACACCGCTGCGCTCTAAAGATCTTTTTATTTCACCAGGCGGGCCTGGCCTAACTTTCTCCCTCTTTTTAAACAATTTTTAAATATTTTTTAGTATTTTTAATATTCAAAGTTTAAATTTGTTTTAAATTGATTTGGGTTTTAATCTGTCTGGGCCAAACTATTTAATTCGATTTTAATTCTGCTTTTTAAATTTTGTATGTATGTATTTTATTGTTGGCTGTTCACCGCCCTGAGTCCTTCGAGAGTAGGGCGGTATATACATTAAATAAAAGTAAAAGTAAAGTAAAGTAAAGTATTTATACAACTAGAATCAATATTCAATACATTGTATACATTCTATTTCTAAACATTCTATTCCTTTATATACATTTCCATTTCTTATTTCTATTATCTATCCATTCATACCATTTCTCCCATACTACATAATATTCTGAATCATCCTTTCCCTTTAACTCTAATGTGAGTTTGTCCATTTCCGCGCAATCAAGGACTCATTAATCCACCTAGAAATGGACCGGGCATCTTTCTACCTAAGATTTCAAAACGTGACAGAGGCTAAAGAAGAAGACCTAGGACAGATAATGGCAGAACTAATTGCAGAAACACTTCAAAGAGATAAGCAAGAAATTTTGATTGAGTTGGATGAAGTGTATAGAGTTCAAGCCAATTATGCTAGATGCCATAGACTGCCCAGAGAGGTACATATAAGATTTGCTTGAAAGAAGGTCAGGGACATGATTTACAAAATTACCCGAGAGTACCCAATGGTGTATAAAGATAAAGAATTTGTATAAAGAATTTGTATAAAGAATGTGTATAAAGAATTTGTTTCATTACCCTGAAACAAATTCCCAGAAGAATTTGAGAGCAACGAAGAGATTATCATTTTCTGGCCTCACAATTGAATAAACAGAGCATACTGTTTAGGTGGATAACCTCGGAAGGAATGCTTGTCTCCTGGCAGGGTAAAAAGATTAAAATAGATAATTTAGATAAAGCACAGGAACTACATGATCAATTGATGGGAACGGAAGAGGACTATGGTAGCAGGGAGGAACTAGAGACCACAAGTCAAGAAGAACAACAACAATAGGAAGCCAAAGGAGAAGACTGGGAAGAAAGAAGTAAAGAAGAAAAAGAACATCAAGAAGAAAGAGGTATTAGAACAAGAACACAAAGGGCTTCCGGTTGCGTCACGCTGAAATGTAGGACTAGGAATTGTATAGCTGCTTATTCTAGTTCTCCCTTTTCTGTGCCTGGCGGTTGTTCCTGCGCCATCATGAGCCGTGGAGAGGCTCGCGAAGAAGGGGAGGCATCGGGGAATGTGAAGAGGTGGATCTCCCGCACGCCGGCAGATTTCTTCTCAGGGTACCAGTGCAGAAAGAGGGTGGCGTGGGATCGCCCCGAAATCATGACTATACCAATTGGAGAGAGAAGCCCGCCAGCGTGGTGTAAGAATTCTATTTTACTAAGTTAGCTCCGAGCTGACTGAACCTCCTGCCTAAGAAACATATAAGATTTGCCATTTACTGGGGGAGTGGCTGAAACGGAGAAACGGCTGTCTTGTAAACTTCTTGCTGCTAGCTGTTATTCCCCCCTCAGAAGTGGTTATTGATCAACCTTTGAACTTTGATATTATCAAAATTTCATCTTCTCCCTTTTTTAAAATTTGAATATATTGTCTGTTGGATGAGGAATAATTGATTGATCTTGTTGAAGACATAGTGAGATTTTCTCTTTTACTTCTCTCTTTGTCACATTATCAGAAGAGGTGAGCTTTTTGCTACATCGTGCCTTGACACTTTTTTCTTTTTTCCCCATTGTTGAAGATGGAGACTGCCCTTGGTGGGTCTTGTACTGCCACCTAGTGGTGGATTTGGATATTACAACTAAAGGAAAGGAAAAGAAAGGAAAGGAGGGGGGAAAAGATATATATACACTGCCTCATAGTAAACATTGAAAACTGACTAATTTGGATATATCAAGAGCTGATGGATTAATTTATTTGATTTAAAAGACTTGATTGACATATTTATTTAATAAAGAGTAGAGGAACAGTGGTTGTTTTCAGTTATGTCTACATCTTCAACTATTACCACAACAAATAAGAAAGTTATCTCTCTGTCTACCTCTATAACCCCAAGTTTGACGTATTTAGTTTCTAGAAGAACATCGGAAGATATGTCGGTGATGGGGAAGACGCCCTCTATGCAGGCTCTTCAAAATATGTTACAAGCCATCCAGGAATCAATGGCTAAAAACCAGGAGTCAACATCTAAGAATTTTGAGGACTTGAGAGCAGAGGTGAAAGCGGAAATGAGAGGGGTTAAAGAAGAAATTAAACAGATGTGAAGTGAACTGGGAGATATACGACAGACATTAATGCAACAAGAGGAAAAAATGAAGGAGATAGAGAAGAAGACGGAGAAATGCGAAGGATGGATGGACAGTTGGAAGAAGAGACAAATAACGATAAATAGGGACTTAGAGGAAGAAATAATTTTTCTGGAAATGGAGAGATATTCTTTTTTTCTTAGAATACAGAATGTGACGGAAGAGAAAGGGGAAAAACTGGATGACATTGTAGGAGAAATAGTTGCAGAAACTTTGGAGGCAGATAGACTCATGATCCAACGGGATATTGATGAGGCCTTTAGAGTATTCACTAGCTACGCAAAAAGGAACAATCTCCCTTGGGAAATTCACATTCGTTTTAACAATAAAGCTTTGTGCGAAGAATTTTATAAACAAACAAGGGATCAAACTATTACATATAAAGGCCAACCGATAATAGTTTTGAAACAAATCCCACGTTGGGTAAGAGAACAGAGACGCAGATATCAATTTTGATGACTTTTCTGAGGAAAAATGCAATTTCGTATCGTTGGTTATTACCTGAAGGCTTATTGATGACATGGAGAGATAAGAAAGTGAGGATTCAGAGTCTTCAAGAAGCATGAGAACTCATGGAACAACAATTTAATTTGTCGGAATTAGATGTTGAAGGAGAAGGGGAAAGTAGAAGTCTGGAGGAATCGCAAGAGGAAGAAGAGGTAGAGGAGAGGAGCTCAGATTTACCCGACATTGTATAAAAGGGAGAAAACCTTGACATATGAAGTTTTTTTGGATGTTCAGGGTAATCCGAAGTCACGAGAATTATTAACTCTTCAAGGATGTAAGATAGACTGGTGGTCTTATTCTGAAGTGCACTCCAGGTATAAAAAAGATTTATATAGTGAAGGAATCTACTGTAAAAGACAAGAATTGGATAAGATCTTATTAGAAGGAGGGAAAGGGATACTATTTAAATGTTATGCATATTTATTGTCTCTACAGATAGGACAGGATGTAGTGAAGGATTGTATGATAGCATGGGGGCGAAATTTTGGATATCCCCTTGACTTCCAGCAATGGGAACAGATTTGGTTGAAAAATATGAAATTAACGATGGCTTCTTCATACAAAGAAAACATATATAAAATGGTCTACTGGTGGCATCTTCCCCCTGCGAGACTAGCTAAAATGTTTCCTGGGACATCTGCTTGCTGTTGGAAATGCAGTTACAGTAATGGAATTTATTTTCACCAATGGTGGACCTGCCCGAAGGCGGTTAAATATTGGAAAAAAATATGGCAATGGATTTTGGAAATTACACAGATTAATTTGGAATTAAGGCCCGAGATTTTCCTGTTGGGGGCAAAACCTTTGAATGTTAAATCAGATAAATGGTTCTTGTTGATTCACATTATTACTGCAGCAAGATTAGCGTATGCGCAGGAGTGGAAAAATCAATACTTACCGATAGATTTGAAAATAATATATAAAATCAATGAGTGTGCGGAATCAGATAGATTAACTAGATTGATCAATGGTAAAAAAGATTCAGAATTTTATAACAGTTGGAAATTATGGTACGATTGGGTCCAGAAAAGGTGGGATAGAATAGATATATGATGATGTATATATATGATGGCAAATATGTATGCATAAAGGAATGACTTTATATTTATGGACAATGTAATCACATTATACCATGGTGGCAGGATTGTATATTTTATTGGTGTATTGGTGTATAGAATATATTAATAAAAATTATAAAAAAAAGAACAAGAACACAAAGAGCTACAAGAATCAATAGGAATCAGAAACTGGTAGACAAATAGGAGACTGGAAGAATTGAAATTGTTATCAATTAACATCAGTGGATTAAATGCATTGGTGCAAAGGAAACAAATATTTACAAAATTAATTCTCCATATGTGCTCTAACATAAATCTTACAAAACTAAAACTACACAGTATACATATTACCCTGACTATTACTCACCTATAAACAAATATATAGTCCCCTTTCCCTTCTTCTCCCCTTCTTCCGTTCTTCAGGAGATCTTCCTCCTCTCCACTGCATAGGGCCTCCAGGGGAGAGAAGAGGAGCCATCCATACACGGACTTTGGTTGCCCACTCCACCTTCCTTAACCATCTTTACCCTCTTTCAACATCCAAACATATATTATATCACATATCCCTTAATATATCTATTACAAGAAGTTATATACTGTTTCTACAGTGAACTTGCAACTCCAGTTGCTTCATCCAGCCTCCCTTTTTCCTGTATCTTCTTAATGATTCTGAGCTCTCTTAATTTTTCCATTGCCTCCTCCATTGTTTCAACTCTATAAAATCTCCCACCATATGGAAATCTCAAAAAACCTGGATAACCCCAGCTATAATTAATATTATTTTTCTTCAACAGTTGACATACTTGACACATCTCTCTCCTCCATTGTAAAGTCTCACTGCTTAAATATTTGGGGGTCATCAGATTTGTATCTGATGACCCCCCCAAGCACTATCAATGCTATATTTCACAATTTACGCATCAATTGTTCTTTTTTTGCATGACCAGAACCTTATCACAATGTCTTTCAGCAGTTTTCTTCCCAAATTTTTTGGGCCAACTTGGGACATCTGGGAGATGTTCCCTCCCAAATGAGTTGATTATTTGCCAAGCATCAGACAGCGGCATAGGCATGGGAGGGAGGCACACAATCTGGATGTGCCATGTGGATTGTGGGAAAACCATGAGTCGATGGGCTGGAGTGGCTAGCTGGCCATGGGAAGCTCGTATTCATGTGGTGGGATCAGCAGCAAATGGAGGCAGAGGCACGTGGGGGAGGCATGCAATCTGGATGCGGCACATGGGCCGCAGGCAAGCTGAGAAATGGTGGGATGGAGTGGGTGGGCAGCCACAGGAGGCTCATCTTTGCATCTATTGACTTGCCTGCAGCCCGCACAGAGCATCAGGATTGCCTGCCTTCCCCCATGCCTCTGCCTTCATTTGCTGCCAGTGCTGCCATGTGGAGATGAGCCTCCCATTGCTGGCCGTCTACTCCAGCCCATCGACACTCGGCTTTCCCATGGCCTGCACAACACGTCTGGATTACATGCCTCTCCCTGCCTCCTGCTGCTGCTTGGACAAGTAATCAACTCACCTCGTTTCACAGGCTGTGATTGCTGCTGGATACCGTTGGCTCTTTGCCCTAGCCACCTCAGGTGCTGGCCACGCCCCTCCAGATTATGACAGCCTTAACTAGGGTTTATTTGGGGGGGTAGGGGTTATATTAGGAACAGGCTAAAATCATGCTAGGTCTTATTTTTGGGATAGGTCTTATTTTCTTTCTTTTTTTATTGCAAAAGTTTTACAATTACATTTTCACCACTTTCCCCCCCCCTCAACCCACCCCAAACTTCCCAACTTCCCTAACCCACCCTAACCCTCCCCTCCCCCCGGACTTCTGCACAGTATACTCATATCAGGTAAAGAAAAAAAAAAGAAAAAAAACCCTCCTTTGTATAAAACTTATATAAAACTTGAACCCCTCCCTCCCGCTTATAAATTTTCATCTTCATTACATTAAAATATTTCTATCTTAATATAACATTTTCAAATAAAAGCTATTTGATACGTCCTAGTTTGATATTTGTTCTGAACATAATCTATCCACTTTTTCCATTCCCATTCATAAGTCTCTTGTGAACAATCTTTTAAATATGCTGAAATCTTCGCCATCTCTGCAAAACTGGCCATCTTCAAAGTCCATTCCTCGATCGTGGGCAAAGCTTCATTTTTCCAGTATTTACCTATCAACAATCTTGCTGCTGTTATCATGTACAATATCAATTTTGTTTCACCCAATGTAAAACCCTTAACTATTCCCAATAAAAACAATTGTGGAGAAAATTGAATTTTTTTCTTCAAAACATTCTGCATGACCCACCAAATTTTTATCCAAAAAGCCTTAACTTTCCCACAGGTCCACCAAACATGATAATATGTAGCATCTAAACAATCACATCTCCAACATTTTGGCTGAACATTAGGGTATATACACGACAATTTTTTGGGGTCTAAATGCCATCTATAAAACATTTTATAAAAAATTTCCCTCAAATTCTGCGACTGTGTAAATTTAACATTCTGAACCCAAATTTTTTCCCATGTTTCCAACATCACTGGTTCCCCAAAGTTTTGTGCCCACTTAATCATACAATCTTTAACCAGTTCAGTTTCTGAATCCCTTTCTAACAAAACATTATAAAGCCTTTTAATATGCATTGGACCTTTCTCCTTAATATGTCTAACCAATTCTTCCTCATGCAACATAATACCAGTTTTTTGGTCCTCTTTCCATCTCAATTATAGTTGATTATATTGTAACCAAGTTAAATTAATCCCTTCATCCAACAGTGTCTATAGTGTCTTCAACTGCCATCTGCCCGCATCTGTAAAAAGAACCTCTTTGTATAAAAACCCCCCGAGTGACATTATATTTGTATTCCTCATAATATGACCAAGATCCAGCCATAGCAGTATTTTATAATCCCATTTGTATCGGTGCTTCTTCCAAACTCTCATCAAAGAGTCTCTAAGTATATGGCTTTTAAATACTTTATCCACTTTGTTGTCATAAAATAAGTACGCATGCCATCCAAATTCAAGATCAAAACTTTCTATATTCATTATTCCAGTCTTTTTCCTTCCAAACCAATCACTTGCTAAAGTCAAAGCTGCTGCTTCATAATATAGTTGTAGGTTTGGAAGTTTAAGGCCTCCCCTTTCTGGAACATCTTGCATGATTTTCAATTTCACTCTCGGTTTCTTCTCGTTCCAGACAAACTTATTCACTCCAGTTTGCCACACTTTTAGTTGTTTATCACTTTTAAGCACTGGAATCATTTGAAACAAAAAAAGGAATCTTGGCAAAATGTTCATCTTAACTGCTGCTATTCTTCCAAGTAAAGACAGCTGCAGTTTTTTCCAAGTCTCCATATCTTTCTGCACCTCTCGCCACAACACCTCATAATTATTTTGAAACAATTTCATATTTGATTCTGCAACTTGAACTCCTAGATATTTTACCTTTGGTACAATCTCAAAACCTGCCCTCCTTTCAAGCTCGTGTTTACGATCTTGTGTCATATTTTTAGCTATCATCTTGGTTTTTTTCTGGTTCAGTCTAAAACCTGAAACTTTACCATAGTCTTGTATAATGTCCTTCATCTGGATTAATGATTCCATTGGCTGTGTTAGGGTAACAACCAGATCATCTGCAAATGCCTTTATTCTGTAATCCTCTTGCCTTATCATTATACCTTTCAAGATATTAGAGTCCCGTATTGTATTTAACAAGACTTCTAATGTTAAAATAAACAACAGTGGGGATAACGGACATCCCTGTCTTGTTCCTTTTTCAATTTTAAACTCTGTTGTCAAACTTCCATTAATAATAATCTGTGCCTTTTGCTCTTGGTAAATTGCTGAAACCGCCTGTATAAATTGATCCCCAAAGGGATAGGTCTTATTTTCATGGAAACATGGTGTTGTAAATGTAAAATATGAATCATATTGTTTTCATTTTCATTTTTTTTAATGTACATGCAGGATTTTCTGGGACCTGAAAATTATGTCAAACATTCCTTCATAGTAAAATGGTTGAGAACGGCTGAAAAAAATCTGTACTCTAGCATTTTCTCACTTCCATTTCATTTAAATCCATTTGATATACTCTTATTTTTTATTCCATCTACTTTTTTCTTTAGCCTTCTTTCCACTAGCAATAATTTTACTTCTATCAATTGACATTGGTGTTTTCGCTACCTTTTAAAATTTTGGCTTTTTGGGAGGGGTGTGGCCAGTGCCATTGGTGGTACAGCAAATTCCAGGGCTCCTGGAAAACACTGATATCTCAGCTGCTTTAGGGGATCCCCAGGGATCATAACTGTCCTGTAGGGACAGTGAAGATTGGAGGCACAGGCAGGCATGAACAGAGAAGTCGCAAGTTTTCTGAAGTGCCGGCATCAGCCTCCAACCCAGCAGCAAGGGAAGACAGTCATTAGGAGCTGTCAAAAGCTGGGTGGCCACACACAAGAAGAGAAAGAAAAAAGAACAAGGTGATCATCTGGGTGAGAAACTGTGGTCTTGGAAACAAGATTCTTGATATAAGATCTCACCAGTGTCCGTTCGGAATTGGATTGACTAGTCCTCCAAATGCTGTCTAGGTGTCTTTTCCGATGCTTCATCTCTCTCAGCTCCTCGGAGAACCAAGGAGCCAATTGAGGTCGGCATCAGGTCAGAGGCCGCAAAGGCACGATGCGGTCCAAAGCCCCGGCGGCCACTCTCTCCCAGGCGGCCACCAGGTCTTCAGTCGAGTCGTGTGCCAGGGTCTCAGGAAATGGCCCAAGCTCCGTCAGGAATCTTTCGGGATCCATCAGGCACCTGGGACAGAACCATTTAATCAGCTCTGTCTCCCTGCGGCGGGGGGAAGCGGCAGGAAAGTCCAAGCAAAGAAGAGGATCTGTCCATGACAAGGGTTTAATGTCTAAATCCCCTCTTCCAAGATCATTCAACCACTGACCAGAGATGAAAATCAAGTCCAGAGTGTGTTCCCCAGTGTGAGTGTCAGGTCCATGGCCGCCATGGAAGCCATAAACTCCCAAGCCACCTCTGATGCCTCACCTGCAGATGGCAGATTGAAATCCCCCATGACAATAAGTCTGGAGGTATCAACCGGCACCCCGGCAATAACGTCAAGCAGCTCGGGGCAGGGAGCTAGGTACGTAGTCAGCAAACCCATCTGCCTCCCACGGCCCCACTTCACGAGGAGGAACTCACATCCGGCTATCTGAGGAACAGTGGTCTCCCTCAGACTAAGTCTTTCCCTAATAATCGCTGCCACTCCCCGCCCCCCCCAAGCCCTTGGCTGGTGAAATGCACAGACACCTGGTGGGCACATTTCAACAAGGGGACCCCCCCTGTGGCCCAACCAGGTCTTTGTAATAACTGCCAGGTCTGCACCCCCTCCAAAATAAGATCACAAATTGGGGGGGGGGCTTTGTTAACAACCGACCTGGCATTACATAACATCAGCCGCGGACCCAGGGCCTGAGGCTCTGTGCAACCCAGGACCTGAGTCACGCATTGGGAGCCGGAGTGTGCAATCGCTCGTAGACAGCATATGCACACCCCCGGAACATGATGTGGTCCCCTGTGCCCGTCATATCTGCCCCTCCCACTCACTATTTCAATTTCATTGCCCTTCCTGACACCCCTCTGTTTCCTAGACAAATTTTCTTCCGTGATCCCTCTGCTGCGCCCAAGCGACCCATCATCCCGCCCAGTGGCTATATGACCCCCCCCAGGTCCATTTGTACAACCCCCTCCCCTCCTCCCAGGTCCCCTTAAAATTTTCCTTAAAAATCCCGATAAAAAACCCTTCAACCCCCTCTTCGCTGCATGCCATCTCTCGGGGTTCCAAAGCCCGTCATTAAGACAATGATTAAAACAAATCATTAACAAATCTTATTTTCAATTAACACAACTCAATATTTTAAACAAATATTTCCCGCAAATCTATCTATATAACTATGCCATTATCCCCAAAAACCCGTTACTTAAATCTTAAATCCTAACCAGTTACCAATTCATTTTTCTCTTTCATTTGCTTAGATGGATATTTTAACAATATAAATCATACAATTATATTAAACAGATTAAACATTCATTAATTATTTAATTATTATTAAACCTAACTTATGCATTTTATCTTAACTATCACTCTCAACACACACCTCCTCATTTTAATTATCGCACCTCTTTTTATTATCTTTGATGTTAAACCAATCATTTCTATTTCTTGACTGTTAATCACAGCATAACCCTTTGTTTTGGCTGTTGAATATAGCGTATTTTTATTTTTTAGCCATTACCCAGCATGCCCTTTGTTTGACTGTTAAACACAGCATATTAATTTTGTTTCTTGGCTGTTACACAGCATCTTCGGGTTTGTTTGGCTGTTGAACACAGCATCTCTATTTTTGTTTTTTGGCCGTTACACGACATATTAAGTTTCATTTTGGCTGATACCCAGCATGACCATTTGTTTGGCTGTTCAATACAGCATGTTCATAGTTGGTTTAACAATCTCTACTTAAACCTTTCTTTGTTGTTTCCCTCCATCTATGCATTGCTTTTCATTTAATCATATTTTTCTTTATCCTTTTTCACAGCAGTCATAACATTTTAACCTTGAGACATGATTCTTGCTTAAAACATATTTTTAAGTATATTTTTAAATTCCTTTTAGCATTTTCAATTAATCATATTCACCCTTATTCTTTACCTTAACATTTTACCATTAAAACATAGTTCTTGCATTAAACATATCTTTACATGTATTAATTAGTTTCATTTAACATTCTTAATTTCTATAGAAGCTTCCCTTTAATTTATTACAATCATCTTTACTTTATTTTATTTTTAATCACATTATCTTCATTTCCTCATCTGCAAACATAAATTTCCTTCCATTTTCCAAGTTTTAATTTTATTCTCCATAAGTCCAATTAAATCTCTTTTCATATTTTTATTCCGGATATAATGTATCAAATCTCTTTCTTTTAAGGCTGCGCTTAATCCTTCTTCTATTCCTGCACCAACATTCAAATTATTATTTGTTCAACTGTAGGAGTTCCGTTGTAGATTCCTTTTCTTTTCACCAAAGTCTAGCTGCTTGCAGTCAGGAAAGAAAATCCTCCTCCACAGTTCAGCAATTTTTTTTTCTGTAGAGATCAAAGTTCTCATAACAAAGAGAGGTTACAAAGTTCCTCTTTACGCCAGATGGTGTCTCTCTATAATCCACATTTCCCATTAGTCATGCAAGACTCCATTTTATTTCTTATTATATGGACAAGATTGCTCAGATTCGGGATCGGCTGGACTCTGACTGGGCAGGGTCGGTTGAGCGGGTGACAACAGGTCTGGTTATCTGGGACAAGTTCAATCCTGTTACTCCTGAGGAAGTGGACAGGATCATGGGGAAGCTGAGTACCACCACATTTTTGTTGGACCCGTGTCTCTCCTGGCTTGTTTATTCAGGAGGTTACACGTGACTGGATCCAGGCAGTGATTACTGCTTCCTTGGGTGAGGGGAGCTTTCCTGCCACCATGAAGGAGGCAGTGGTGAGAAATGGAGAACCTCAAGAAATGGTGCCTTGGATCCAGCTATCTTGAACAACTTTCATCCTATCTCCAACCTTCGCTTTATTGCGAAGGTTGTTGAGAGCGTGGTGGCACATCAGCTCCCATTGGCCCTGGAGGAAGCAATATATCTGGACCCATACCAGTCAGGTTTCAGGCCCAGGTACAGAACAGAGATGGCATTGGTCGCACTGATTGATGATCTCTGGAGGGCTCAGGACAGGGGACATTCCTCTGTCCTGGTCCTGTTAGATCTCTCGGCGGCTTTTGATACCATCAACCATGGTATCCTACTGCAACGTCTCAAGGGGTTAGGGGTGGGAGGCACTGTTTTATGGTGGTTCTCATCCTACCTCATGGGTCGTTCGCAAGCGGTGTTGGCGGGGGGACAGAGGTCGGCCCCAAGGCCCCTTACGTGTGGGGTGCCCCAGGGGTCGGTCCTCTCTTCCCTTTTGTTCAACATCTATATGAAGCCGCTGGGGGAGATCATCTGTGGTTTTGGGCTGGGGTATCATCAGTGTTGTGGCCCCGCCCTCTGAGCCTATCTCATCGGAGGAAGAAGGCTCTGAACATGAGGGAGAGGAGTCAGCCAGGCCTCCCTCTCCAGGCCCCTCCCCTCTGGCACTGTCTCAGGTGCCGGACGAGGAAGAGGAGATTAGCCAGGAGCCAGGTGTCTCTGATGAGAGCGAGGAAGGAGAGCCGTCATTCCTGGATGCACGCCAATGAAGGCGTGATAAACGGTTGCAGCAGTTAAGGAGGCGTGCTAGGGATTATAACTGAGTCACCGGACCACACCCCAGAGACTATATAAGAGAGAGTGGTGGCTGGTATAACTCTGTGACGAACAAAAACTAACTCTGGCTAGTCACTTGAACAACGCCTGAAGCTGCCGAAGGGATATTGTTTTACTGGACTATTTACAATGCGTATGTAATTTTATGTTATCTGTTGAAGTAAAGCTCTTGGCAGATGGCTTATATTGTTGCCAAGTTTGAGATAACGACCTGTATGCGTGCCAAGTACTTTCTTAACCCTCGGCTGGCTGTGTTTGTGTGTGTGTGGAGACGGGGACAGATCACATCAGTATGTTGATGATACCCAACATTTTCTATCCACACGAATCAGCCCAGCGATGCCCTCGATGTGATGTCCCGGTGCCTGGAAGCGGTGTGGCTCTGGATGGGGAGGAACAGACTTTGGCTCAACCCTGCCAAGACGGAGTGGCTGTGGGTACCGGCATCTCAGTTCCATGGGGATGCTCCTCTGCTGGTTATAGGGGGTGAGGTGTTGCCCCCTGTTGACAAGGTGTGCAACTTAGGCATCCTCCTGGATTCACGGTTGTCTCTGGAAGATTATGTTACGACCGTGACCAGGGGGGCATTTGCCCAGATTCGTCTGGTGTGCCAGTTGCGCCCCTACCTGGACTGAGATGCCCTACACATGGTCACTCATGTGCTGGTCACCTCCCAGATTGACTACTGCAAAGCTCTCTACTTGGGGCTGCCCCTGAAGACCACTCGGAGGCTTCAGCTGGTGCAGAATGCGGCTATGCAGGTAGTGATGGGAGTGTCCCGATGCTCTCATGTTACACCTCTCCTGTGTGACCTGCATTGGTTACCGGTTGCCCTCCATGTGAGATTCAAGGTGCTGGTGATTACCTATAAAGCCCTACATGGCTTAGGACCGGGGTATTTGGCAGACCTTCTGCGGCCAGCAACAGTTCCCCATCGCCCGGTGCATTCCCACAGAGAGGGCCTACTCGGGGTGCCGTCAGCCAGACAGTGTCGGCTGGCGACCCCTAGGGAGCGAGTCTTCTCTGTGGGCGCACCTACCCTCTGGAATCAGCTCCCCCTGGAGCTCCGGATGGCCCCCGACCTTCACTCTTTCTGCCGCGAACTAAAAATGTGGCTATTTCGCCTGGCCGACCTGGACTGATGGGGTTTTAAAATGTATTTTAATTGATTTTAGGGATTTTATGTGTTACTTTTAACCCGGAGTTTTTGTTTTATTTTTCTGTTTTATTGTTGTGAGCCACCCTGAGTCCTCTCAGAGAAAGGGCAGTATATAAATATAAATAAATAAATAAAAAAATATATATAACCATCCACTTTATTTTCTTCTTTTAGTTAAAAAAATATCAAATCTTCTCCCCCCCCTCCACCTTAGTCCAATTCAAATTTTTAAAGTGTTTAACATATCTCTAAATTAAGTCTCTTAGTTCTGTTCCAAAATTAGTTGTTTCTCAGTCGTTGTTATTTAAAGTTACAGTTTAAAAAATTTCCAAAGTCCCTTTGTTGCTTAGACGCTGTTTTAGGCTAGGGGTCTTCTAGTTACTAATATAGCTCCAAACATTGTTACAAGCCTGGGCTGTTGTCACTCACCTGGCTTCAAAAGGCTCCATTTTACTTTGCTTTTCTCCAGCACTTTTCTTGCCCGGTTGTCCCAGCTTCGTGGCAGCTGCCATGGCTGCCGCCCCCCGCTACTGACTCACAGAGGGTTCTCTCTGACCTCCGAGGAACTTGCCTGTTCCTCTCGGTCTTCTGAGACGCCCCTCTTCTTCCCTGTCCCTGTAGGACAGGTTCGGCCCACAGACCCATCGGCGGCGGTTCGGCAGCCAGGGTTTTCGTGGGACTCATCAGAGCCCACTATTTCCCTGACTATCTCACCGCGACGTCAATCGGAAGTCCCCATTCATTGTTTCTTGTGCCTTTTGGTACTTTGGAAAATAGATTAACCCCCTCATTTATGTAGGAGTCCCTCAAATATTGAAACAGTGATATTTTATTGTGCTATTTTACTGTAAGTTGTGAGCGCTATTTTATTGTGAGTTGAGATGTTTGGCAAAATTGATTAAATGGAAAAAAGGGCATGGTTGAATTTGCTTTTTAAATCCTGACAGCAGTTCTCTAAATAAAAAGTGAAAGATCATTAAAAAGATCGCCAATATTGTAGAGCTGGGGCAATTTTTGCACTGTGAGTTTGAAACAATCTCAAAATTTCCAATGGAAATGGCACATAAAAGAGGCATGGATGACTTTCCTACCTTCCTATAGTTGACTAGGTTGTGTCAGTTTGATGAAAGGTGGACGTCTCAGCTCTCTTCTCCCTAAGATCCTCTGCTTTTTGCACCCTGGTGCTTCCACCTTTCTGTCTTAATGTAGCTGCTTAGTTATTTCTGCTGCCATTGCCTGTCACTCACATGGATGTGTTTACCTCATATTTTCCCATATAATCCTGGCATGTAAAACAGGTAAGAATTTCACAGGCTATGGCATAATTGAAGAATAAACCAAAAAGTAGAGAAAAATAAAGTGGATAAAATTGGAATAAATGCAGTAGTGTAAGGTATGTCACAAGGCAGTCAACACCCCTTCTCCTTTAGAAGGACATCATTCTCACAAATGATTTATTTATTTTGTTAGATGTTTATCCTGTCTTTATTACTTTATAAGGAACCCAAGGTGAAGAACTTATCTAATACTCCTTCCTCCTCTTAGTTTCCCCATAATCACAATCTAAGAAGTGCTTTGGGCTGGGAGAGTGTGACTGGTCACTCAGCCATTTTGTCAAGCCTAAAATGGGACTAGAACTCATTTTTGGTTTCTAGGCCAGCACCTTAACCACTACTTTGTTTAAAAAGGAGGAAGGAATGTCAAAATAACTTATAAGAATTGCATGCGAAAACAGGATTAAAGGAATCAAATTTGTAAAGCTGCAAACATTTCAGAATAATCTTCCATAGAATGATGCAAAAGATGAGAAGTTGTAGCAAATTACAATCTGCGATGGATCTGTTAGTAGGAAAGGAGACTAGAATGAGCAATCATACTTTGCAAGATGTATCAAACCTGAAGTCTTGTTATTTATTTGCACAAGGTGAGCATTCTTTTTATTTGAAAATTACTCACTCCAGCGAGGTGAGCGGCCGGGTATGACAAGGAGGGGCTGGGAGAGGCAGGGAGGGACAGGGCTGGGCGTGGTGAGGAGAGGCCAGGTGAGGCAAGGCGCCCCTTGAAATGAGTGATATCAAGTTGGCCACACCCACCCAGGCACATGAACCACCCAGCCACATCTAATCAGCCGGTCATTAGGGCAGAGAACCGGTTGTTAAATTATTTGAATCCCACCACTGCATTTCCTCCCCATGACATTACCAAAAAGTAGTTTGTCCCACTTTCCAAAGCTACAATCACTCAGGTATCCTTTATTAATTCTCTCAGTCTCTCCATATGCATATTGAAATACAACATACTATTTAAATTCTTTTTACATGTGTAAGCATTAAAAGTTTGTGGTAAAATGATGTCCTATATATGAAATAAACAATACCTTTTAAAAAAGAAATATAGACCAATCTCTGTTGTCATTTGTGGTTGGATCCCTATTTTGTTACTGCTTGCTTCACTATCACTCATCCATTCATATCACCTATTAATTTCCATTCAGGTTATTTGTTTATTTATTTATTTGTATCCCACTTTATTATGTTTACAAATAATTCAAGGCAGCAAATGTATCCCACATATCTTCCTCCTCCTATTTTCCACAACAACCACCCTGTGAGGTGAGTTGGGCTGAGAGAGACTAGCCCAAAGTCACCCAGTTGGCTTTGATGGCTAAGATGGGGTTTGAACCAGTGGTGGGATTCAGCCAGTTGGGGCCGGGTCAGGTGAACCAGTTGTTAAATTGCTGGCTGGCCCTTCCCAGCCACTACTAGCCTTGTATGCCTTGGCTGGTGCCTTAGAGTCACACCGTGGCATAGCTGCAGATGCTCTTTGGCTCCCTTGCCTCAACCATATGGCCACACGGCCCAGCCTGCTTGCCTGCCTTTGCTGCAGCCTACGGCACAGCAGTCTCCCACTTGTCTTGGCCTGCTCCCAAATGTCTGCCTCAGGCTGCTCCTGACGGCTCCAGAAGCAGAACAGGTAAACACAGCCGGGTGCACTCTCGGGGAAGTGGGGCTGGGAAGGGTGGTCGACCTGTGCTGCTGGCCATGGCCTACCCCTCATCTGATTGCCTCACCCTGTAGCCAGCTTCAAGGGGCCTGCGCCTGCCTCTCGCCCAGGTGGAGGTGGCCTACCCTGGTTGGATCACCTCTGTGTGTAGTCGGCTCCGTAGGCTTGTGTCCGCCTTCTGCCTGGGCAGCGGCTGCTTACCCCCATCCAATCACCTCACCCTGCAGCTGGCCCCGTAGGCTGCCCAGTGTGGCAGCAGCCTATCCCCATCGGATTCCTTCACCCAGCAGTCAGCCCCGTAGGCCTATGCCCGCCTCCCGCCCAAGCAGTGGTGGCCTCCCCCAGTCAGATCACCTTGCCCTACAGCCAGCCATGTAGGCTATGCCCGCCTCCTGCCTAGGCAGTAGCGGCCTACCCCCATCGGATTGCCTCATCCTGCAGCTGGCCCTGTAGGCCTGCACCTGCCTCCCACCCAGGCGGCAACTGCCTACCCCTGTCAGATCGCCTCGCCTTGCAGCCAGCCATATCCAGGCCAGCTTCATCCCAAGCGACGATCCCAGCACCAGTCTGGTGGCCACCACTGCCTCACAAGCCAGCCAGCCTGTCTAGCCTGAGCCCAACAGACTCCTGGCCAGTCTCCCAGGAACCGGGCGATTCTCCGCAGGTGCTGGGTCTCACCTGCCAGCTGGCAGGGGGTGACCAGAGAGCATGAGGCTACACTGCCTCGGTGGGGGGGGGCATGGTGAGGCTCATCCACCTTTCTGGCCCAGCTTCGGCTTCTGGGTGGGAGGCCTGAGATAAAATGCCTCCCTCGAGGGCCGCCCACTTGCCCATCCGCTGGCTGGGCTGGCCTGGAAGCAGCATATTTCCTTGTTGCGGGCTCGATGTGGGACCTGAGGTAGAGCAGAAGTCCAACAGTAGCAGCCCAGAGCAGGGTCTGAAAGGGGGCCAAGCCTCACCATGTCCGTCCCCCCCCCCCCCCGCAGTGAGGCTGCCATTCGGCTGAGCACAGCAAGCCTGGGGGAGAGCCTTCTCTGTGGGGGCACCTACTATCTGGAATGAGCTCCCCTGGAGATACGGAGGATCCCGGATCTGCGCTCCTTCCGCCGTGCTGTGAAGACCTTTTTATTCCATCAAGCGGGCTTGGCCTAATCTCTTCCCTTTTTAAATATTTAAATTTTAATCTGTTTTTAAATTATCGGGGTGTTTTAATTTGTCTGGGCCAAATAATTTAATTTGATTTTATTGGGCTTTTTAAAATTTTGTGTATCTATGTATTTTATTGTTGGCTGTTCACCGCCCTGAGTCCTTCGGGAGTAGGGCAGTATACAAATCAAATAAAACTGAAACTGAAAACTGGATCTTCCTTTCCCGCCATCAGCCTTACTTTCCAGCCCATGGGGCTCAGACTGTTTTCACAGTGGTAGCCCGTGCTTGGCTGAAACGCTCAGGCCGGCAGGTGGGTGAGGGAGGGGTGACTGGCAGAGGGATGATGCAGGTGGCATAGCCTTTTGCTCCCTAGCTGCCCTGCCCCACGTCTGCTGGCAGGTGAGGCCTAGCAGCTACGGAGAATCTGGGCGGGGGGCAAGATGCAGTCTGGCAGGGAACCAAGCAGTGACGGCTCATCCCTGACTCTCTTTCCCCTCTGCCACTAGCTGTGGAAGGAAGGTAAGGTCGTAGCCATTGGGGAAAGCTGAACCACTGCCCAGCTCAGAGCTGCCAGTGGGAGTGGGTGAGGCTGCAGTGCATGCCTCGCTTGAAGTTCCCAGCCCTTTGTTGAAAATCTCCCAAAAAGAGGGAGGAAATCCTGCCCCTGGCCCCTTTGTTGGACCCAGAAGCCTTGCCTTCTGGCCTTTCTGGGCAATGTGGGGCCAGGCACAATCGTCCCTTTGTGCCCAGTTCTTGGGACACTGGCCAGGAGCCTGTCGGGCTTGGACTAGGCAGGCTGGCTGGCTTGCGAGGCAGTGGTGGCTGCTGGATCGGTGCTGGGATTGCCGCTCGGGATGAAGCCAGACCTGGATACGGTGGGCTGCCCTCGCCTGGGCGGCTCCAAAATTAAATGCTTCCTTTTCTTGCAAGTATGTACAAACATCATTAAAGGGTGAAATGATGAGTGAAGGAGAAGGGAAGTTCTGTAACCAGAAAAACTGAGAATGAAAACAATATATTCCAGTTAAATTAGAAGTGGTTCTTTGTGAAGGATCTGTGAAAGTTTTGGAATATTGCAATAAGGCCCAAGGAAAAAAAAATAAATCAGAAAGATTTAACTTAAAGAGAAGAGAAAGAATGGTAAGACATCCACTGATTGCTTTGAAAATGCTTTTCAAATTTGTTTTCATTTACAGTTGATTGGAAATATTTGCTTGACTATATGCTTTAATGTTCAAAAAGAATAATCTTTATCAATATAAGCAGAGATGTATTCTTCAAGCTTTAGTACATTTTGCAAAAATCATTGTAGTAAACTGAATGCCACCGTAGAACATCATTTCTCACCAGAAATGCAATTTAATGGAGAGTAAAGTAAGATTTTACACTTGGACAAGAAAAAAAACCAAATGCACAGGTATCGAATAGGTGGTGGTTGGCTCAACTGGAAGTAACTGTGAGATGGATCTGTGAGATGGAAACTTATCAAACAGATCCAACATAGAAATAAGAAGAAATTTCCTGACACTGAGAACAGTTAATCAGAAGAATGGGATGCCTTCAGAAGTTGTGGGTACACCATCATTCGAGGTTTTTAAGAAGAAATTTGTCCATAATAATATAGGGTCTCATGCTTGAGCAGGTTGGAATAGAAAACCTCCAAGGTCCCTTCCAACTCTGTTATTCTTTATAAATCTCTTCATTCAGTCTTACCAAGAGAATGGTGATAAACAATACTTGGAAATGTACATCAGATCTTCTGATAGCAAAATCTCATCTTATTGGCTAGTATCAAAGGGAAGATGACTTTGAAAAAGCTTCTTCTCTCACCATAACATGCAAGACAAGGCAAGGATTGGTTGGGAGGGGAGGGGCAAGGAGAGGCCAGGCGAGATGCCCCTTGGTGTGAGTGACATCAAGTTGGCCACGCCCACCCAGTCACATAACCACCCAGCCACGCCCACCCAGCCACATGACCACCTAACAATGCTAACCTAGCCACTCGGACAGAAACTGTTGTTAAATTATTTGAATCCCACCACTCGTATGAACTCACATTCTCCTGCTTTCTAGCCTGGCGTCTTAATAAGAGCCTTGATAGTACAGTGGTTTGGTGCACCCTGTCATTAACACAGCTGCCTGCAATTTCTGCTGGTTCGAATCTCTCCAAGGCTCAAGGTTGACTCAGCCTTCCATCCTTTCTAAGGTAGGTGAAATGAGGACCCAGTTTGTGGGGGCAATAAGCTGACTTTGTATAAAATATACAAAAGAATGAAGGCTATTGCTTAACGCATTGTAAGCCGCCCTGAGTCTCCGGAGAAGGGCGGCATATAAATCAAATTAAAAAAAAAAATCACTAGACCTAACTGATTCAATTTGTTTCTTGCTGAATTTTCTTCCTCAAAACTCAACCTTATTCTTTTAATCTCAGCATGCAATGACCATAGTATACCAGTCTCACCACCAAGCTGTTCCTACTTTCATATGAACTGAAATGACATAAATGTATGGTTTCAGACAAATTTCAGTTATTTCATTCATAATTAAACAGACATTTTCACTCCTATGCATATGTTCGTGATTCCATACCATAAGAACAAGTAATTTCATTTAGAGTTTTCTTAGATTTACAGATTTACAAAATATCCATTTTTATTTTCATTTTATTTGTTAATGCATGTTCTTAATTGAACCCTTAACTTTTCAGTCACAATTTTCTATATGCTGTGACTATGATTGTGCTAAAGCACCTATTTATGTTTTCAACCATATGTCTTTTTCTTTTCACTTTCATTCATTTCTGAGGCATCTTGGCATTCTGGAAAATATTATCATTTTAGTAGCTAATGGAACTTTATGTTGAAATATCCGGTATTCTGAAATGAGAACAGATGTTTCCTCTTTAAAATCACCTCTAGCTATCAACAGTCACAGAAAGCCCAGCTTTCCAAACAATTAGCATTCTGTCTAGATATATCTTGATTAGCTGAAGTATTCCATTTTGGTTCTACATGTTCAGAAAAATGATGAAATATTAATTTGCTAAGAAAGATTGTTAGATGGAAAGGCATAAACAGATTTCTGTTCAAGTATTAGCATTGGTTAAAACATGGAAAGTGCTCTATTCTTAGCATGCTTATTACATTTTTAATAAAACCCACTTCTCTTGCCTTCAGCAAATCAACCAAGACTGGCTGAACATCAACATAAATATGCTGTTTTTTGTCACATATAAACATGAAACCATAAATCTAAAATAGCCTCTGTATTCTATTCACGCAGCAGAATGAGACTGAAGGACTCCAAAGCAGAAGAACCAAGTAAAGCATTCAAACTGAAGCAGAAAACCCACTTTTGAATGTACTCCTTTGGGAGAAATTAACTTATGAAAAAAGAAGCAGAGATGGGAGAAGGCAAGGACAGAATCTCTGTTCCTGATCTGCCAGTCAGTTTTTTTCCCCCGTCAAGAATAATCTCTGTTCCTCCCTGAAGTCTAAAGTGGTAGGCTGTGTTAAGAGGATGTGCTTATCCATGCTTAACCTAATTTTCTGGGTGAATCCTAAAATAAGCACTTGGACTGGGTTTGTGTGACATACTGGGCTAAAATGTGGCTGGGCAATTTGTAGATCAGTGTGTCATGCAGAGTCAGCATAGTGAGATGCAGAATTAAGGAGGTCCGTGACAAAATGACTATAGGGGAAAGTTCTCCTTCCTCTGTCATATCTAACCAGCATCAGTGTTGGATATCTGATTTTTTTAAAATTTTCCTCAGTGTTCCAGATAGCACCTTATGAGAGTTATTTTGGGAAACTAAAATGGCACCTGTTGTGTGCTATTGCCACTCTGGATATTAGACTTTGTTCTATCCATTTATTGAGCTGCATATGTAATGCAGGCCTTACACTCAAATGTTTCATTCTACAGAAATGTTTATGCCTAAGTAAATGCCCCCCCATCCCCAATTCACCCACCCTTATTTTCTGCTTGCATTTGTATTTTTCTGAATGAAAAAGGTATTGCAGAACTACTTTTTCATTTGTTCATTTATTTTTACCAAAAAATTAATATCAAATATTATTTTTCATTTAAGTTTTGCATTTTTAATTAGTTTAATTTATTGCTTATTCCAATAATATTCCTCAATTGCTATATACAGTAATTAATCAAATATTGACAGTTGAAATTGAAATATTTCTCCATTAATGACTGAAAGTAACAATACCAATTTCAATATAGTACAATACAATTTCTTTTTAGGAATTTTTTTCAATGCATTATTTTGCATTTTCACTAGTGTAATATATACCACACTCAGTTTATTAGCAACTATGGTAATTTTTTTTTCCAGTGAAAATTTCCCTTTCTCCTAAAGTTGCAATATTAGTTATAAAGTTGGCTCTGGCTGGTGGTTAATTTCTCTTTGAGGAATGGGGTAATCCCATTGATTGTTAAATCAACGGGCCATAACTCAACCAGTGGTGGGTTGCTCCCGGTTCGCACTGGTTCTCAAAATCTCTCATCGTTCGGAGAACTGATAGTAGTTGCTGGCTGGCCACGCCCCCGAACCGGTTCCCTGGCCAGTTCATCACCGCCATGTTCTTTGCACATGCGCATCCTATTGCCCTGCAAGTCCAATGGAATGTGCATGCGCAAAGAACATGTCAACAACAGCTGGCAAAAAAGCCTTTTCGGAGGCTTTCTGGCCAGCCACTTTCCAGCACCGATGGCTGACTGGGGGCTGCCAAAAACTCGGGTTAGCTTGCCTTCCCGACGCTGGACCAGCCGCCGTGGAAGGTAAGCAGCCAAAAAAAGAAGCGGTGGTGGGGGAGGAAGGTAAGCAACGGGGACCATCAGGAAGGCAGGCAAGCATGTCAGGGCTGCTTGGCTAGCTAGCTCCCTTCCCCATGGCCCTACCATGCTTGCCTGCCTTCCAGCCCGGCCAGTGGGTGGGCGGGCGGCCCTTCAGGGAGCAGAGCTGCTGTGCTGGAGGTGAGCGGGGCAGGAGCAGCAGTGGTGCTGGGGGACGGTGGCTGGATGTCTCTCTCTCTCTCTCTCTTTCTCTGTCACACACATACATGCCCTGCCCTGTTGCCTCCACTGCCACTTCTTTTGCGTTGGCTTCTCGCCTCTCTTAAAGTTGATCATGAAGAGCTGGAAAACGTTTCCTTAGATTTCCCCCAAGTCATTGTGCAATGTCAGAGAAATTGTGTGTTTATCCCTTCGCAAGGACTTGGAGGCAGCCCCTCTGAAGGAAAGATGCGGCGGCGAAGCCCTGGCTGTCCCCCGGGAGAGGACCGCAGAAGGACAAACACACACACACACACACACACCTATCGGCTCCGCTGCCGTTTCTTTTGTATTGGCTTCTCGCCTCTCTTAAAGTTGATTGTGAAGAGCTAGAAGACTTTTCCTTAGATCTCTGATGCTCCAACAATGACTTGGGGGAGGAAACGGCGCCTGGTTCCACTTCTGGGACAAGAGAGGTGAGGAGCAGCAGCTGCTGCAAAGTTGGAGGCTCTTGGAAATGTTGAGGGGAGGGCGAGAGGGAAATAAATCTCTTCTTGGTCTTGGGGAAGAAGTTTGTCAAAATGCCACCTTTTTTTACATGCATCCACGTTAAGGGGGCTTTGTCCCTCTCTCCCCCTTTAGTCACTTCCCCACTCTTCGTCCGACCCGTTACTCAGAGACCAAAGCCCTGATCGGAGGAGTTTGTGGTTTGATGAGGTGATTAAAAGAAAGGCTGTTTTTCTAGATATGAGGTGTCTCTCCCCCCACCTCATTTTCCAGTTTGGGCTGCTAGGCAGGCAGGCTTTTATTTTGTCAGCCCAAGGGTCAGGGGAAGGTACATAGGAAATTGCTCTGTCTCTGCAGCATCGGTCATGTGACTGAGTGGGCGTGGCCAACTTGATGTCACTCACAGCAAGGTGCCGCCCCACCTTGCCATGAGTGACTTTGAGTTGGCCACGCCCACTCAGTCTCATGACCACCAAGCCACACCCACCAAATAAGCCACGCCCACAGAACCGGTAGTAAAAATGTTTGGAACCCACCCCTGAACTCAACCCATCTAATCTGGGGATATTGCTTTCTTCTTGGCAGTTGCTTGATTAGGCTGAGGTTTGCTGCTGGATTGTTTGTCTGGTGTCAGTCTTGGAGTTAATCCCTGCTTAATTGGGTGTTGATCACTGTTGAAGAGATGTTCTGGTATTTTTGTTGTCTTTTTAGCTTTTTTATTGTCTCTTTTGAATGATGTGTAAATGTTGTTTAACTTTATGTGCCTGTTGATGGCTGATTTCTCTGTGTGCTGGATTTCCAAGAATTTCCTAGAGTTTTGGGATGATTAGGCAAGCTATTGTATATAAACAGAGAGTAAAACGCACTTCCTTCTTGCACTGAAGATGTTACCTAAACGGTTAACAAAATGTCTGTAAGCAAACAACCAAGTTTAGGGAACAACAAGGACTTGACAATTTCATTTTGTATTGTGTTTTAACTAGTATAATTATTTTTATGATTGTTTGCTGCCCAAAATCACTGGTTTAAGGGTAGTTATACAAATCAAATAAATAAATAAAAATAAAGTATTTATATCATTTTGAAAGCATCTTTGGTGCAGTGGTTAGTTAGACTATTGGACAGGGACTAGAGAAAGGTGGATTCAAGTCTTAATTCATTAATGGACTTCTGAGAAAGATTTTGGATCATTTAACTTACTTTAGTGTAACCTATATTATAAGCCTGTTATTCTGAGGATAACATTTGGGGGAACTTTTGTATACCTTGTAGGAATAGATAGGACTACTATGTCCTATTCAGTGGTGGGATTCAATTTTTTTAACAAAGGGTTCTGTGGGGGTGGCTTAGTTGGGGGTGTGGCTTGGTGAACATGTGACCGGGTGGGCATGGCTAGCTGGTCATGTGGCTGTGTGGGCGTGGCTAGCTGGTCATGTGGCTGTGTGGGCGTGCCTAGTTGGTCATGTGACCGGGTAGGCGTGGCTATGTGCATAGGGACTACTCAGAGGGCTGAAAAAAGTCATTTCTGACGGGTCCTCACATTTTTGACCGGTCCTCACACTTATGACCATCCTCACATTTATGCCTGTTGCGCATTCTTAACAACCGTGTCAGTCATTTCACCACTACTTCTCTTCATCACGGTGACAAGATAGGGTGCAAAACGTAAAATGTGAGGACAGTCGTAAGTTCAAGGACTGGTCAAAAGTGTGAGGACCAGTCAAAAATAACTTTTTCAGCCCTCTGAGTAGTCCATTTACTACTGGTTCTGTGGGTAATGTGACTGGGTGAGCGTGGCCAACTTTTTTTTTAAAAAACAATGCTTTTAGAAGCTTCTGACAATCAGGCAAATCTGCTGGGATTGCCAGAAGCTTTTATAGGGATTTTTTTTCCTACAACCTCCTTGGCTGAGGAGGTTGCAGGAAAGCATGCTTTTAGAAGCTTCTGCCGATCACTCGAATCTGCTGGGATTGCCAGAAGTTTTTAAGGGGATTTTTTTTCCTACAACCTCTTCAAAAAAATCTCTTTAAAAAACCTCTGACGATCTAAGCTGAGTTGCCTGATCCTCAGAAGCTTCTAAGAGCATTTTTTTTCTGCAACCTCTTCAAGCTTCTGCCTTTTCAAGACAAAAAAGAGCGAGGGGGGACACACATGTGTGGCAGTGAGATATTCCACAGCTCAAACCTCCCCACACCAGAAACCTTGGAAGGTTTCCTGTCTCTAAACAAACAACTCCTGAAAATTGAGTGGCAAGGGCAGGAAAGTCTCGCCCAGAGAGGAAACAGACTGGATTTCGGAGGAAACACAGCTCGGTTTAAGGTTAAGGCAGGGCAGAGGGGCTGAGATGGCGATAGGAGGTGGGGGGTGGCAGCCTTTCCAACAAGCAAAATTAATGCGGGGGGGAGCCGGATTCACTTAAGTTATCAACCATGTGAATCACACCTCCCTGCCTAGCCTAACACAACACACACATACATATCCAAGAGACCCTCTCCCCAGGCAAGAGAGACCCAACCCTGACAGAGCCAAGACAGGCAGGGAAGCCAGCAGCATAAACGTTTGGGCAACCCATCCTTTTTTTGGGAGGGGGGGATCTTTGCAAAGAAAAGGAAGGCCGATAAGGCAGGTTTAAAGACCACTCCGCTGCAAAGCCAGGAGCATCCCCTAGAAGTCCCAGTCATCGGAGATCCTGGCCCCCCACCCCAAACAAGCCAATCCACAGGCTCAGATTCCTGCCCACCCCCCCTCTCCCTGCGAGCCACACAAAACACGTGTCGAGCATCAGAATCCCCAACTCGCGCCTGTTTTGCAAAAGCCCAGTTGGATAGAAACCCCCCCCACGCCCACCCTCCCCACTCCCTCCGCCGGTTCCCTGGCGGTATAGGTGCAGCAGCCCCAGCTGGGGAAAGGAGATGCTGGCCGTGAGGCCGCTTTGCAAAGACGCACCTGTGCTGCGCGGCGCCTCCTGTGCTCTTACCTGTTGGATCTGCCCGGACGCCATCGCCACTGTCACTGCTGCAGCCATTGGACGCCATCCGGTGCCGGTGGGGAACCACGTGGCAGCCCATGTGGATCCCAGGCAGCAGAACTCAGGCTAGGGAAGGGGTGGGCAATTGTGGCTCTTTTACAACCTGTGGCCTTCAACTCCCAGAATTCCTGAGACAGCCAAGCTGTCTCAGGAATTCTGGAAGTTGAAGGCCACAGGTTGTAAAAGAGCCACAATTGCCTACCCCTGGCTAGGGTAGGCTGGCGCCGTGCAGGTGGGAGGTGGGGCGGGGCGAGGGGCAGGCGAGCCAGCAATTTAACAAACGGTTCGGTGTGCTGTGAGGCCAATAAAATTATAAAAAAACACTGAACCGTTTGTTAAATTGCTGGCTCGCCCATCCCTCGCCCACCACTATATATTGACAATAAATAGTGGTGCGGAGGGGCAGGGCAAGGGGCGGGGTGAGCCAGCAATTTAACAAAGGGTTCGGTGTGCTGCGAGGCCAATAAAATTACAAGAAAACACCAAACTGTTTCTTAAATTGCTGGCTCACCCGTCCCTCGCCCACCACTATATATTGGCAATAAATAGTGGTGCGGGGCAAGGGGTGGTGTGAGCCAGCAATTTAACAAAGGGTTCGGCCGAACCCCCTAGAACTGGCAGAATCCCACCACTGGTCCTATTGTAGCCAAAAATCAGGAATCTGGAAGCATCATCTGGAAGCCTAACACATTTTATTAAAAGCCATAAGCTTTCAGAACCTACAGCTGATCCTTGTATGCCCTCTCAATCTGAATTTATACAATCAGTTCGCTTTCCTTAGTGTTCTGCTATCTCATGTTTATGCTTGATTAGACCAGTTGTAATATGTTAGAAGAATGGAAATTCACTTTTTCATTGACATTAGGGAAAAGTTATAAAAAAATAACTTTATCCATTCATATCACAAGTATTTGGCAAACTGGAAGCTGTGAAGGCAGTGAAGTGAAATAAAGGTAGTTACAATTTATTCACTACCTGACTGCCCTAACTGTCATCAGATAGGTCAGCAGGCATTTTTGGAGGATAGGAGCAAATGTTATTCTGTACTCACCCACCTTTTATTGCAAATGCAACTTTGGAGCTCATTTTTCTGCTGCAGTTTAAAGTACTTTCCCCCTCCTGTCTTGGCTTATGTTGCTTTGTGATTAAGTGGCTTATAATGCAAATCAACAAATCAGTAAGTAAATCCATATATATGATCTGGAAGTTGTAAAGTTTGAAAGCTTCCTGCAAGACTTGTTCCTTCTCTGAGGCTGGTGAAACAGTCAGTTTGCTTGCATCCTAATGTAGCTAGCTGTCAGTTCAGACCAGTGGTGAATTGTAAAATTTGTTACTACCGGTTCTGTGGGCGTGGCTTGGTGGTGGTGGGTAATATGACTGAGTGGCTGTGGCCAACTTTTTTTTTTAACTTTTAAAACCATTTTTTCTACAACCTCTTTGGCTGAAGAGGTTATTAAAAAAATGCTTTTAAAGCCTCTGATGATCCCAGCTGACTTGCCTGATTGGCAGAGGCTTTCTTTTTTTTTTTAAGCCTCTGATGATCCCAGCTGACTTGCCTGATCGGCAGAAGCTTTTTTTTAAAGCCTCTGACGATCCCAGCTGACTTGCCTGATCAGCAGAGGTTTTCTTTTATTTTTTAAAGCCTCTGATGATCCCAGCTGACTTGCCTGATCGGCAGAAGCTTTTTTTTAAAGCCTCTGACGATCCCAGCTGACTTGCCTGATTGGCAGAGGCTTTCTTTTTTCTTTTTAAAGCCTCTGACGATCCCAGCTGACTTGCCTGATCGGCAGAGGCTTTTTTTCCTTTTAAAAACATTTTTTCTATAACATTTTGGCCGAAGAGGTTGTAGAAAAAATACTATTAAAAGCCTCCGATGATCCCTGCTGAGCCATGCGATCATCAGAGGCTTTTTTTTTTACTTTTAAAAGTATTTTTTCAGCCAACGAGGTTGTAGAAAAAATGTTTTTAAAAATTAAAAACAAGCTTCTGATGATTGCACAGGCAATGGGGGGGGGGGGGGCAGGGATTTTTGCTACCGGTTCTCCGAACCACCCGCCTCCAGCTACCGGATCGGGTGATCCAGTCCAAACCGGGAGCATTTCACCCCTGGTTCAGACTGCCTTTTCTGTATCTTTGTAATGATATCAAAAAGCATGTTTGGAATGGGCAAAAGATTTTTATGTTAATGTTTTAAAGGCTGGACACCCACCTTCACCGGGGGGGGGGGGGACAGAAAGAAAATTACAACAAGAGAAAGAGGGAAAGCAGATACAAACTTATGCTGAGGCTGCAGCTGGAGGAATTGTTATGGAAGAAGATTTAGAGCAACTTGGGGACCCACCCCCAATTTTGGAACCACTCAAGAAGACAGAGGAACCAAGAGAGCGACTGACATGAGCAACCTACAAACGTCAAGAACAACAACTAAAATGCAACAATCCCAAAATTCATCTCAAGAAGTCGAAAAAACAGAAGCAGTGGGAGGGGCGAGGCTGAAGAGTAAGATGGAGGAGGATATTCAGCTGATGCTTTTGAAGCTTCGAAGGGCCAAAGATGGCAACTAAATTCTTATCCTGGAATGTTAATGGTTTAAACTCACCACAAAAAAGAAAGTATTTCACTATTTGAAACAATTTAAGAATGATGTTATTTGTTTGCAAGAGACACATATTAGACTATTAGACCAAAAATATTTGATAAATTCAAGATTAGGTACACATTTTGTGGCATCAGCACCAGAGAAGAAAAATGGGCTAGTTGTATATGTAAAGAAAGGATTATCAGCTAATTTAATTGAGGCAGATACTCAAGGAAGATATATTGCAATTGAAATACTAACTCAGAATGAAAAGATGCTTTTAATTGGAATTTATGCACCTAATCAACAACAGGACAAATTTTATATATATATATTTTATTAAAAAGTTTTGTAGAAAATACAAACATTTTCACCCCCCCACCCTTCCCCCCTCAACCCCTCCCTCCCCTTTCTCACCCCCCTTTCCCTCCTTCCCCCCCACCCCCCTCCCTAGACTTCCCAGAACAAGCATAGGGTATAGCATTCACAAATCAAAAGCTAGAATATGCTAACAAATTGTTACATTTCATATTCTCCCTAGATCCTTAACTCCTTATAATTCAAACAACAAACATAAACTACTTAAAGTTACTTCATTCATATGCTATATGAATCTTCTTATTCCGATACTTCTTCTGTATGTAATCGATCCATCTTCTCCATTCCGATATATATCTTTCATTTGAATGGTCTTTAAGATATGATGAAATTTTTGCCATTTCTGTCAAATGCACAACTTTTAATGTCCAATCCTCAGTGGTGGGTGGATCTTCCTTCTTCCAGTACTGTGCCACCAGTAACCTGGCAGCCGTTATTAAGTTCAAAACCAATTTAGTCTCTATTACAGTACAATCCATGACTATTCCCAACAAAAAGAACTGTGGTGTAAATTTAATTTTTTTCTTTAAAATGTTTTGAATAATCCACCATATTTTTATCCAAAAAGCCTTAATTTTTTTACATGTCCACCATATATGAAAATATGTAGCATCTTTACACTCACATCGCCAACACTTAGGTTGTAAATTTGGATACATACAGGCTAATTTTTTTGGTTCTAAATGCCATCTATAAAACATTTTATAAAAATTCTCCCTTAGATTTTGTGCTTGTGTAAATCTTACATTTCTGACCCATATCTTTTCCCATTTCCATCATTATTGGTTCACCTACGTTTTGTGCCCATTTTATCATACAGTCCTTGACTAACTCTGTTTCTGAATCTATTTCCACTAGTGCATTATACAACCTTTTTATATGCATTTGACCTTTATCTCTTGTTTGCTTTATCAAATTCTCATCCTGCTGCCAAATATCAATTTTTTGATCTTCTCTCCATCTGGCCTGCAGCTGTCCATACTGAAACCATGTCCTAATAATTCCTTCTTCTCTTAATTGCTCCATTGGTTTTAATTGTAATCTGACTCTTCCTTATAAAGAACTTCCTTATATGTAATCTTATCTTGCTTTTGCTCTAAGTTTATATTCTCTATCATGTGTCTGGGTACTGTCCATATTGGTAACTTATCACTTAATTTATATTTATACTTTTTCCAGACCCGCAATAGAGAATTTCTTAATATATGACTTTTAAAAGCCTTATCTACTTTCTTGTCGTAGACTAAATAAGCATGCCAGCCGTAGACCAAACCATATCCTTCAATATTCAATATCTTTTCCTCCGTTAAATTTATCCAGTCTGTAATTGCTGAGAGGGCAGTGGCTTCATAGTACAATCTTAAATTGGGCATTTTAAGACCACCTCTTTCTCAGATATCTTGCATTATCTTTTGTTTAACTCGAGGTTTCTTCCCTGCCTACACAAACTTGTTTATGCCCTTCTGCCATTCCTTCAAATTTTCATCTTTTTTAAGTATAGGTATCATTTGAAATAGAAATAAAAATTTTGGTAAAATATTCATTTTTACAGCAGCTATCCTTCCCAGCAAAGACAATTGTAGTTTTTTCCAATTTTCCATCTCCTTTTGTATTTTGTGCCATAGTGGTTCATAATTGTGCTGATATAATTTCATATTTGCAGTCATAATATGTGGGAATCAGGTGGCCACAGTATATGTGTAGATCGGCCTAGCTGGTTGGACACATATGCGGAGCTTGGCTATGGAAGAAGAGTAAAGTAGGAAAAAGGCGGGTTCAGCTGGATGATCACTGAAGGGCCCTATTCGTTCTCTCTTTGTTCATAATATTGTAGAACATAAACTGTGTAGCAATCCCTTTGAACTAACATTCCTGAGGACTGAGGTAACCTCTGATAATGGGGAGATGGGCCTCTCAGCTAGCAGAAGAATATGCTGGGAACGAAGCCAAATATGATAACATAGTAAGAGTTAAGTTTTGTTTTTACCTTAGGTATCGCTTTCCTAGAATTCATGTGATTTACTGTAATATTGTAGAATGTGAAACCTATATGGAGAATATATGGATGCTTTTCTTTTTCATGCATGTAATATGAGATGTGTAGCCATAATAACGCCTTTTGATGACGCTGTACTTTGATTACTAATAAAAGAGATTGTGGGGCTTTGTTCTTTGCTCTCTCATCCCGAGAAACATTTGTGCCTGTGTCTTCTCTAACCTGGACTACTCATGAGGAGCCCGCCAAGATGATCGCAACATCTGGTGACCCCGACATGATAACCCTTGAGGCTATACGTCTCTTGGAACTCCTGTTCTCACCGCCTGGAAAGAGGCTGCATACCCGATTTTGCCTGAAACACGACGATAATCTTTCGTGAGTATGGGGGGAGGTCTTTCCAAGCTACAGATGGAGCATCTGCAGGAGCTTGGTGAGATATCCAAGACTAATATTAATATTTTAAAAGATAACGGGAAAGTCCTGCCCGTGATATCAAAAAAGAATTTGATTTACCTTCTAAAATACATTTGGCAACATTATCCGGCTTATCCGGAAAAGGGCTCTTTAAAAGTGAAAGTGTCGAAACAGATGGGAAACTGCCTCCACGAACCTCCTCGAGCCCTTGGAAAAATTCTTGCACTCTGGAGATTGGTTATAGAGTGTTTAATGATGCATGAGAAAGTTTTCAGGACACTGATAAGTTTCCCGAATCTTAGCAGCTGCTTTATCACAAGGCAGAAAACCTCAAGAAAAGTGTAAAAATCCAAAAAGGGGGGGCATGTCTGTAACATCTCACCCTCTCTTTCATCAGGAATCAAAAACCCTGGTTTTCATTGTATGGATGACATTTTAATTGGAGTGCAAAAAATACAACCTAATTGGCTTTTTGAAATACAAAATGATTTATGTGTAAATGAATTGCACATTGCCCCAGAGAAAATACAGCTGTTCGTTCCTTATATGTATGTAGGGCATAAACTATTGCAATCTCTTTCTGCTCTGGCTATTCCTTGTATAAAGTTACCCAAAGTTATTTCCTTAGTAAATTTGCAACAATTACTGGGTACTATTAATTGGGTCCGCTCATATTTTTCTTTACCTATGCATTTACTTAGCCCATTATTTGAGTTATTGACTAAAGGAAAAAAGCCAGGAGATTTAATTATAGTTCCATCTGTAGTGTTTGCTACAGTTGAGAAAATTAATAACATTTTGAGTATTCAGTTTGTGGATTGGATCCCTCATAGAAATTGTCAGTATTGAATGGCTTTATTTGTCTCATTACCATCTAAAAATGTTTTACCCTTTATTCGCCGTGCCCTAAAAACTCTTCTTTTCCAGCAAGCAGGGCTGGCGTGAACCCCGCCCCCTTTTTTAGTTTTTAATGGTTATTAATTGTTTAGTTTTAATTTGTTAATGGGTTTTAATTCGCACTGTTTTAATTCGGGCCAAAGTATATAATTCTTTTAATTAATTTTAAATTTTGTATTGTTATGTATTTTAGTTTTGGCTGTGCAATGCCCTGAGTCCACTAGGAGAAGGGCGGTATATAAATTGAATAAATAATAATAATAATAATTATTATTATTATTATTATTATTATTATTATTATTATTATTATTATTCAAGCTATTGCTGAAATTATAACCTTGGGGCGTACTTGAGCCTGTCGAAGAAATGGAACTGATTTAATAAATATTATTCTTTCTATCTCAAAATCTGACTTTCACTTTTATCTTCAGAATAATTCATCTCTTCAGTGTGCTTTAACTGACTATGTAGGCTGTATCATTTGCCTAAAGATCCTAGGCTTACAAGGATACTCATGACGACATCTGGAAAGAATCTTACACTAATTGTCTGTGGCTATCTTAGCTTTCCACACTTTTTCTCAACAACCTTTTAATCTGATCTCTGACTCTCAGTATGTTTGTCAGGCTGAAAGAAGAAACTGTTTATTGTTCTTCCCACTCGGGGTTTAGCAGGTAATAAAAACATAAAACCTGTCTAAATGGGAAGGCTCAGATGATTTGAACTGATCAACTTGAAGTGATTTCTGTTAAAAATATTTTGTTGATGTGCATCTATAATGATAGTGTGTAGAATTGAATGTGGTTGAATTAATTATGATATGATTGGCTGGCCAGCAAAAATGGATGAGCTTCGGCTTGAAGCTGTGGAAAAACGGGCAATGGTTATGGGCCCAAAAATCACCATTGTGATTAAAACTGCTGCTTGTGTTTTCCACTGTTTTGGGAATAAGCTAGTTCATTGAAATAATTTTAATGACTGATTTGCATGGAGGACGCATTATACAAAAGGTCTGATTGCAGTACAGATGCGAATGGATGTGTATGTAGTCATTTATTGGATTGCATGAAATGTAATTTTGTGTATAACCATTTTCTTTTTCCTTTCTTTTCCTGTCTTCCCAGGAAAAGGAAGGCTTGTCTGTTTTAATTTTTTTTCCTTTTTCTCACCCCCTCCTTTTTTTTCCCCTGGGAGGTGAGAGGCACGAAGAGGGGGGCTATGGGTTTTTGTTTTTTTCACCATTTTTTTCTCTCTCTACTGAACCAGCCTGAGAAAGGCGGGGTAAAGGGTGATATCTGATACCTGCCTTTGCAGTTTCAGAGTATTGACTCAAAATACCTCATTTAGATTGTTTGTTTTATTTTTTAAGCTGTTTTTCTTACTCCTTAATGTTTTTATGTCTGCGTGCATTCTGCATACTTAACAGATGGCACGTTTGTTTGTTCGTTTGTTTGTTTGTTTGTTTATTTGTTTGTCAGCAGCATAAGTTGCTGCCCTTTTAGGAACTGTCACAGAAATGAGTTAGAAATTACAATACGTAGAAAGAGAGATAAAATACATAGGACAATTAATTAATGAAAGAAGTAACACCTGAAGGAGTTGAGGAAATTTCTAGGATTGACTGTATATTGTAGGCTGTGAATAGATAATTGTGCTATTTTGAATAAAGACTGGTATGCAAAGAACCCAGTGTTACAGGGGATGTAAGGGAATGGCTTTGAGGGTTTTAACCCAGAAGTGGGGAGGGAAGAGAGAGTCAGTAAGGAAAGCAGAAAGTTGACTTTTGAAAGTACAAGGAGATTTAGAAGGATGATTAAATATTGGTGCTGAGAAGGGGTTGAATTGTTTATCAACAAGCTCATTCTATCCCTATGGGTGTAAACCCTAGAGGACTCAAAGCTTGTGAAATTTGGCAAATGGATATAACTCAGTATCCATCCTTTGCCCCATGGAAATATTTGCATGTTTCCGTGGATACTTATTCAGGATTTATTATGGCATCCCCACAAAGGGGAGAAGCAAACAAACATGTAATAAATCATTGTATTCGGACTTCTGCATCGATGGGACGCCCAATTGAACTTAAAACTGACAATGGATCTGTATACACCAGTACTGCCTTTGCAGACTTTTGTAACAAGTGGTCCATCACACACAAATTTGGTTTATAAATTGAAAGAGGAAAAATGCCTCGGCCTCCCAGCCATGCAAACCAAACTCAATCTTTGCTTATATACTTTGAACTTTCTTAACCTGACTGGACAGCCTCCCACATCGGCTGCGACCCGTCATTTTTCTGCTTCTCCATCAGCTGCCCCAAAACCAAAGGTCTATTTCCGCCAACCACCCGATCCTGCATGGAGAGGGCCCGCTGACCTTATTACCTGGGGCCGTGGATACGCTGCTGTCCAGTACAAAGATCGCATCATTTGGATCCCCAAAAGACACGTAAGACCATATCATTTACAACAAAAAGAAGGAGAAACCCCTCGTGCTGAGATTTAAGAAGAAAACACCTTGCTGAGTCCTACCGGCAACGGACTCTCAACGCACGGTGGTGATCATCAGCTTTGTAGGACCACACTGGAAGCTGGTCCCCTGCGCACAGCGGAAGATTCATCAGGAGGAAACTACCTTCACATTGTACATATACATTTTATTAGCTTTAATATAATACTTTCTTACACATACTAATGTTAGTAGAAGTTTGGGAGTGGGTTTTGTGGGTAATTGTTTTTCTAATTTTGCTAGTAATTTTGTTTCACATGTATAAGTGACTATGATTTGTTTATGGCCTTGGACGTTGTTAGCTTTGGGACTCTCAAGTGACCATGTAAGGAACATCAAATCCCCACATGCATACACTTACGTTGTTGTACCTATGTATCTGATTATCAGTATAACATCACTCACACCATAGAATATATGGAAAACTTGATCAAAAACAATCCCTTATCATCCAATGGATCTGGCACCATTGACATCTGGGCTGCCCTTTGGTCATGGCTCCCGGATGGTTCTTGGTTGAAATCAATTATGCCAACTATTGTATCTATAATCATACTGTTTGTTTTGCTTTGTTGCTGTATCCAATATCTCCCCTCCCTTCTGCAAATGTGCAAAGGTTTTATTCCCTCCAATAGGAAGGACGTCCTGAAAAGTGAAACCAAAGCCCTTCTGGAACTGGAGGAACAAATCAGGTGTGGTCAGAGAAGGTGCTCGGGACTTGCAAGATAGGGCTTTCAAAATAACTCAGAGGTTACAAACTCCTGACATGTGGTTTTCTTGGGTGCCTGGATCCGGATGGATTTACAATTTGTGCGAGCGATTTGTGGAAATGTATAACTGGAATACAACTCAGAAACTTGATGGCCTACCTCGCTTGACATCTCCTGGCCACTTTTCCACTAACTTTGTTCACCATCATAAAAGGATGGGTGAGCTACAAACATTTGCAAAAACCGGATGGCTGAAGAACATATTGTCTACTGTACTCATGATCATTGCTTTGCTTATTTCTGTATGTTGTAGTATCCAATGTATTCCTGCTTTGTTTGCTATGATGACAGGCATGTTTCCCAAGTGTGCTGTTACAGATAGTGAGTTGCGGTAAGTAGTTACCTTAAGAATTAAGAGCTGTCTCCTTAAGAGATTGCATTGTGGGAGATGTAGTGAGAGATCGCATTATGGGAAATGTAGTCCATGACATGTGACCTTATCTGTGTGTCTGATTGGCCACTGAGGCTCTCTGCCGGGATTTTAGAACAAAGACCTGGCCATATGTTGAATTACCTCAGAGGAGAGAACATGCTTTCTGAACAGGGAGTCAGAACTACCATCCTTTTACACTAGGAAATGGGACAGATTATGAAACATGGATGCACCTCAGCTGGACTCACTATGATTGTAAGTCTTATGTGTTCAAGGATTCCCAAATAAATATAATCTGCATGAAAACCTGTTTGCTAGAGTTTATCTGCCTGTTCCCAGTGGAGCCAGATGCCTGGGGAACAGAACAGTAAAAGGATGTAGATGCCTGACCCCCTCCCTTTCTTTCGGAGTATTGATGGACATTCTGTTTGAGTGAAAATGCATCTCTTCTCTGTGCACAACTTATAAAAGGACTTTGTTTGCATCTAATTGAGACCTTTGCTTAGCCATGAAAGTGACAAAACTTGCTTTCCTTCTCTTTGCCTGAGTGAAGTATTCTGCTCAGTGGTAAAAGACAGAAAGAGAAAGACAGTTCTTGTGCTAGCTAAGAAGATTGCCCTGCCATAAAGAGGCCCAGGGGCTGCATGTTTGAATCACCTTTGGCAGTAAAAGGACAGAAAGAGAAAGACAATTCTTGGGCTAGCTAAGAAGATTGCCCTGCCATAAAGGGGCCCAGGACTGCATGTTTCAATCACCTTTGCAAAGTTTGTGTGTATGTTGTTTAGAAGTTTACTTCGTCAATAAAACGAAAAGCCTTATTTTAACACAAAGTAATCCGAGCCACCTAGGCTCTTTGGAGATTGAATCTGCAGGATACAAGTTGCTTCCCAGCCTGACCACTCAATGTGCATTTGAAAAGAAACAATCCAGCCATAGTGCATGCTGTTGCTTTGAATCTTGCTTGAATAAAATACTGGAAAGCTAAATCCCCTTTACAGGGCAAGCAACTAAAGCCCAAAGGAACCCAAGTCGAGGAAAGCCTCTTAGGGTCTCCAAATAGGACAGTTGCTTTGCAGCTCTATACAAAGGAACACGCTGAAACCAGTTTAACCCAAGCATTAGTTAGGTAACAGCACCCTAGTGGCCAAAGGTGTACTGCACCAACCACCCCCAATGGTCAGAAGGCAAACTGCAACAACGTCTCCTAGAGTTTGCAACGCACCCCAGTGGACAACAGGCAAACTGCAACGACGTCTCCTAGAGTTTGCAACGCACCCCAGCAGTCAACAGGTGAACTGCATCAACATCCCCTAGAGTTTGCAGCGCACCCCAGTGGTCAACAGGCGAACTGCAACAACATCTCCTAAAGTTTGCAACGCACCCCAGCGGTCAACATGCAAACTGCAACAACGTCTCCTAAAGTTTGCAACGCACCCCAGTGGACAACAGGCAAACTGCAACGACGTCTCCTAGAGTTTGCAACGCACCCCAGCGGTCAACAGGCAAACTGCAACAACGTCTCCTAGAGTTTGCAGCGCACCCCAACAGTCAACAGGCGAATTGCATCGACATCCCCTAGAGTTTGCAACGCATCCCAGTGGTCAACAGGCGAACTGCAACAACATCTCCTAAAGTTTGCAGGAAGTTCCCCAAGTTTCCCAGTCATGGCTGAGACCTCTAATGAGTCAGCAGAGTTGAACCTCCCAGCTAATCTTGACACACCTGAAGCATCGGATGCCGTGGAGTCTTATCCAATCATGGCAGAAGCATATGATTCATCAGGAATGATGACCCTTCCATCACCCAACCTCGACACAATTCCAGAAGTGAATGTCCAAAATTCCAAAGAGGCTGAAGCTCATCAGAGAACCTATGACCTCAGGCAGCACAGGAAGCTCACTGGTATTATGCAGTCAAGCCTGAAGGAAGATTGGGACAAGCATTATCGTCACAACAAAAGGTATTGGGAGAAGTTGCAACAGATCTGCAACAGGCCTGTGGATGAGCTTTCACACGGCTGCATCCGTACGTTGGTGAATGAAATGGATGAACTTTATAAGCAATGGAAGACTTCTGAAAGCCATCTTGTCAACATCCAGCAGCAGCTAGAAGACCCAGAACTCGTGGGGGACATGCAACGCTTAGAGATGTTGAGTGCGGAACGTGGGAAAATATTTCAAAGTTGTAAGGACTCCTTCCACAGGGCGCTCCAGGCAAAAGGCACATCAAGGGAGAAAGCCTCCTCACCCCAACGCTCACATGCATCTATCGCTCATTCTTCCAAGAAAGCTGCGAGTGAGAAGGCCCAATCCAAAGCAACCCATCGCTCACACGCATCATCTCATCGGTCACAAGCGGTCCCCTCTTACAAGTCATCCCGGTCTCGGCAGGGTAGCAGTGTCTCACAACAATCTTCTGCCTCAGGTTCCTTCCATCCTTCCAAAGCATCTTCCCATCACAGCCAGTCATCCAGAGCCTCCACAGCGAGGAGTTTCGCTGCCCGGGCAGCAGAGGCACGAGCCGAAGCTGCAGTGGCCAAAGCAACCTTGACAGTGGCAAAGGAAGAACAATTGCTGAAGGAAGAATTGGCCAAAGTTCAGGCCAGAAAACAGGAAGAAATGGCCAGAAAACAGGAAGAAATGGCCAAAGTTCAGGCCAGAAAACAGGAAGAAATGGCCAAAGTTCAGGCCAGACTAGACTATTTGAAGTATGAAAAAGAGACACTGGGAAAAGTAACACTGGCTGAAGCTTTAGAGGCGGCGGCTGAACACGCTTCATTCAACTTCAATCCTCGACAGTTAGAGGAGGAGGACTCGGATGAGCGTGTCAAAGCCTATGTTGAGGACCAGAACTCCCCACAGCAGGGACAAAGAGGAGAACCTCACCCACCAGCTCTACGAATTACTCAGACAGCAGATATCGTAAGATCTAGACCACGAGACTCCTCCTTTGAAAATGCACGACCTACCCCGGCAAATGAAGACATTCGGGGCAACCATAGTACTCCTTCAGCAGCAGTGAAGGTGTCTCAAGAGCCAAGCACGCAAACAACCATGAGACACCACCTCAGAGTGGAGGCTAAGGAGTTCCAGCCAAACCTGCCAGGCGTTCCGAGTGCCGACGTCCAGCCCAATGGAGGTACTCCACTTGCCTGCCAGGAAAGGGACCTATCATCACCTGTGGCATGGAAAGACGAAATTGTCTGTAAACACTCTGTAGGGAACTACCAGCCAGCGTTGGCACTTAATCCTGCCCTAGCCAACGCAGTAGGGCGAACCTTGCCACCACCCCCATCGTATAACTCTCCTGAAGTCCAAAAGGATACTGCAACATCCTGGAGAAGGATGGACCTGGCACATAGGGGAGTACACAAGTTCTCCGACAAATCAGGCATAGATTACATGCTATGGAAGCTTCTGTTTGTAAATGCCATTAAAGGCGAACAACTGGAGCCAGCCGAGGAACTCGGTCATATGTTCACATGGCTAGGCCCACAATCAACGCAAGTAGTAAAGGGGGTCTACGCAGCAAAAATGTACGAGCCAGTCGAAGCCCTCAAGCTATCATGGGAAATACTTGATGAGCGGTATGGGGCAGCTACGATGACAGAATCCTCATTCCTAGAGCGGGTCGACAACTTCCCTGCCATGGATCTCAGTAACCCTGAAGAACTATGGAACTTCTCCGAACTACTTACACAGCTACGATCAGCACAAATGGATCCCACCTTGCCGGGACTTAGCTGTCTCGACCTGTATAAGACACAAAGGTCTATCGTTGAAAAACTGCCAATGAAACTGATTGATGCATGGATCGAGCTAGCTGATAATTACAGGGCAAAGAACCTTGGCAGAGAACCACCCTTCGCCGCCCTTCAAGAATTTGTTGCCCACATGTCGAAGAGGTACAATGATCCACGAAATAAAGGTTTTACAATACGAAGAACCTATGCCAGCAGAAAAACCAATCAAAGCCTTGGTCCGATCAAGAGCCCAGTGCAGGCCGCAAGAGGAACAGCCTCTGTGTCAGTGCATAGCACAGAGGTTGTTCCCCTGTCAACAAGGAACTCCGATGTAAAGCCGTCTAAGAGTGCTCTACATCGACCTCAGAAAGCGAAGGAAGAACCTGTTTGTCCACTGCACAAGACCTCGCATTCTTTGAATAAGTGCAGAGAATTCCGAAAGAAGCCCCTGGGCGAAAGAAAGGCACTGATCAGGGAGTACAAAGTCTGCTTCAAATGCTGTGAGTCTGCAGACCACCTGGCCAAAACTTGCACAGTTAAGGTGCTATGTTATCTATGCAAAAGTGACCAGCACCCAACCGCCTTGCATCTAGACCGTGAGTTGACGCCACAACCAGTTCCTGCTCCACGTTCGGCTCTTACTCTACGGCGGACTCCTAACCCCACTCCGACTAAGGAGCCTCAGCACGACAACAAAGCGCGCCCAGATACAGCAACAAATGTCAGCTGCACCTCAGTATGCGGAGACTCACCATCACCTCGTTCATGCCATCTGATCTGCCTAGCTAAAGTCTACCCAACCGGGCACCCGGAAGAAGCTGTGAAAATGTATGTGATAATGGACACACAGAGCAATCAATCATTAGCCAGATCAGCATTCTTCGACTACTTTGATGCCTATACCGAGAACACGCACTTCACAATTACAACATGCACTGGGGCACAGCGCACAGCAGGGAGAAAGGTCATGGGACTCTGCATAGAATCGTTAGATGGAAGTGCGAAATTCACACTGCCGCCACTGCTAGAATGGGATGCTTTACCAGACAACCGCAGTCAAATCGCGACACCAGAAGTAGTAAACAACATACCTCACCTGAGACACATGACTAATCTCTTCCCTGCCCTAGATCCTGAAGCCGAAATCCTGCTCTTGTTGGGCATGGACGCCCCTGCAGCCTTTTCTCCCCAGGCAGTGGTCAATGGCCCAGCAGGCTCTCCATTTGCCCTCAAGACAGGACTCGGGTGGGCCATCTTGGGAACAGTCTGTGTCGACCGGCTGCAGGCCCCGAATCAGGTGAATATCTTCACAACCTCCATTCTAAGCAATGGGAGAACATCACACTTGAAACCATGTCAAGAACACTTCACGATTTCAACAAATAACCCTGACTTGGGTATGACAGTGTTCCAGACCAGCAAAGAGGACAATGACCTAGCCTTGTCAATAGAAGACAAAGAATTTCTGCAGCTCATGGGAAAGGAATTTCAGGAAGATGTTAGCGGAAGCTGGATAGCCCCACTGCCCTTTCGTACGCCCAGACAGCGCCTGCCGAACAATCGTGAGCAGGCCCTCTCTCGCCTCTTCAGCTTGAGACGACTCATGAACAGGAAGCCCGCTTTGAAAGCCCACCTGGTGGAATTCATGGACAAGATGATCCAGAACGAGCATGCTGAGCTTGCCCCTGCCCTGGAGAAGGAGGAGGAATGCTGGTACCTACCATTCTTTGGAGTATACCACCCACAAAAACCAGGTCAAATAAGAGTGGTTTTCGATGCCAGTGCACAGTTCCACAATCTCTCCCTGAACAAAGTCCTTCTCACAGGACCTGACCTTACCAACAGCTTGTTAGGCGTGCTCATCCGTTTCAGAAAGGAAGCTGTAGCCATCATGGATGACATTCAGCAGATGTTTTACTCATTCCTCGTCAGGGAAGATCATCGCAACTATCTGCGCTTCCTGTGGTTCAGCGACGAACAGCACAACCAACAGGTCACAGAATACAGAATGCGAGTGCACGTCTTTGGGAATGGTTCTTCCCCTGCTATCGCCAACTATGGTCTGCAACACACCGCTCGCATAGGAGAGACCAGGTATGGTTCAGATGCCAGGCGCTTTGTGGAGCGAGACTTCTACGTTGATGACGGCTTGAAATCTGTACCCACTCCAGCAGTAGCCATAGACTTGCTAAGCAGAACACGTCAGATGCTAGGTGCACACCACCTCAAGCTGCACAAGATTGCATCCAACAGCGAAGAAGTGCTAGCAGCCTTCGATCCTGAGGACCACGCCAAGGGATTGCAGGACCTCGATTTTAGCACCGACACTCCCCTTATCCAACGGAGCCTCAGTCTGTGTTGGGACTTGAAGAAAGACGTCTTCACCTTTAGAGTCCCAGCCCAGAAAACCACCTTCACAAGGAGAGGAGTTCTGTCAACAGTGAACAGTCTGTTCGACCCTCTAGGATTTGCTGCACCGATAACAATTCAAGGGAGGCTCCTTCTACGTACGCTGTCCGAAAGCACCAATGACTGGGACGAACCGCTTCCACAAGAACAGAAAGACAATTGGGAAATATGGCGTACCTCCCTGAGCTGCCTCCAGAATGTCCACATACAGCGCATGTATGTTACCCGCTCACCAACCACCGCACCGAAAAGGGAACTGCATATCTTCTCAGATGCATCAGTGACAACTATAGCAGCCGTGACATACATCAGGGTCTACGGCGGGGAGAGCAACATTCATGTAGGCTTCGTCATGGGAAAAGCAAAACTAGCCCCACGACAAGGTCACACCATACCAAGACTGGAACTCTGCGGTGCCGTACTAGCTGTGGAGCTTGCAGACTTAATAAAGAAGTCTATGGACCTTGAATTCCAATCCACCACCTTCTACACTGACAGCAAAGTAGTGTTGGGTTACATTCACAACCAAAGCAGACGTTTCTATGTCTATGTCAGTAATAGAGTAGACAGAATCAGAAAATCTTCAAGCCCGGAGCAATGGCGTTATGTGCCAACAGACCTGAACCCAGCAGACCAACCCACACGGCCCTTCCTTGCATCCCAGTTAGCAGAATCGACCTGGCTAAAAGGTCCCGAGTTCTTGGCCCATCCAGACAGTTCGATATCGCTAGAACCAGGACAATATGATCTTCTAGACCCAGATCGAGATGCGGACGTTCGACCTCAAGAGCTCAGCAAACCTTCCATGCGGATCAAGGAAGCAACCGTACAGGCCACCTGCTTGTCAACCACAGTCAATGAGGAAACAAAATGGCCCCCTAGACGTCCACTGGAATCAGCTCGTTTCGAACGCTTCTCCAGATGGAAGTCCCTGGTACAGGGAACAACCACACTCGTACGTATAGTGTATCACGACATAACCTTCGCAGATTGTCAGCTCATAGCAGAGAGTGTAATTCTACAAAGTGTGCAGCGAGAAGCATACCCGGCATTGGTGAAGTGTCTAAAAGCCGAGAAGCCTGTGCCGAAATCTAGCCAATTGCTGAAACTGAACCCATTCCTAGACAGCAACAACGTACTTAGAGTTGGAGGGCGCCTAGACAAGGCAAAATTAGACTCGAATGTAAAACACCCTATCATCCTTCCCGCGTGCCAACATGTGACGAATCTGATAGTCCTACACTACCATGAAACTGTCCACCATCAAGGCCGCCACTTCACAGAAGGAGCTGTCAGAGCTGCAGGATTTTGGATTGTGGGGGCCAAAAGGACCATTGTGTCTGTCCTGCACAGGTGCATGCATTGTCGGAGACAACGAAGTGTGACACAACACCAGAGGATGGCTGACCTACCTCCTGAATGTTTCAGCACAGGACCGCCATTTACCAACGTGGGCGTAGACGTTTTCGGCCCTTGGTCAGTGTCAGCCCGCAGGACGAGAGGTGGCCAAGTTAACAGCAAACGTTGGGCTGTTCTCTTCACGTGCCTTAGCATTCGAGCTGTTCACATTGAAGTCATTGAATCTATGGACACCTCCAGCTTTATCAATGCTCTACGAAGGTTCCAAGCCCACAGAGGCCCAGTCGCGATGTTTAAATCAGACCGTGGAACAAACTTTGTAGGAGCCTGCAAGGAGTTACGAATCAATGAGGGCACTCACCTTGATTCACCAATTGATGACTACCTGAAGGCCAAAAACTCTGTGTGGACTTTCAATCCTCCCCATGCCTCCCATATGGGAGGAGTATGGGAATGAATGATTGGAATAGCCCGTAGAATTCTAGACTCCATGTTGATGAAGACATCCATGTTAACCCATGAAGTCCTCACCACCCTCATGGCAGAGGTAGCAGCTATCATCAACGCCAGACCCTTGGGCCCGGTTCACTCGGATCCCGAGAATCCGACTATCCTCACCCCAGCCACTTTGCTGACCCAGAAGATGGGTGAATGGCCAGCGCCAGCAGGGCGCTTCGTCCCAAAGGACATGTATGCACAACAATGGAGACAAGTTCAATTGCTGGCCAACACCTTTTGGAAGCGCTGGAAACAAGAATACTTATCTACTCTACAGGAGCGCCGCAAGTGGAAGACTAAGGAACCTAACCTTGAGGAAGGGGACCTTGTCCTGTTGAAGGACAGGGACGCGCATCGGAACTCATGGCCCATGGGACTTGTACACCAAGTTGTGCCCAGTTCTGATGGACTAGTCCGCCAAGTCAAAGTTCTGATTGCGAAACCAGAGCAGTTACCCACCGGTCACCTTAAATCTACCAGAAAGATTTACATCAGGCCAATCACCGACCTGGTACTGCTACGAAGGAAGTCTGAACTTATAGTACTAGAAGACCTTCAAGATTGAACCTCGAGCTTTGCATGAATCGTGTCCACTTCACTGTTTGCATTGTTTGATGCTATTACCTTGTTTACTTTAGTTACGTAGATAGTTACATTGCATTATTTTCTGCTATGCCTATGTTTATCTCAATTAAGTAGTTAGTTAGTAGTGGAATTTATAATTCCAGGCGGGGAGTGTGCTGTTACAGATAGTGAGTTGCGGTAAGTAGTTACCTTAAGAATTAAGAGCTGTCTCCTTAAGAGATTGCATTGTGGGAGATGTAGTGAGAGATCGCATTATGGGAAATGTAGTCCATGACATGTGACCTTATCTGTGTGTCTGATTGGCCACTGAGGCTCTCTGCCGGGATTTTAGAACAAAGACCTGGCCATATGTTGAATTACCTCAGAGGAGAGAACATGCTTTCTGAACAGGGAGTCAGAACTACCATCCTTTTACACTAGGAAATGGGACAGATTATGAAACATGGATGCACCTCAGCTGGACTCACTATGATTGTAAGTCTTATGTGTTCAAGGATTCCCAAATAAATATAATCTGCATGAAAACCTGTTTGCTAGAGTTTATCTGCCTGTTCCCAGTGGAGCCAGATGCCTGGGGAACAGAACACCAAGTATTAAGAAAACATCATAATAACAACACAGCTGAACCCTGTTGCAAAAAAACAAAAACAGAGGAGATGTGGGAATCAGGTGGCCACAGTATATGTGTAGATCGGCCTAGCTGGTTGGACACATATGCGGAGCTTGGCTATGGAAGAAGAGTAAAGTAGGAAAAAGGCGGGTTCAGCTGGATGATCACTGAAGGGCCCTATTCGTTCTCTCTTTGTTCATAATATTGTAGAACATAAACTGTGTAGCAATCCCTTTGAACTAACATTCCTGAGGACTGAGGTAACTTCTGATAACGGGGAGATGGGCCTCTTGGCTAGCAGAAGAATATGCTATGTTATCAAATATGATAACATAGCAAGACTTAAGTTTTGTTTTTACCTTAGGTATTGCTTTCCTAAAATTCACGTGATTTACTGTAATATTGTAGAATGTGAAACCTATATGGAGAATATATGGATGCTTTTCTTTTTCATGCATGTAATATGAGATGTGTAGCCATAATAATGCCTTTTGATGACGCTGTACTTTGATTACTAATAAAAGAGATTGTGGGGCTTTGTTCTTTGCTCTCTCATCCCGAGAAACATTTGTGCCTGTGTCTTCTCTAACCTGGACTACTCATGAGGAGCCCGCCAAGATGATCGCAACAATAATATAAACCCCTAAGTATTTAACCTTCTTAACTACTTCAAATCCTGTTAACCTTTATATCTCTTCTTTCTGGCTTCTGACCATATTTTTAGCTATTATTTTCGTTTTGGCTGCATTTATTTTAAAACCAGATACTTGTCCATATAAGCAGGTTATATCCATCAAGGCTGTAATCGATTGTACCGGTTGGATTAAGGTAACAACCAGGTCATCCGCAAATGCTCATAATTTATACTCATGATATCTAATTTTAATTCCCTTTATTGTGTCCATCTCACATATTTTACTTAGTAAAACTTCCAGCGTCAACACAAACAATAACGGAGACAAGGGACAACCTTGCCTTGTTCCTTTTTCTATATTAAAAGGATCTGTTAAGCCACCATTAACTATTATTTGCGCTGTTTGTTTTTGATATATTGCCTTAATAGATTGTACAAATTGTTCTCCAAATTGCATCCTTTCTATTAATTTTAATAAAAATTGCCAATTCAGTCTGTCAAAGGCTTTTTCAGCATCCAAAAACACTAGCACTGCGGGGACCTGGTTGTTCCTTCCCAGATATTCTAATAAGTTAACAATTTGCCTTACATTACTCTTCATTTGTCTGCCATTTATAAAACCAGTTTGATCATGGTGAATCATTTGCTGCATAACTGTCATTAATCTATTTGCTAAAATTTTAGCAAAAATCTTATAGTCTGTGTTCAGTAATGAAATCGGCCTATAATTTTTAGGATCTGTATCGTCATGCCCTTCTTTTGGGATCAACGAGATAAATGCTGCCTTCCAAGTTGGAGGCACCTCTCCTCCCTCTTGTATATTGTTAAATAATTCTTTCAATGGTTCCACCATTTCCTCCTGTAAAGTTTTATAATAAATAGCTGTCAGACCGTCCGTCCCAGGGGCTTTACCCACTTTCAACTGCTTAATTGCTAACACAATTTCCTCGGAAGTTATCATTTGGTTTAAGCTATCCTTCTGCTCATTTGAGATTGTATAAATATTCTCTTTCTGCAAATATCTATCTATATCTATATCTTTAATTTTTTTTTTGAATTTTTTTTTATTTTTAAACAAAACTTCAAACATAAAAATTATCATCCATTACAATTACAGAAAGTGTATTGATCGGTTACAAATCTTTTGTGCTTAATCCTCTATCCAACATTTTCTTATTTAACAATTTATTACATTATTATTCTCATTTACTAATTATTTAATAGTAAATTATCCTCCATAAGGGGAAGAAAGCCCCTTTATATGTTTTATTATCTTATTCATTTCATATTTCATTTCCATTCTTTCTTATCTAACCATTGATAAAATAAATCCCATATCAAATAATATTGTTTATCTTCTTGTTCCCTAATTTCAAATGTCAATTTACTCATTTCAGCACACTCCAAAATTTTCTTAATAACGTCGTCATCCGTAAGTGTCTTCTCTCCTTTCCAATTTTTAGCAATTACAATTCTAGCTGCTGTTAAAACATTCACAATTAAATATCTCATTTCTCTATTGTATATTTCTGGTAAAATCCCTAATAAAAATATCTCTGATTTAAAGTCAATATGTTTCTTTGTCATTTTTTCCAACCATTTGTGGATTTTAGTCAAATATCTTTTGGCTTCTGTGCATGTCCACCACATATAGTAATATGAGCCCGGAGTCTGATGACACTTCCAACATTTCTCCGATTTGTTCTTGTACATTCTGGCTATTCTCGCAGGGGGTAAATGCCACCTGTAAAACATCTTATACAGATTTTCCTTATATGCTGTTGACATTGTTATTTTATAATTCTGCGACCATAATTTTTCCCATTTCTCTAAATCAATCCCATGACCCACATTTTTCCCCCATGCAATCATTGTTTCTTTAACTTGTTCTTCTGCCAATTTGACTTCTAATAAATGACTATATCATTTTTTAATTACATGGTCATCAGAACCTGTTAAGATTTTATCTAAATTTGTCAAATTACTATAAAGACCCTCCTTTTTGGAATCTTCATCATATCTAGACTTTATTTGCATATATGAAAACCAATCCATTTCAAACTCTTGTTCTTCTAGTTCTTGCTTCGACTTAAGTTCACCCCTTTCATTTAATAATTCACCATATCTAACAATTTGTTCCTTTCTGAATGTTATTGCGTGTGAGACTGCTTCAATAGGTAACCAGACTGGAATTTTTAGATAATAACATTGTTTAATCTTCTCCCAGTTTAGTAACAGAGATTCTCGTATCATATGCCTTCTGAAATAGCCCTGTGTTTTCGTACTTTTATACCACATAAATGCATGCCAACCCAACAACAAGTCATGTCCTTCTAAAGTCAACAGTCTAGTATTCCATAACGTTATCCATTCTTTGATCCACATCAAATTACAAGCTTGATAATATAATTCCCAATCCGGCAAACCAAAACCTCCTCTCGATCTAACATCTTTTATATCAATTTTAATTTTATCCTTGCCTTTTTGCCCTGCCATATATATTTTAAAACCATTTTATTTAAATCTTCAAAATATTTTTCCCCCAACTTAATTGGAATTGTCTGGAATAAATATAAAAGCCTAGATAGTATATTCATTTTGATAGTTGATATTCTCCCTATCAATGATAACTGCAAATTCTCCCATTTTGTTAGATCTGTCGCTATCTGTTGTTTAAACTTATCATAATTGTTCTCCTTCAGAGTACCACATCTTGCTGTCAAATGTATTCCCAAATATTTAACCTTATTCATGACCTGCATCTTTGATACTTCCGCCAATTCTTCTTTCTGTTTTTTTAACATATTTTTTGTCAAAATCTTCGTTTTGTCTTTATTTATTTTCAGACCAGCCACTTTCCCAAAGTCGCCTATTTTGTCTATCAATTTATTTAAAGATTGAAGTGGTTCTTACAAGATAAACACCAGGTCAACAGCAAATGCTTGCAATTTATATTCTTGATTTTGAATTTTCATTCCTTTTATTCCTTTCTCTTCTCTAATATTTCTGTTTAGTACTTCTAATGTTAACACAAACAACAGTGGTGACAATGGGCAACTTGTCTCGTTCCTTTTTGTATTTCAGTGGATTCTGTCAGATCTCTATTCATCATTATTTTTGCTGTTTGTTTATAATATATAGCTTCTATAGCTTGGACAAATTTCTCTCCAAAACCCATCTGTTTCAATTGTAATATCATAAATCGCCAATTCACATTATCATAGGCTTTCTGTGCATCTAAAAATATCAAAGCCATCTGCTTTTCTGGGTGCGCATCATAATATTCCAACATATCCAAAATTATCCTCAAATTGTCTCTAATCTGCCTTTTTGGCAGAAATCCATTTTGATCCGGGTGTATAAAATTATTTAAGTATCTTTTAAGTCTTTCTGCTAATATTGTAGTGAAGATTTTATAGTCTGAGTTTAGCAAGGATATAGGCCTGTAGTTTTTGACTTGTTGTAGGTCAGTATCTTCTTTTGGAATAAGTGAAATATATGCTTCTAACCATGAGTTGGGTATTTCCTTCTGTAACATTACTTCATTCATAATTTCTAGAAATGGGAGACTCAGTGATTCCTGCAAAGTCTTATAAAATTCTGCCGGTAATCCATCTGGACCTGGTGCCTTCCCACTTTTTTGTTTTTTAATTGCTTCTGTCAACTCCATCATTGTTATGTTCTCTTCTAACATCATCTCAACATCTTTTGGAATCTGAGGCAAACTCGCCTTGTGTAAATATTGTTTAATATTTTTCTCTTCTATCTTTTCTTTTTCATATACTGTAGCTTTTTATAATAATCTTGTACAATGTTCTTTTTCTCCTCATTTCCAAATCTAATTTGTCCTTGATCATCTATTAACTGTGTTATTTTCCTTAAATTCCTTTCTTTTTTCAATTTATATGCTAGCCATCTGCCTGGTTTATTAGCATCTTCAAAATATTTCTGTTTAGCATTCCTGATTTTTTGTGCTAGCTCTTCTTTCTCTAATAGTCCCATTTTATGTTTAATCATGTCCATTTTCATTTTAATGTCCTTTTTTATGGGAACTTCTGTAGTTCTTTTTCAAGTGTCTTATAGTCATCCTCTAGAATTTTATGTGCTTGCCTTTTCTTAATATTTCTTTTCCTTGTATAGTCAATAATCAGGCCTCTGGCATAGGCTTTCATGGTATCCCACCGTTTCTGCAGTGATGTATCCTCTTTTCTATTTTCTTTTTTTAAAAAAGCTAGTTCTTTCTCCATGTTCTGAAGGAAATCCTTTTCT